>CM062920.1:23036547-23521547 GCA_031878705.1 Tapirus indicus
AAAACATAAAACATATAAACATCAAAAATAACTGCATATTAAAATGAGACACAATGTCTAGTTTAAACTTACAATAGTAAGAAATGCAGAAATGAGGTTTTTCTGATTTCTTAAACTCCTGCCCTGTATTTTGTAACACATATGGTATGTGTTGATACCATCTTCAACATTTCTAACACCTGAGCAATGGCATGGGCAGCTTTATTTCTGAATAGGGTAGACTTGTGGTTTTATGTAACTTTTTTCCCCTTAGGTTATTTTTAATGTGAAAACTATTACTCAATAACTAAACTTTGAGTACATAGAACACCAATCCTTCCAAATGATTAACACAAGGACCTATGATCTTAGGAAGAAAAAAAGGTAACCACCACAGAAATATCAAAGCAGCAAGCTTTTTAGAGCAAAGGAATCAACTAGGCTGGGCGAAGCTCACTCCTGTTAAGCCTCCCTTTAACCCCCCACCAAAAAGTTTCAAATATTGAAACTAAGCTTCAAAGTCATAATGCAAATTAAGAAATTTTGGAAATGTTTCAAAGGAGAACCAAAATAATTATTATAGTTTCCGAATGAAATCAAATTGTGCATATCATCTTGCTTCCTAAAAAAGCAAACAGCATATTGAAGGATGAATAGGAGTTTGGGAGCTAGAAAAGGGAAGGGTGAGGGGAAAAGCATTCTGGAGGCAGCAGCAAGCAGAGGGCAAAGGATGAAAGAAGACATTCATTCCAGGAGTAATTACTAAAAATGTAGCACATGCCAGGCACTATTCTAGGCCCAGGGACACAGCACTGAACAAGACACAAGGCCTGATCAAATGGAGCTTAAATGCTAGCGGCAGGAGACAGACAAATGAATATAAAAACACCAGGTGGCACTGACGGCTATGATGAAAATAAAACATGTTGATGGGATGGAGAGAGACTGGGGCTATTTTAGTCTGAGTATTCAGGTATCTGAAGAGGTGACATTTAAATTGAGAACCGAGTGAGAAAAAGAAGGCCATCATGGATGGGTGTCTAGAAATATGTTATTCCAATGAGAAGAAACAGATAGAAGCCCAAAGGCAGAAATGAGCTTTAGGACAATTCCAAAGTTCCATAGGCTAGAGAAACAGAATATCCTAACATTTAACATGGAATTTTGCATTTTTCAGTGCTTTCGTTTATTTACTATTAATGTTCTAGCCCCAAAACCTGCCTGGGGGACAGAAAATAAAGATAATTTAACTATTTTACTATAGAAACTCAGGGACAAACACAAAACTGACTATATGGTAAATGTTCACTCTTTACTGGATTAACAGACTGAGCACAATACAATCATGGCCCAAATATGGGCCATCATATTTGGGACAAAAGACAAATGGATAGGTTAAAAAGGAGAGGGAATGGGGTCATGTGTCTGTGCTGCTATTTAAGAAATTCTTCATAGTCACTGCTAAAAGGTTATCAATCAATACAAAGCCAAAGCCATATGAACTGCCATTCCTGGTCTTGAAAAATATTCTTTGTAAAACTATGAGATTCTATTTTTTACTTATCAGATTGGCAAAAATCCAAAAGTCTGACAACACATACTAGTAGTAATACTGGGAAAGACCAGCTCTTCCTCCACATGTTGCTGGAAAGAGTAGAAAAGGTACACGCTAGGGAAGGAGAATTTGGCACTATTTAATAAAACTATAAATGCATTTTCTCTTGATCCAGAAAATCCACACTGGAAATTATTCCCACAAAAATACTAACACACATACATATATGTACATGTCCACAATCTCCAAAAGCCAAAAGCAATTTCCTAAATTTGATATGAAGTCATTTGGCAATAAAATTTGACTTAAATTAATATGAAGCCATTTATAGTCTTTATTTAGCCAACAGTGTGATAATCATACATTTTCTATCAGAAACAGAAACTTGTTTACCTGGTGCTGCCTCCATTAGAAATGCTGTGTAATTTTGGAACATGTATCACATTAACAATTCTAAAATCCAAAAAACTGTGAATTCCAAAACATATATAGTTCTCCCACAAATTTCAGATAAGGGATTGAGGATCTGTACAAGCTTATTCATTACAATATTGTTTATAAAACCAAAGTGCTGGAAACAACCCAAGTGTTCAACAATAGGGGACTAGTTAAATCACCTATCAACAACTGCTCTTTCACGCCTTTAAATCCTATCAACATCTATTAACTAAACACTCAGCCTACCATGTGGGTGTAATATCTTCTGTTTGTATGGCATATGCTATTTTTATAGGCAACTTTCACCTCATCTGTCTCTTAAAAAAGGGATATGAAGACATATCAGATAGGATCCCTACTCTACAGAAGTGGAAGTACATTTGGTGAGAAAAGATTGCACAAAATAACCTAAGATTTAAATAACAGCTCAAGATCCCTATAAAGAGGTTATCAGTCAATAGAAAAAGTCCTTAACCAAAGTCCATTATTTACCATTTCACTAATCTACTCTTTTAAAAGGAACTCATCCAGAAACATCTTTTGAAAAGAATTTTTTTAAAGAATCATAGTATGTTAGCCCATGGAGGAGTAATTTGAGAAGCTTCAGAGTTCCACAGGTGGCCCATAGCCAATGTAATCAATGGACAATTCTCTCATGGGCTGAAACTAGTATATATCCTTAAAGAACAATGAGAAGGTAAAAGAAAACAGGAATGTAGGCAGGAACTTTTATCTAAGAGGCTTAGTTTGAACGTATTCTGGTTGAGGAGACCCACAGAGATTCAACTATTCTTTTGTTCTCACTCGTCTTTTGTTATGTGATACTCAAGAACACATTCTAGAAAATCAGCAAAGGTTGCTGACAAATGAATACATAGGTTCTTTATCCTCTCCCATCAGAGAGCACTTTTCTGCACATAGGTGCTGAGTAAAAGCTTTACACAAATGGAATCTCAACTGGATCCTGAAGGGTGTGCAGGATTTGGATGTTAAAAAACACATCAACTTTCTCCATAAAAATCTTTCCATTTTAGTATCATTGACCCTTTCCTTATAAATAATATAGCCCTTCAATTTTTCTTTTCATTTCAAATATTTAACAGTTGTGTTTTTCTTTACTAACACAAGTTGATAAAGAAAATATTAAGTTGAACCATATGAAATTGCTGATATTTAATAGCTTTTCATCTACCAAAAGAAAGCAATTCCCAATTATTTAAAATTCATTTCCATTACTTGTATTTTCATCATCATCTTCTCTTCGTGTCTAGTCATTACCCAACTCAAGCTCTCCATATTGCTTACCATGACATTACACTAGCTACTGAGCCTGCCTCCACAACTCTGGTTTCTTCCCCTCTCAACACCATCTTACACACTAATACCAGAATAATTTCCATGAGCACAGGGTTTGATCATGACATGCCTTGTTGCATACCTTTCTCTCCCATCCCTGAAAGCTTATTAGAATGCAACTGATCATAGTGACATTTTTAAAGGATAATCTTAAATCACCTCTAATTTATTAAAAGGGTAACTCATTTTCAAATGTGATAATTTAACTATTTTTATTAACTAACTACTTAGGAAAATATTTCATAAATGATTGTTACAGACTATAAAACTCCTTAAGAGCAAAAAGTGGCCACTATTAATTGCCCTTAAAAGAATAATTTACACACAAAAATGAATTACACTCACTGACCATTTCTATTATTTTGGTGAGTACAAAAAATAGGAATAGAAGGAAGGATAAAAAAGCAGAAGAAACATTTAAGACATTGATAAATACATATGTTGGAAAAGTCAAAGCAAATTTAAATTTTTATACTGCTATAAAACTTATGTCACACAACCTAATGTACCTTCCTCAAAACAAAATAAAAATAAAAACTTAACTGCTTAACATGAATGAAAAGCATGCTATGCATTAATAAATGTTTAAGTCATTAGTCAAACAGCAGGTATTGATTCTAACTATTCATTGGTAACAGAACTAGATAAGTGGGTGTAAGTCAAAAATTAATCATAATAAAATGAAGAAATTTCCCATGAACAACTTTTAAAACAAGATAGCTTTGAAACCTGTGTATTTGGGAAAAGAACAGAGTGGTGGGTCCCCATTTAAGCCTTTTGACACATACTGGCTTAAATGAATTAACATTCCTATCTGGATATAATTATTTGATAAGTTTGTGTGTCAATACATCCCCGTTCTAAATAAAAACATATAAAGTTTAACAATAGGCTTTGCTGATAATAAGCATTAAAACGGAAATATATTGTGCTTGCTTTTCATGGCAACTTCCATTGGTGGTCACTTTCTGGCATTTTTTTGTATCTGAGCACAAGTGACAGCCACAGGAAGAGGAAAGAAATTAAAAGATAACATTTTATAATTTGTCAAGGCATAAATATCAGAAATTAATTAAGACAGACAGGATACAGATGCAGAGAAAGACACAATCACATACTAAAACAAAATAGTCACCTTGAATTTCTAAGAATGGGTCAGTCCTGGCTTCCTGATTACCCAACACAATGTTATAAAACCATTAGCAATTCCCATGATACAAATTTTTCTCTTTTGTGGATTAGAGTGACCCATTTATACGGTCACAAAAGCTGTTAAAAAACAAAATTCAACTGAGTAAATTATAAAGATCTTACTGACTTTATTCAATGAATGAATGAGACAGCATCCAATCTAGCAGATAAAAAGGAGCTCCTACTAGCTGTACAAAGTAAAAGACTTTTTTTAGGCAAAAAGAAGCAGAAACAAGGAAGTTATACTAGGCAAAAAAATGACTGGTTACGGCAAGGTCACTTTCCTCTAGCGGATGGCAAGAGTCTATCAGGCAGATTACCTAATTAGTGCTGATTTGTATAAGATTCCATTTCTGGGAGAGCCGAAGCAACTCCATTTTGGGCCTGTTGTCTTGTTAACATATTCAAATTCTTCTATCTATAAACATATTACCATACTAGACTTTTGTCAAGATCCCTTGTTTTACTAAAATTCTACTTTATAATACCTTAACAAATCAATAAAATTGTGACTTTATAAGAAAAGAAAGCCAATTCTAACACTGAATCTTTAATAAAATGAAAATCCTCTTCCCAAAACTTCAGAGGATTTGCTTTCAGAATGATTTTAACAATTGATCTGTTTATTTAAATTGCAGTGTGAGTTTGTAGAAAAAGGGAAACTTTATGGAAAACACAAAAATAACAGATTGTACAATATAAAATTATCACTTTAGGGGTTGGCCCGGTGGCATAGTGGTTAAGTTCTCATGCTCTGCTACCGCGGCCCGAAGTTCGCAGGTTCGGATCCCGGGCGTGGACCTATGTACCACTCATCAAGCCATGCTGTGGCAGGTATCCCGCATAAAGTAGAGGAAGATGGGCACAGATGTTAGCTCAGGGCTGGTCTTCCTCAGCAAAAAGAGGAATATTGGCAGTGGATGTTAGCTAAGGGCTAATCTTCCTCACACACACACAAAAAATTATCACTTTAAATTACAATTTAATAATAATAATGGCCAAGACCATCTGAACAGCATTTAGGAAAACCCACTGATTTAATAGCATACAGTCAACATCAAACGCACTTGTCTTTTAAAAGCTTTCAATAATCGTACACAAAAGACCAAAAAATTTGTAAGGGAAATGGATTTCAATGTGGTCAAAAATTAATGGTCATGAGCAGAATTGAATTAATGCAGTTATACATAGGGATTTAAAAAGATAATAATCCCACAAGAAATTACTGGTTATGAACACCAGATTGAACAGAAATGAGGAAGATAAGGAAAAAGAGGGTAATTCTCAGCTAGGAGTTGGCATACTTATTCTGTAAAGGGCCAGATAGTAAATATTTTAAGCTTTGTGAGCTGGTTTCTGTCTTAACTACCTGACTCTACTGTAAACTAATTACCACAGCTGTGTTACAATAAACCTTTATTTATGAACACTAAAATTTAAATTTCATATAAATGTTCATGTTTCTGAAATATGACTTTTGTTTTGACTTCTTTTAAACACTTAAAAATGTAAAAGCCATTCCTGGTTTGTGGGTTGTACAAAAATGGATGGCAGGCCAGACTCAGCCCATGAACCAGACTTAAGTCAACCCCTATTGACATATGCCCATCTCCCTCTACTTTATGTGGGATACCTGCCACAGCATGGCTTGATGAGTGGTGTATAGGTCCACGCCCGGGATCCTTAAGACATATACTTAATCACACTGCCATCCTTTAATCACAAAATAGAAACTAGACCCTTTTATCTCCCTCATTTTCTACATCTATCTCCTAAATATTTTAGGATCTATCTCCTACTTTCTATCATCAGTGTCTTAATTCAGAGTCATCATTTCTCATTAGATAACTGCCAAAAAAACAAACAAAAACAGAATTAAAAAAACATTCCATGTGATCTTGATGCCTCCAGTGATGGTCACAACTCCAACCCATCCTAAAAGACTGCTACTAGAATAATCTTTCTAAAATGCAAGCCTACTGCCATAATTTGGTCAATTAGGTAGAAACACATAAATAAAAACATAAACCACTTGAAGAATACATTAATAAATTTGATTTAATATTTAAATATAAAACATTTAAATCACAAGCAAAAGAAAAACAGTTCTTTACAAACGCCAACAGAACATTTGCAAAGTTGAAAATAAGACGAGACAAAGATCATCTTAATACATTGTAAAAATGTAGAGTCCACATTTGTTGACCACAATACAAACCTAGAATTTTCTAATGCCAAAAAGTTCTTGTTAGATAATCAGAAATGGAAACAAATTTCACTTCTAGATACCTTATATAACAACAAAAGAAAAAAACTGTATAGCAAATGAAACAATGAGTTAATGGAGCTCGGCTCCAGTAACTAGGCTTTGAGCATCAATGACCGCCAACATTAAAAATGACAAAAAGATATTATGTGGCTCCTGATGAAAGGACTTAACAGCATCTATGGTCTTGCCTGAGATTAAGCCTAATACCAATCAAGCTCTGACACTACCTGCCAATTTGGAGAAAATATAGAAAATGTTTAATTGCACCATGAGTATGAAATCAGCAAAATCCAGACTGCAGTGAACTCTACAAGTCAAACAGCCAAGGTTCTTCAGTTGATTCAGTAAAGAAAAGGAAGGGTTGGAGAGAGAAACTATAGATTAAGAAAAACCTAAAGGCTGGGGCTGGCCCAGTGGTGTAGTGGTTGGGTTCATACACTCCGCTGCGGCGGCCCAGGGTTTCACAGGTTCAGATCCCAGGTGCGGACCTGTGCACTGCTTATCAAGCCATGCTGTGGCAGGCGTCCCACATAAAGTAGAGAAAGATGGGCACAGATGTTAGCTTAGGGCTGATCTTCCTCAGCAAAAAGAGGGGGACTGGCAGCAGATGTTAGCTCAGGGCTAATCTTCCTCACAAAAGAAAAACTTATAAGGCAAAAGTAGGTTTGTTTTGTTTTGTTTTGCTGAGGAAGATTCTCCCAGAGTTAATATCTGTGCCAATCTTCCTCTATTTTGTATGTGGGTCACTGCCACAGTATGGCTGTTGAGTGGTGTAGGTCCATGCCCAGGATCCAAATCTGTGAACACAGGCCGCCGAAGCAGAGCGCACCAAACTTAACCACCAGGCCACAGGGCTGGCCCCCAAAGATAGTTTTTAAAAATGGGCCACACTAAACTGTAGTGACTACAGATATACATTTCAGTGATAAAACCATAAAGAAAATTAAATAAGTAATTATTCTGAAAATCAGAAGACTGGCTAATTTTGGATGGATAAAGGGTTCTGTAATTGGCATAAAGCACATGGAAGGGCTTCTGCAGTGGCTGGCAAAGCTCTATCTCTTGACCTGGGTGATAATTACATGTATGTTCATCTTATAATAATTTACCAAGATATACATTTGTTTTTATAATTTTGTGTAACTATTTTATTTTACAACGATAAGGTTAAAAACAAATTAAATAATGCCAAAAAACATTAAAAAACTAATATTAGTAAAACGAGAGGGAGTGTAATACCAGATCTAAAAAAGATTTTAAAAATACATGGGGAAGAAAAGAATATTATCTACAACTTTATGCCAACAGATTTGAAGATCTAAATGAAATAAAAATGAAAATTAATGACATGGATAGTTTTCTAAGAAAAGACAAATTTCCACAATCAATTCAATAAGCTGCAAAGAACCTGAATACACCCATAATTTTAGAAGATACCAGAAATGTAGTTCAAGATTTTCCTCCATCACAACGCCCTTCACTCCCAACCAAAGGCACCTCGATTATAGTATGGGTAAATTTTAACAAACCTTCAAGGAATTAATAATTCCCATTATGTTTAAACTGTTCCATAACAAAAGAGGAAGGAAAGTGTCCCAATTCATTTTATGTTAGTACAACTCTAACACCAAAGTATGACAAAGAGAGCTCAATAACAATGATCTCACAATATACCATGACCAAGAAGGAATCTTTCCAGAAGTGCAAGGACAATTTAATATTAGAAAATCTATTAAATGATTGCAAAAGTAATCTAATAGAAAAAAAAAACATAATATCATTTCATTGAATGTAGCAAAACTTTGATAAAATTTAACACTCATTCCTAATTAAAAAAATAGGGGCCAGCCTGGTGTCATAGTGGTTAAGTTCGTACACTCCACTTTGGTGGCCCAGTGTTCGCGGGTTTGGATCCCAGGCACAGACCTACACACTGCTCATCAAGCCATGCTGTGGCGACGTCCCATATACAAAATAGAGAAAGACTGGCATGGATGTTAGCTCAGGGCCAATCTTCCTCACCAAAAAAAAAAATGAATTAATTAAAAAGTTTAAAAAAATAATCTAAGCAAGTAAGAAATAAAACTTCCATTCCTCAACAGAGCATTTCTTAGGGTGAGGTAAAAAACACAAATAACAGATATTAATGGTAAAACATAAATGCATTTCTCTTAACAGTCAGAAACAGTCAAGGATATTGGCTATTAATGATTTTATTCAACACTGTTAGGGAGATTTTAGCCAATCAATAGGTCAGATACAAGAAACAAGAAGCATAAACTTGAAAAGGAAAACAAAATTATAATTTGCAGCTATCATTATCCATCTACAAAAACAGGAAATAATCAATTGAAAAGAATGTTTTTAATTTATAAAATGCATAAGATGGCATGACTTAAAAAAAAAAACCTTCCTATATACCAAAAACTGCTTGAAATTCAATAAATAATTGAGTGATGTGCCAGGGACTATGCTGAACACTAAACAAACCAAAAAGAACCATATGGGAAATATTCCAGCACATTAGCAACAACAAACTTAGTGCATTATGAAAAAACTAGATGGAGAAAATGTGTGACTTGTATGAAGAACTTAAATAGCCTTTGATTATATCAAGATGCACAACACGTTCCTGAACGGGAAAACTCATTATTGGGAATTCTCCTCAAAGTAATTGGTACTTCTAATACAATTCTAATAGATATTCCAAAGACTGTAAGGACAGAAAGTAGCAGGCTTAACAAACAGATTCTAAAGTCCATCTAGATTGCCTGAGAATACCTATAATTTTTTAAACAATAATAATATGATGGGAATTGCCTCGTAAGGTGGAAAAGCAACAAATCATATGTTTATTTATTTACAAATAAATTTCTAAGTAAAGCAAATTATTTATAAATAAATAAAGGTTTGTGTATAGAGAGATTAATATATCAACAGATAAAAACTAAGTCTAAAACATATCCATAACTACATCAAAACTTAGAATAAGATAAAGGAACACTGTTGATGGATTAGATATGATGAGTAAGAGTTTCCCAGTTGCACAACTAGGTAGAAAGATATTACTGATTGAAATTGGGGAAACTAGATGGAGAAGGACCAAATGAATAGAATAATTTTAGACTTATCAAATTTGAAGAATTCCTGTGTAATCCAAGTAGAGAAACATTAAGTAGGAGGTTAGACATATGGGTCTAGAGGTCATAACAGTGATCTAGGCTGGAGCTATCAACTTGGGAGTCATCACACAAAGTTGGTAACTGAAGTCATGAACACAGATAAGATTGGCAAGAGGACGGTATAGTGAGAGGAGAAAAGCACTGGATCTTGAGGAATACAAACACTTAAAAACGAGTAGACAAAAGTGAATGAAAAAAGATGTAATAATCAGTCAGGAAATAGGAAAACCAGGAATGTGTGGTATCATAGAAGCAAGAGCAAAAATGTATTTTAAAATGGAGAAAAGTCCAACTTAAGGCCTGAAAATGTTCACTGGAATTATCAAAGTACATTCTGCATGGTACGAAGTTATAGAAAGAGATCCACGGAATGAAGAATTCAAGTAAAGAATCCATATTTCAAAAGGGTATTTAGAAAGGGCTTATGCAGATAAAATATTTTTAAAAGAAAAAGAGAAAAGACAGAAAGGCATTAAAAAAAGTGAGTATGGAGTTTGAAAAGACATATACAAATAAGAACCAATGGTCATCACTGGGGAAAGAATGACAGGTAGTTTTTTAACTTTATACGCTTCTGTACTGTTGACTATTTTTACCAAAAACGTGGAGTACTTATATCTTAGCAAAAAATAAAGACAGCTTATTCTGGGAGGGAAAATAGAGAAAAAAATGACCTCCCCAGACATTTCCTTTATAAGAAAAAATTTTATAATTATTTAAAAATTAAAAAGAAATTCACAGGGGCCCCACACAGACCCAATGCATTCTAATGAATTTAGAATCTGCATTCACTCATTCTGCCCACCACGCTGCTTGGTTCCCTATGTATGCCCCACCACCACTGACGAGGTCCTCATCAAACCTTCATCTCTTAAGTACTCAGCACAAATAAATGGTTACCATTGTTTTCTATGTGCTTAAAAAAAATTAGCATCCGTACATCAAATCATGAGTTCTCAAGTCTTGAACATCCTGCTTACAGGTTATTTTAATTTTGAATCTATCACATTGCATAATAACATCTTACTGCTGAGTGAACAAAAAAGAGAAAATAATAAAGCAAGTCAAAAAAAATCCAACTTGGTTCAAATCAGGATCAAGTAATAAGACTGATATATCAACCTCCACATTTTCCTAAATATTTTTCATACATTGCTATTTTAAGAAAGAAAGAACCTTAATAATTCCAGAAATCAGTATTGCCATTTTCTTTGGAAAAGTTAAATATATACATGGTTGGCTGTTGAAACAAAAGTCCTCCCAAGGGATAAAGTGGCAGGCCAGGGGTTGGGGAGTATAAACCCCAAAGAAAATTAATTAGAAATTTCATTTTATTTACATGCCTCAATTTAGTATTCATCTTTTGTGTGGAAACTAGTACGTGTTATATTTGGTAAATTTTGCCGAAAAACATACAATGCCATATTTTCACAAAGGGTAGAAATGTTAAAAATCCAAACTTTCAAACTAAGGCTACATGTATTCTAAATGACTAATAATTTTTCTCCTTTGATATTCTCTTTAATTA
Source organism: Tapirus indicus (assembly GCA_031878705.1). NCBI lineage: Eukaryota > Metazoa > Chordata > Mammalia > Perissodactyla > Tapiridae > Tapirus > Tapirus indicus. The sequence goes on from CM062920.1 coordinate 23,048,046, forward strand.
CTATAACTATAATGCAGAATCCTTCCTACATTATAACATTATAGCACAATATTTGAGATCAGTTTTTAAGCACTCAACATTCTAGTGGAAAAAACATGAAACCAAGGCCACATAAAGTGGTAATTCCTGTTACATGAGCATTTCATACATATTAAGAGTCCTGTATTACACATGTATAACAGTATACTGTGAACAGCTGAAATCATACACTTAACATTAAAATACCACTCCACCATAAAGAATTGGTTATGACACCAAAAGACAAATGTGTATTTCTAAAAACTGACATGGTTTAAAGTGGAGACAAATTAAAACACAAAACCAAGATAAAATAAAACCAATCCCAAACAAAGCTTCTGGAAGGTAACATGGGTAACAGAAGGCCATAGTTTTGAAGATCTAATACACATGAGGGAGCCCCTCTGGAGAAATTAGTAAAAGTGGGGCTGGGCCTTCTGTTTACTTTTTGCTATAAAACACTACCAAGGTTTTTGAAATAAGAACCTTAAGTGCTGAAAAACAGTAACCGAATGTACTTTTAAGTTAATGATATTAAGGATGATAGTAAATTTCAAAGAATCCATGTAAGATTAAAATTTTAAACCCTCCTTCCTTTCCTCCTTTTCTCCCTTTCCTCTCTGCTCTTCTGTCTCTCTCCATACATATATGCATGTACACATATGTAAAATTAATTCACTTTAGGAAACTGAGTTGGTAAAAAAAAAATTAATAAAATCTTGTATAAACAAACTTAGAAGGGCTTTCTACTTAGTTGGCATTTACTTTTTTACTATGGAAATTATGTAGATCAACTTCACTGGACACCAGAGTCTGATTCTTAGATATTCTGATAAACAAAGAACCTTGTCTACTTGTTAAAAAATTCAATAGACAGAGAAGGAATGTCTTTGAAATAACTGAATCATTGTCCTATTATTTTTCATACCCTAAATCATTACTATCTATCTATCTATCTCTCTATATATATATAAACATTCTCTATACCTACATTTTTACCAATAAATAAAATTCTGATTCCCTGACTTAGTCCTCGCAAAATGCACTAAACCTCATACCACTTATACAATTTGACAATACACGCTTGTTAAAAATAAAGAATCCTAAAGTAAATAGACATCCCTCATCTCAGACTTTCTCATCTTCAATATTTCCACAAAAGAATAATTATCAAAATTAGTGAAATGTTGCACAGTTCTTATTCGGGAGAATAACCTGACTAAAGCAGACCACTCACTAATAAAGTGCAACTTAATAAATCATGTGGAATCTTATTTTGTTCAAACCCTTACTAACTCCTAGCACCATCTGTTACCATCAAAACTATATGACAAGATATGATATATAATTAATAGGTAAACAACAATCTAATTAAAATGGACAAATACTCCATGTTCCTGCCATTTGGGAGCTCTAATTACAGACTAAATTTTAAGCTTGAATTAAATATTTAAGCTGGAAAATTAACTTTCCTTCTCAAGCCTTGAATACATTAATACAGATATGTGAAGCGACTTCCTGATGGGAACTTAAACATGTAATTTAGTTTCATCAAAGCAGTTACTAATTGTTAAGCAGCAGTACCTTACCATATGTACACAATAGCTATTTAGAGCTGAAAAGGTGGTTCTAAAGCACCCCTCTGCAACCCTTTCCTGACATAAATATAAAATGTATATACAGCACAGCAGTAAATACTACACAGTGAAAATAAATGACTTATGGTCTTCAGCTTTCAATGCGTTCTGAAGACAATTAGAAATTGGTCTAAACAAACAAAATATACCTACACTTGACAAGGTAAAAACCACAAACAAGTATAAAAAGCCAAAAGATATTCAAAAACAAAAGAGATTTAGGTATAAAATTCTTAAATTACACAAAATTAATAAAAAACCCTGACCCACTGAATCAAAATAACAAGTTAAGACAGTACACTAATTCTTCTTTTCTTCATACCTCTTCTCTTAATAGAACATACCAGACTTTGGTGATAATATTCTAGAAAGCATTTAGAAAGATGACAACTTAAAGGTGAACCTTTTTCTACATTTTTCATTCATTTTTAATTTGTGAAGAATAAGATTTCAGAACAAATGACCCTAACGGGCATCTGTTTAAGAAAATAAATTCTATAATGTAAGAAACAGACATTTTTCATTGCTATTTTATATTTAGTTAATGGAGAAAATGAGAGATTGCTAGAGAAAGGTGTATATCACTTTTAAAAAATAGGTTATTCTAATTCTTTATAAACATAACAAACAATGGCAGGTTAAATATATTAACAGTTTGGTTATGAAAAGAGAACACTGTCAAGGGGTTGGCAGAAAATAGTTTTGTTTATATATTAAATATTTCTTTGTTAAGCATTAAACAGCATAACTGTTAGGTTACACTAAAAATGATCTGATTTTCATAATTACATAGAAAAAATATATTGCACTGTTTAACATTCAAGGTCAGTGACAAATATATAACACTTGGTTATATTAAATCTTTTGTATTTGAAATTTTTGCCAGAATTTAAGTGAATTAAAATTTAAATCTTAAAAGGATCTGCATTTAAGAATGAAAAGGAACTTTTTGTTCTGACAATAGGAAATATATTTACCATTTTATAATTCATTACCCTTCTTCTAGGTTTTTGCTCATGATAAGTTTATTGCCTATTTTTTTCTACCTATATTTCCTTATATCTGTTTTTTCCAAAAGTTGCCAAAATTTTACTCATGCTTAAATTTTAACTCATGTAAACTACAGAACATTTGATGTACCTAGCATATTAGTGATCCCTAACTATTTGAATATGAGGATACTTTTTTAATTTCAAAAAATATCACAGATCTGTCCCACATACACATAAGTAAATGTACTTTTAGTCTTTACTAACTGACAAAACATACCAACTAAACATGCCGAATTACATGGGTTCAAAGATGCCTAGTCAATTGCCTAAAATTTCATAAGGATTTGTAGCCATAAACTGGCAGATACCACAGAAAGAAAACAAGGACACCCTTGAACAATCCTTTGAGGTGAATGTTGATTTTCATGTTATTCTATATCCCACAAAGATTAGCAAATGAAGGACAATCAGTAAATATTACTGATAGATAATAACTCTGTCCTAAAAGATTTGATGGATATACAAAATCTGGCTGATTCACATTTAAGTAGCATGGTTCTTTCCTGATATTAAATCAGTCAACTGAAAGATAACAGAAGTTCCTCCATAATGCAGGCTAGAAAAGTCTATTCAATTTTATTTAAAATCTGTATGCTGTAAAAGTACATGCCATGGAATTTACTAGGATGACAACTATATAGATATGAAATTCATGACATATTGATTCAACATATTGAACTGGTTTTTAAAACCAATTTATATAAATGATTATAATAGTCTATATTATGTTTAGCCCTTGAGGCATATGGTAGTAAATTTGAATTTAATTTTAAATAAATTTACATAAATATAAAAAGTTCAGTAATTTTTATCCACCCTGCATATGAAACAGAACAAATAAAAAAAACAAGGGGATTGTACTTTATAAAGGCACTTGAGGCTGAAGTTCAAACAAACCAGAAATCTAAGTTTATTTCTTAAAAAGAAACCAAAGAATGACTGACCTTTGTAAGAAAAAGAATATTATTGATGGAGAAAGTACTACTGAATATTAAACAATACTTATATATTTATAAATATGTATATTATATATATATTTAGCAGTAAATATGATTTACATTTACTATATATTCTAAAAACACTAATTTAACAAAAAACTTCACACTGATCTATGATATACATATATTCACATGAAACTACTAATTAAGACAGGAGTACATTAACTCCACTTTGGAGAACTTATGCACTTTATAAAATGAAAATATTTTTAAAGGCCCTCAAATTTTCCTTGATAGGTATTGGAAAGTCAGAGATTCCATCCTTTGTATAAGGATGGTTCTCACTTCCCATCAGTAGGGCTCAAGCTCTGATTAACTTAGAGACTAAGCCAGAAAACATATAGGCTCTGAACACGGGGCACAGACATTGTGTGAAATTAAGCAGTCTTGATGATAAAAGTTTGCACCTTGAACTCACATCATCCCTAGTTCTATCAAATAATTAACTGGCCCATTAATTCAGAAATTCTAACTATATTAAGCAAAAACCAAGATATGATCCCTAAATTTGGAGTTCATAGTTTCAGTATTATCAGAGGCATTTTCAAGTGCCTACCATTTGCCAGTTGCTTTACAGCTATTTTTTCTAATTCTTAAAACCATCTACAAACTAGATGTTATGCCCATTTTACCAAAGAGGAAAGGGTAGCTCAGAAATTAGTTATCTTGGTTAAAGTCACACAACTAGAACTCAGATCTCTAATGCCAAACATTGTTGTGCTTATGACACTATTTTCTCCAATATTTTATTCTGAAAAATTTCAAATATTCAGAAAAGTTGCAAGAATGTTATAATGAATGTTCATAAACCCACCACCTAGATTCTATAACTGACATTTTACTAAACTTGTTTTATCAATTACCTATCCATCAGATCATCATTTTTAAATGCATTTCAAAGCTGCAGATGCTATGATATTACTTTTTCAACATTTTATTACAAATATTTTCAAATATACAGAAAAGGGGAAAGAATTTTACAGTGAAGACCCACCTAGAATCATTTTGGTATATTTGCTTTATTATAATGTCTATCCATTTGTCCATCCTTCTATCAATCCCTCTTATTATATTATTTTAACTACCTAAATCACTTGTTGTAACTCCTTATTCCCTTCTGCAAAAGGAGAGCTACTGAAAAGTTGTTGGTATGTATTTAAATCTGTTATCTTACCTTTATCATTTTAAGTTCAAGAAATGTTTGGCTGTAAATGCTTCGAAGGTTTTTTCACTTCTCTAACTTTTCTAACATGTATAAAGACACAAACAAACCCTCCAGGAGAGGAGAATTTACTTGTCTCTCTTTTGAGAGAAAACACACACACACAAATATTTTCTTAGGCTTTAGAGAAATAAAAAAAATAACCCATAAGAAAACAAGTTCTTAGAAAAAAAAATTGCACTCCCTGATAATTGAATAGATTTAGTCTCTCAAACTTGAAATACAAGTGGCTCTTAAACTTTACTTTGCAGAAAAGCTACACTACTAAAACTAAGTAATTATATCTTTATACTTTTTCATGGTATTTATGGTTATGATTCTATGATACATATATATAATTGTTATTTTCTGCTGGAAAAATTTTATTCCCAATTCACATGATGGGATTTCAAAATATCAGTATTTCTTGGAGCTTGGCTATTAAATCTTAAACTAATATACCACTTCATCATCACAATTCCCTCTATCCTTAAGCTCTCTTACTCCCTCACTCACTCAGTGAAACATCTAGTTCTTTGACTTCATTTAATTTGCTCATTCCTGTTCTAGTTTCACTTCTTTCCCTATAAATCATAGACTATATGAGCTACTATCTTAACAAATGCCTTACCAATCCATTGTCCTCTCTTGCTCTGTGTCTATCAGCTGTATCTGTCCTAAAAACCCTCCAACACAGGCTCAAACTCAGTCACCTTCTCTGACTCTATACTCAATTTCCTGAAAGCAGAGAAAATAATAAACCAGTAGGAACTCCTTCCACCATTCACCCAACTGAAACACCCATACCCACTGTGGCAGCCAAGGAGGTGCACCACTCAGAGAGAAACTGCTCTGAGGAGTGCAGTTCACTGACAATTTCCAGTTGTCACACCTTCAAGGATCCACCAGTGTCATGCCAAGGCCATACTTGACACAGCCAAAAAGAGAGATGCCAGAAGAAGACTATTCCTGCCCAACATAGGGCTTTTCTAATGGGCAAAATTTGCTCTGCCCACCTCCACCACCCCCTCACCATTGGTCGGGCTGAGACTTTCTCAAAGCTGCACTGCTATTTGAGACTCTTCCTTCCCTATCTGTCTTCCTTCCTCTTATCTTATCACAGATGTCAGACCTGCATTATGGGCTGAAGGCTTTCCCTGCTTACTCCTGTTCCCTCTCTCCCTTACCTTCCAAAGGTTTCCCCCAATAAATCTCTTAAAATTCCCATTTCTATCTTGGCAACTGCTTCCTGGAGGACTTGAACTGTCACATCCACTCTTTTCGTATTTCCAGTATTATCAGTAAAAAAATAAATAAATAAATAAAAATAGCCCCCCTCCTGTACAAACTAATCCCTCCACTAGCTGTGGCTCCAAATCTGTCTCATCTTTTCATATACCTTACTCCAAATTTAACTATTTTAACTTGCTTTCTCTCCTACATCATCCACCTCTCTCTCCCCCTCCTGGCCCTTTTTCATCAACATGTAAAATTTTGAACTCTCTCCTAAATTAAGAACAACAAACTCCTTCAGCTCTGCATTCCCCTTAACAGCTAGCTCTTCACAGATAATAATATGAACATTCAATATGAAATAGCACCTTTCACTAGTAGTCTATAATGCCTCATCTCCCATTTACATATCAACTATCCTGTGAACTGACTTATGTTCTGTACCACTCCACTCCAACTGCTTACCAAGGCACATCGGGGATGTCAAATTCAATGAGCACTCTTCAGCACTTCATTTCTAACCCTATTCATCACAGTCTTCTTCTTGTTGCTGTCTCCTGCTTGGTCTTCAGTCACACCATCATCCACTGTGTCCCTCCTTCATCTCCTGAACACATTCCTCTTTTCTTATCCTACTGTTTGAGAGTAGTCAACTTGTTCAAGGTCCTCTCCTTATCTCTACCTATAATCTCTGGGCAATCTTACACATACCTGACAAATACACTTATCTTTGTTTTCAATATCTAACACAATGCTTAGAAAATGCTCAGCAAATAACTGTTAAATTCATTACAAAATTTTTGTTAATTTCTAGCATACATCTCCTACTGTAACTGATCTCCTAAGCTTGAGAGATCCGTATATTCAACCATCTCCTAAATGTCTATAATCAACAAGATGCCTGAAAAGAAGTCATCCTCTTCCCCTTCAAACTGTTTCGCTTGTACTCTCTAAGGATTGACATCACCAACCAACCATTTGCCCAAGCCAGATACCTGCATTTTCTTCTTGACCCTCTCACATCTAATCAACTGCTAAATCCAATCAATTCTACCGCCTAAATTGGTCTCTTCTCCCCTTACTCCTGACTCTAACTTTAGTGTCTCAACTTTACTCCTGACCTCCTACAAAAGTCTCCTAACTGGTATCCTGACTCTTGAGATCTCTCTCCAATTCACTTATGTCTTTAAATGTCACTTAAGTGCTCTTTCTAAAATTCAAATCTGATCAAACCACTCCTTGGCTTAAATTCCTTCAATAGGTCACAATGCCTAGCATTGCAACGTGAGGCTCTTTCTACCCTATCTGTTTTCCTTCCTCTTCTCTTTTTTCCTTCCAGAAAAAAAGTCCAAACACTTAGTATAATCCACAAAACTCTCCAAAAATCGACATTTTATATCTATAGTCTCAGGTCTGAATACTACCTAATATGTAAACCCAAACTACTTGCAGTTCCTCAAATAAACTTTAGGTCTGCACCCATTTCTGGACCACTACAGGCAATACTTCCTTCTGCACAGTATTTTCAGTATTTCTCTCACATAATATTTCCCTCACACACAGCTCAGCCTACACCTTCTCTGAAAGTCTCCTTGGAACCATCCCCCTGTCCCACCTCCAATCTGGTTTAAGCTTTTTGGGGGTCCACTATCCCCCATGCATGACTCCATCATATCATTCTTTTTTAAATTGCCATTCTCGCCTATAAACTGCAAGCCCCTAATAGAAAGAATCATATTTTAACTCTGTTGATCCAACACCTAGACTACTGTTTGCCATAGTAGGTAACTAAGCAAAAAGTTTTGTGGGAAGAAGTTAAAAAAAAAAAAAGGAGGAAAAGACCCTTAGTATCTCAATAAACATGTAAATTATTTTACAAAATAAACGTAACTCATACTTACTGGTTCTCATCTTCACCTCTGTGATGGTAAATTTTATATGTCAACTTGACTAAGCTAAGGGATGCCAAGAGAGCTGGTTCAACATTATTTCTGGGTGTTTCTGTGAGGATGTCTACGAAAGAGATTAGCATTTGAATCAGACTGAGTAAAGAAGATGCCCCCACCAATGTGGGTGGGTATCATCCAATATATTAAGGGCCTGAACAGAAGAAAAAGGTGGAAGAAGGGCAAATTTGCTCTCTCAGCTTGAGCTGAGCTATTTGTACTCAGATCAAGACTTAGACCATCTCCCCCACTTCATCCTAATTCTCAGGCCTTCAGACTCAGAATGAATTACATCGCGGGCTTTCCTCGTTCTTCAGCTTGCAGATGGTAGATCATGGGATTTCTTAGCCTCTATAACTACATGAGCCAATTCCCAATTTATTTTTATATCTGTATCTATGTATCTATCTCTTATTGGTTCTGTTTCTCTGGAGAACTCCAATTAATACAACCCACAATGCAGAATGCCTGGCCCCTACAAATTGTCTCCCAGAACATTTCTGGGAGTCATCCTAAAGTCTCTCACATGTGTTCATGAGCAAGACCAGTCAGCTAACAGTAACCTACCACGGCACATCTATCATTACGCCCCTGTTTGTGCCTCTCTGTGTGGTATTTGAGGTCTGCTGGTTCCATTCCCTCCAAATTAAGCTTAGGTAGGCTTCATCTGTTCCCCCACCTGGGTATTGCCTTTGCTCTGTACTGTTGATTATTGGTCGCTATTGTCACTGGCAGGGCATCACTGCAGCTTCTTCAGCACAGCCTTCTTCAGCATACACTCTCACTGAGCCCTGCCTCCCCCCTGCTCTAATCACTGCTTGTCCAGTAGCACCCATGGTGCCCCACACCTTTCTTACACTGCCAGCACAGTGCAGTCTATAAAACGCCAGTTACTCAGTAGATTGTGGCAAAGAAGAGAAAGAATGCATTTCTACTGGTCTCTCAGTTTACAGAGTACAAGGGCAGTGCTGCTTGCCCCCAGGCATCTTACAGTATTTCTCCTTATTCTCCTGTTCTATTTTTTTTCTTACAGCCCACCTATCTTTCTATCTCCAAGGTCTCTGACACAAGGCCACTAAGACGTCTAGACCAGAAAACAAAACAGACCCCAGGTTGAATTCAGAAATGCTGCTTCTCTAACAACTGAGATTGTATCACCAGGTCTGGCTCTTTATTCCTTATTTTTCTTTAAAAAATTCACTTTTGTTCCTATGCATCAAAGACTACTGGCAGGCCAACCCTGCTGGGTCACCCACCATATCTCAGATATAGCCGAACCCCTACAGTAAACACAAGTGAGGGGCACACTGTGAACATGCTACTGAGAAAGTCTTAAACACTAAAACAAAAGAACAGAACTATTTAATGTAGAATACCCTTTCTTGCTTTATATTTCTCATACTTAATACACTCCATTAAAAACTTCACATTAAACTTTCTGAATTATATATGTCACTCAAAGTAGCTTTCCCACTCTCAAATAAAAGCCTCCCTTTAGGGAACTATTTCACAAATTAATGTTTTTATCTGAATTTCAGTGTGATTAGGCCAAGGGTCATACCACCTACCCAACAGCATTTCAGGCAGTGGAAGGCATTCCACCTCTGTCAGCATTCCAAAAGGCACCTCCAGACAAGCATCAAGATAGGAACGGGAGCGAGAGAGAGGGACAGCGAGCAATAATCTGCCGGGCTGGAAATTACCAGCAAGCTTATCCCTGCGACAGCAAGATTCATTCTTTATGCCATGAAAACATAAGGAAAGAACTATAAGTATTCTTGCAAGTTCCATATTCAATTTAGAATCTATTTTAGAGGTTAATATGTACCAACAAAGTATGAATGTAAATAAGACAAAGAATAGACTAGAGAAAAAAGAATAATGCAAATTCTCTGAAAATAAAAGCAAATTTTAAACAAGGTATGCAATGAATATCAACATTACTGGCAATTCAATTTTATTCAAAAATTGATATACATTTAGAAATTAAATTCCTGGCTTACAAACATGATGAATAAGCAAATACTTTAGGTTAATATATTTTTCCCATCAAGCACTTTATGAAAGAAATTTTTCCTCAAAGCTCTATTACTAACAAATTCCAAAGTGCTCAGTCACTAAAAATAGAACTGTTTATTTTTCCTCATTTATTTTGATACTTTTAGCCATCTCATAAATTGTGTATTTTTTGGATTTGAACAACATATCCTCCCAGAATTTTTATATTTTGGTGAAGAAAAAGGAAACTCATATATGTGTGTTTAAAATTGTATGACTTTAAAATTGATCTTTACAACAAATACATCTCAATCTTTAAAAAAAAAAACACACACACACCCAGGGGAGTGAAAGGGAAGAGGCTTTAAAAGCACAACGGAATAAAAATGGACAAATATTGAGGCAGTATGGTGTAGATTTCAGGTAATTTTAAGCACTGGATAATTTTAATCTAGAAAAAAGATCTCAATTCAGTTATAAATATATTTTTAAAAATAGCACACTATACCTTAGAGAATCTGGATGGTGGCATTTTTGAAACAAGCAACCACAACAGAAAAAAAAATACCCTCTCCTTATGTTGCATTTATTCAATTTGTGGACTCCTACTGCAGGTGGTCCTTAAGACAATATCATAAAAGATTTCTAAAACAAAATGGATAACTATGACCATTTATTTGAAATTCAGGCAGTTTTTCAAAACTCTATTTCTATTCAGAGTGTCCAATTATCTACAAGATATACACAGGCTGCAATACAAGCTATTATGATTGATTGATTTCTTTTTTAAACAAAAACACTAGCATGTATATACACAAAATGAATCCTATCTCTCTTCAAAGTATCCATTTTGGGCAGCTATATATCAATTCTCCTGAAGGAAATTCAAAAACAGGCATTCCTAAAATACTTTGATTAATGGATTATGTATACATCTTCCCAAGGGGACTACTTCAAAGGGAAAAACACACCTTTAGATAAATAGGCTCTGATATATTTGTTAAAAATTTTGCCTCACTAATTTATAGTCACATGTAATATAGAAAACAAACTGTAAAGGATGTAAAGTCCTCTGAACAAGTAAATTTTCATTTGAAATTTACACATTCAAAATAAATCTATTCTTGCCACCCAATAGTAAGAAAATGGAAAGTGATAATGAAGAAGGAGGTAAGTATTATAAAGTCAAATAAGGATGAAAGGCTATTATATTCACTACCTTTGGAGAATTAAGTGACTATTGAGGAAAAAAGGAAAAAAAACCTTCAAATCTACAGTAAGCATTCTATAACAAACAGCAACAAATTCACTGAAGATAGTCTCTAAAGTCTGTACATATAAATTTCTTACGTTTTACAAAGCTTTACTTTCTCTTTTACTTTTAGTTGCAGTATATGCAGAAGTGGTTCCAACTAATAAACAACAATTCATCGATAAATGCAACTCATCTTGAATACTACTACTTCTAGAAAAGCAAACTACTGTCAATTACATTGTAGCACTTAAAGGAGAGTAATTGTTACTCTAATCCATGCAGTGTTTTGAAATAGGTATAATTAAAAACTAACTTGTAACTTGTAATACTGTATCTATGCATCTGTAGAAACATCCATACAAACATTTTAAAATATATAAATTTGCTTCAATTCATCAATCTTAAAAACTCTTCCCAAAGTAGCTTTTATTAAAAAAACTTTTTTAATACAAGGCATATAATTTTACCTTTTTTTATTTGTATGAAAATGGTATAAAACAAATACTTTGACCACAAACCCTGGGTGTTTAATGCTTTCACCCAAACCACTGCAATTAATATGCAATTCTAAATACAGAATATAATGTCACATAAATAGTATAACAGCCAAGTCCTGTCTAAGAAGCCATATGTTTTTTCCCATTGTTCAAAAAAAGGAGATGACTTCCCGTCACTTATGTTTCTGATTAGCAAGGTGATTTATGCCACAATCACTAAAAATGCCAGCAAGTGAATGAGAAAATGCATAGTGACTGCACCAGATGTGCACAATAAACAGGAATCCCATTGTAATCTCTGGTACTTAGTTTATATGAAGGTAATGTAGGAAACACTCTTGGATATGGCAAAGTCACTCTTTTTTTACATTTGACTATAAATGATATGAAATAAATTGTGTGTTTTATACTTTATGGCATGCATACATTGATAAATTAGCTACCATTTTGTATCCCGACTTATCTACAAGACAAACCTGGCTAAGATCATGGGGATTAATTGCTTCAGAAGTGTGAAATGCAGCTTTTCCATTCTTTTCTGCACACTCAGTGAAGAAACAATGATTAATCACTGTTTAACTATTCTCTTGAGGATCTACAAGATTGCCAAAGCAGGACTTATCCTCATAAATCCAAAAAATACAGGTTTAGATTTGTTGCCAACAACTGAAAGAACATGAACTTAAACCCATTTGTTATCAGATTAAAATAATGTCAAGGTTTTAGAACCCCACTGGTACACAATTCCCTTTTAATCAGTGACTTCAACAGGAAATTAAATTAACACATACAATATAACAAAAGCACATGTATTTCATAAAAGTAAAATTAAACATATTTTTAACTATAAAATATCTTCAACCTAACAATGTCAAACAACATACTACTGAACTTGAGCTGATAACCTCCCTTAGCTACATAAATACTTTAATTCCTCTGTGCTATTTATAAAAATTAAAATACATGCTATCAGATGAAAAACATTTTTAAATGGTTATTTCATGTGGAAAATGGCTACTTAATTCAAGAAATTTTATTCCAGATAGCTACAGCTGAATGACAATTATGTGGATAAAGTTACTTAGTTCCAATAGTACTAACATAAATATATTTATAAGTCTTTATAACACTGAAAATGTAAAACTCCAAACTTTCAGCCTATACTATAAATGATCCAAAAATATGTAACATTTTGAACAGAAGTACATAAGAAGAGAGTTCAAATATATTCCAAGTAATTTAGATTTTTAAAATATCTTCAGCCAATATTCACTACATACTGAAGAAATTAAGTAACTCTTAAGTTGAGGCAAAGTTATTGCTTATATCATTTATAAAATTTTGAATACACATTTCTAATAACTGAAACCTTATTCTGTCTCAATAATAAAATGTTAGTATCATAATGGTCAAATCATTACAAATGAAAGATTTTAAAAATCCCCTTTAAATGGGTCACCTATTCACAGACTGCAAAGTATTCCTAAACAGGAATAATCTAAAGTAATAACTTCAAATTTCTATGTAAAATAGAAATATAGTCATCTCTCAATTATAAAGGATTCATTTTTCTGATTATGTGTTCATATAACTTCTCCTTTCCAATTCATGTTGCTTTCAGGACTACTAGAAACCACAAAGACTAGCAGAACTGCAAGGAAGAGGAATTGAAACTGCTGATCAATTTTACTGTTCATTAAGTCTTTGTAAAAGTGAGTAAGAAGAAGAGAAGATGAAATAGATCCTGTTTTTTCTGCATTTCGTTTTTATCTAGAGTTGGCTGTTTCTCCCTTAACAAAAAGTGAGTTACATCTAGTAACTGTACAAGTTACATCACTTGCCTGTACATTGAAAACCTTAAAAAATTCACAATAAACTTGACCAAAAAAAAAAAAAAAAGGAAACTGATCTTCCTTACATCATCCAGTTTAAAAAGGAAAATATCTTAAAACGACATATTTATTTAAGAGTTACGAGTACCTGCCATAAAGTAAACAGTTAATAAATATTTGCTGATCAAATGAGTAGATGAATTCAGATTGATTCTATTCTCGAAGCTGATGACATTTTAGAGTCTATATACAGAGAATTACCCTTTCACACTCTTGCTACATTTCCAAACATCTTCTCCACTTAAAATTTTTCAATTCAATGAAAACTATTTAAGGAGAACCATCTTTACTCAAAATATTCCACTAACATAAAACCCCACAAATATAATGGTTTGCCTGTTTAACTTAGAAAAACCATTAGGATAGGACTGGAGGTTCGAAAATGGACATCAGAATTAGCTTGCAAAGGAACACAAGTGTGTCAGAATGAGATAGTTGGGATTTTTGCACTAAGATCTTTGCAAACAAGTTTGTGCTTATAAAGGGAAAGTCACTGCAAACAGTTTAAGTCAGTAACCTAACCACAGAAACCAAGTCCCAGATGACAAAATGGTGACCCACTGGTGAAAAGTACATGTGAAGCCCAGGGAAAGAGACAAATTAAGTGATGTTTAATAATAAAGATATTTAACAGGGAAACAGCTACGCAGATGGTGAATGAGTGGCCTGTGACATGTGAACTATTCCCTATGAAAATGAGAATTCCTTGAAAACCCGTCTCAGAGTTAGCCCATGAAGTACTAGGCAGCCTCACCACAAATAACAGATATATTTAACATATTAGACTGTGAGATAACGTGGGTACACACCCAAGGAAAATGAGAGAAAACTTTCATTCTTGATTAAAGGAGAATGCAATAAGCTAGAACCTGCATTTAGAGGAAATCAAAATAAAGTTATAAGAATCACAACTCATCTTACTTTAACTACTACTTCCACAACAGCAGGGGCTCCAAAAACAGAGTACTAAGTAAACTGACAATATGCCAAATATACAGTCTCTCAGTAAATGTGTCCCAGGTGCAAGAGTGAATGTATGGATATATAGGAGATATTACTCAAAACGTCTTTCAGCTCAAGGACCTAGGAACTTGTGTCAGGTTTTAGGGAAAGGTAGGGTCTGCAAAGAATAGAAATTAGTTATTTAAACCCAAGACGTGACCCACTAGAGGTGCTGTGGGGAACTGTAAGCACAAGGCTGCTCAGTATTTCGGTCTTATAATTGCTCCTGTCCCACCTGTTATCCTTCCTAACTTGGAGCTCAGCAAACAAACTGCTTGAATTGTCACAAGACACCATAAGCAGTCTCTATAGCCAGAGGGGGAGTTATATCACTGTAGAGAGCTGGGAATTTGAGCAAGAATGGGTAGGAAGAGCAACATTATTACAATTCAGAAACAAATGAGAGTGATCCCAGAGATCACATTATACCAGGAAGAAAATGCTAGAACTGTAATGCTATTATTGTATCCCATATTCATTGACTGTGCTCCTGGGCTGAAGTGACTAGGAGAAATATGAGTCATAAGGAAAACAACAAACCCTTGGCCTTCATAGATTTTTACACCCATGATTTCACCCTTGTTCAAGCAAACCAGGACATGAAGTAACTTATCATTTTTCTGATAAGTGAATTCGAACCATAAGCTCCTTAAGGCTAGTGTGGGAAAGGAGTGGATGGCTCTGCTTCTGATCTCAATGTAGCTTGGTACTTCTCTAGAACATACTACAGAAATATTCACACACTTGAGATTTTTCAAAAACTTCAAGAGGTATATCATTCATAAATACCTGATATATGTCTTAATTCCATTAACAAAATTTTTTTTAAACACAAAATTCCTAAACTGGAAACCACCATTCATTTACATTGCTAAAACAAAACCCACAAAGGGGTGAGCAAAATTGGACAAGCTCAAAGAAGCGGGAAGCAGCTAGTCATGATGCTTCTTGCATGTCACATATCCCGGAGGTAGTACAAAGCTTGACCAAAGATTATAATTTTTATTTATTTTTTTGGTGAGGAAGATTGGCCCTGAGCTAACATCTGTGCCAATCTTCCTCTATTTTGTATATGGGATGCCGCCACAGCATGACTTGATGAGTGGTGCATAGGTTTGCATCTGGGATCCGAACCAGGGAACCCCGGGCCACCGAAGCAGAGCATGCAAACTTAACCACTATGCCCCTGGGCCGGCCCCTTGGCCAAAGATTTTTAAAGATGGATCTGTGCCTGCACACTCTGCTTTCCTTCCTATTATTAAGGATAAACCATTTCTGCTCCTATCTAAGACCAATCTGTCCACTTGTGCACATTGCTTCAGCAATTCTCCACTCTCTCGTGTCATCAGTTTATTCCTCTTTACTGGAGCATTCCCAATATGCTTTTCTTCTACTTAAAAAATATATATATATCCTTGCTTGACCTCAACGTCCCCCTTAAGCTGTCACATATATTTTGTCTCCCACTCTCCCTTAAACCCACTCCAAGCAGACTTTGATTCTCTACTGAAACTGCCCTCCTCAAAATCACCAATGACCTCCAATTGCTAAATCCAACAGTCAATTCACAGTTCACCTATAACTTCACTTTTCAGCAACATTTGTCACAAATGACCACTCCCCCTCCTTGAAATATTTACATTACTTACCTTCATTAGCTTTCAGATATTCCGAAAGCCAAAGGAGTCTTCCTGTTACCTCACTGGTTTTCCTTCCCTGGCCTCCTGAACTAATTCCTCTTCTCCTAATCCCTTTACTTTAAGTGCCCCAAAGCTACGCCCTTCAATTGCCTCTAGCTCTATTTAATGGACTGCATCAATATTACCCTTTAAAAATACCATCTACAACTGACAACTTCCACAGTTGTTCCTTCATCCCAGACCTCTCCCCTGAACTCTGTCTCCACGGAGTATAAACATCTCCAACTTAAAATATCCAAAACCAATTTCCTGACCTTCTCCCCTAAATGTATTCCCTTTTATAATCTTCCCCTCTTCATTAAATGAAACTCTGTCTTTCCTGTTATTCAGACCAGAAACATTATTGGAGTCATTCTTGACTCCTCTCTTTCATAACTCAAATCCAATCTATCAGTAAATCCTGCTCTTCAAACCACAATTATCCCTCACCTCTAACCTTGACATGGTCCCTCTGGTACTGCCCTTGCTCCCTTAAAATTGATTCTCAACCTGGCAGACTGTAATTCTTTTCAACTATAAATCAGATGATGATACTTGCCAATGGCTTCTCATCTCATTCAGAACAAAAGCCAAATACATGTCTTTAAAAGGCCTAGATTCCCAGTTACCTCTCTAATTTAATCTCTACTACTCTCCCCTCACTTTGCTACAGCCACACTGACCACTGTTATTCCTGGAACATATCAGTGATGTTCCTACATCAGGGCCTTTGCACTTCTTGCTCCCTCTCCTTGAGATGCTCCCTCCCTCACCTCCATCAGGTCTTTACTAAAATGTTACCTTCTTGGTGAGGCTTTCCCTCACAGCCCTATTTAAAATTTCCATCCCTCTCCCTACACTCTGAATTCTCTATCCTCCATTCCTTGCTTTATTTTCCTTCATAGCACCACTATCTAACCCACCACATATTTTACTTATTTATCTTGATTCTCGTTGACCTCTCTACTCTAAAACACAAGCTTAATCAAGTTAAGAATTTTTCTCTATTTTGTTTTCACTGTGATATCTCCTAGAACACTCTTCAGTGAGTAAGACTGGCTTAAACCTTGTTAGGAGGAATAATTGATGGTAGAAAAAAATTAAGCCAAGTCTTCAAATTTCTGAGAAAAACTGTTTTACATCTACAAATATATACCCAGCTAAATTATCAATCAACTGTGAGAATAAAAGAAAAACATTTTCTAATATGCACAATTCAGAAAATTCATCTTTCACAATTTAACCTTCTGAAAATTTTTTAAAGAAATCTAAGAATAAAGATGACAATAAGATACAAAACACACCGGAACTAACCCAGTAATATAATGGAAAGAAATCTGAGAATGACACTTCAGCAAAAGATCAAGGAAGCTCTGGTCCGTATTAAAATAGAAGATCCAGGTGAAGTGAAATATTTCTTCAAAAGGAGAGTAGATAACTTTATAAAAAGCTTATTTTATGATTTAAGAGCCTGGAAGTACAACCGTATGTGCTATCCATACAAACAGAGAGAGATCTTCTATGAGCATTAAGCAAAACAAATGGTAATTTATAACTCTGGTAAAAACGAAGAACTATACACAAGAAAACCAAGGTAAAATTACAAAACAAAATATAGTACGATTTTGAGAAAATGAAGAAAAGTAAGAAATCTTTTATTCTGGAAAACAATATCCACTGGGTGGTTAATTCTGCAAAGAAAACAGAATTAAGTGATGCTTTGAATTGATGTATAATCACTATATAAGAAATACTGGATATAATCATTTCTCTACAATGTTACTTTGCTGAAAGTCATTCCTCACTATCATAAGAAATTCCGATTAACAAAAAAAATGGAAAATAAAAAGTATTAGCAAGATGTGGAGAAACTGGAACACTTAAACATTATTGGTAGTAATACAAAATGCTGCAGCCACTGTGAAATACAATTTGGTGGTTCCTTGAAAAGTTAAACAAAGAATTACAATATGATCCAGTAATTTTACTCCTAGGTAAATACCTAAAAGAACTGAAAACAGGTACTCAAATAAGTACACATACACATAAGATCATAGAAGCACTACTGACAATAGCCAGAAGGTGAAAGGAAACAAACCAAATATTTATATTTATATATACAATGGAACATTAGTCAGCTATGAATAGGAATGAAGTACCGATACATG
This sequence comes from Tapirus indicus, assembly GCA_031878705.1. NCBI lineage: Eukaryota > Metazoa > Chordata > Mammalia > Perissodactyla > Tapiridae > Tapirus > Tapirus indicus. The sequence continues at coordinate 23,066,622 of CM062920.1, forward strand.
CCACAACACGGAAGAACACTGAAAATATGATGCCAACTGAAAGAAATCAGACATAAAAGATCACATACTATATGATTCCATTTATATGAAATATTCAGAATAGATAAATCCATAGAGACAGAATGTAGACTGATGGATACCAGGGACTGGGGGAATGAGGAGAAACTATTTAAAGGGAGAGGTGTGTTACCCTGGAGTGACGAAAATGTGTGGAGCTAGAGAGAAGTGGTGGTTGCACAACATTGTGATGTATTAAATGCTACTGAACTGTTCACTCAATTTTATGTCATGTGAGTTTTACTCAATAAATTATCTTAAAATAAATAGATATTTTGCTTTCAAAAGATCAGCCTTTCCTATTTTCTTATTTCCAGAATACTTAAAGATTTCCATGATTTTCTTTAACATTGGAAGGCTCCTAGGAACTAATATGTACAGTCTTGAAAAAACATTTATCTGAGGTTCACTAATCATTTAAGCTTCATTTCAATTTTTTGCCCCCTCTGTTAAATTCAAGTAAAATTTTAAAAAATAGGTTATATTTAAATATCAGTTTATCTCTACATGATAGGATTAGGGATTTTGTTCCTTTGGTTTCTTTTTTATTTCTTATTTTTTATTTGTTCAGCTCTATTGAGGTATAACTGACCTCAATATAATAAAATTGTAAGATGTTGAATGTGTACATTGTGACAACTTGATATACATATACATTGTAAAATGATTCCCACCATCTAGTTAATTAGCACATGAATCACTGCACATATTTATCTTTTTTTGTGTGTGAGAACATGTAAATTCTATTCTCTTAGCAAATTTCAATTATGTAATACAGTGTTATCAACTATAGTCACCATGTTATACATGAGATTCTCAGACCTTATTCATCTTTTGGCTGAAAGTTTGTACCTCTCCCTATTTCCCCCACCCCCTAACCCCTAGCAACTACCTTTCCAGTCTCCGTTTCTATGAGTTTGACTCTTTTTTGTTTTTAAATAGATTCCACGTGTTAGTTGATACCATGCAGTATTTGTCTTTCTCTGTCTGGCTTATTTCACTTAGCATAATGCCAAGGTCCATCTATGTTGTCGCAAATGGCAGGATTTCCTTCTTTCTCATGTCTGAATACTATTCCATTGTATACACACACTACATCTTTTTTATCCACTGATGGACACTTAGATTGTTTCCCTATCTTGGCTATTGTGAATAATACTACTGTGAACATGGGAGTGAAGATATCTTTTTGATATTCTATTTTCATTTCCTTTGAATATATATCCAGAAGTCGAATTGCTGGATCATAGGGTAGTTCTATTTTTAATTCCTGGAGGATCTCCATATTGTTTTCCACAGTGGCTGCACCAATTTACATTCCCACTAACAGCGCACAAGAGTTCCCTTTTCTCCACATCCTCATCAACAATTGTTACTTCTTGTCTCTTTGATGACAGACCTTATGACAGGTATGAGGTGATATCTCATTGTGGTCACGATTTGCATTTCCCTGATGATAAGTTATGTTGAGCACCTTTTCATGTATCTGTTGGCCATCTGCATGTCTTCTTTGGAAAAATGTTTATCCAATTCCTCTGCCCATTTTTTAATCATATTATTTGGATTTTTGCTATTGAATTCTGAGAATTCTCTCTATATTTTAGATATTAACCCCTTATCAGATACATGATTTGTAAATATTTTCTCCTATTCGGGACACTGCCTTTTCATTTTGTTGATGATTTCCTTTGCTGTGCAGTACCCTTTTGTTTGATGCAGTCCTACTTTTTGTTTTGGTTGCCTTTGCTTTTGGTGTTAAATTCAAAAATTCATTACCAGGACCAACGTCAAGCAGCTTACCCACTATTCACTTCTAGGAGTTTTATGGTTTCATGTCTTACATTCACGTTCTTAATCCATTTGGAGTTGATTTTTGTGTGTGGTATAAGATAGAGGTCCAGTTTCATTCCTTTGCATGTGGCTGTCCATTTTCCCAACACTATTTATTGAAGACACTATCCTTTCCACATTGTATATTCTTGCTCCTTTGTCATAAATTAATTGACCATGTATGTGGGGGTTTATTTCTGGGATCTCTATTCTGTTCCATTAATCAATGTGTCTGTTTTTATGCCAATACCATACTGTTTAGATTACTATCGCTTTGTAATATAGTTTGAAATCAGGAAGTGTGACGCCTTCAGCTTTGTTCTTTCTCAAGATTACTTTGGCTATTCGGGGTCTTTTGTGGTTCCATACAAATTTTAGGATTGCTTTACTCTGTTTCTGTGAAAAATGCCATTGGACTTTTGATAGAAATTTCATTAAATCTGTAGATTGCTTTGGGTAGTATGGACATTTTAACAACATTAATTCTTCCAATCCAAGAGCATAGAAAGTACCTTTCCATTTATTTGTGTCTTCTTCAGTTTCTTTCATCAACGTCTTATAATTTTCAGTGTATAGATCTTTCATCTCCTTGAAATTAATTTCTAGGTATTTTATTTTTTTTGAGGCAATTATAAATCAAATTGTTTTCTAAATTTCTTTCTAATAATTCATTGTTAGTGTATAGAAATGCAACTGATTTTTGTATATTGATTTTGTATCCTGCAACTTGACTGAATTTGTTTATTAGTTCTAACAGTTTTTTAACAAAGTCTTTAGGATTTTCTATATATAATGTCATACCTCCACAAAAAGAAAGAGTTTTACTTCTTCCTTTCCAATTTAGATGCCTTTTATTTTTTTCTTGCCTGATTGCTCTAAGACTTCTAGTAGTATGTCAAATAAAATTGACGAGATTTGTTCTTTGTGTAGGGAGAGTATTACCTCATTCCTCATGGTTGCTCAGTGCAAAAACAATCCTGATAAATAGCCCAAGTAAAGAAGAGTCAGGTCTTTGCAAAAAAAAAAAAAAGAAGAAGAAGAAAAAGAACAATGAGTTTGGGCATTCTTTTCTTATTCCTGATCTTAGAGGAAAAGCTTTCAGCTTTTCACTGCTGAGAATGATGTGAGCTATGGGTTTGTCATATATGGCCTTTATTATGTTGAGGTACATTCCCTCTATACCCAGTTTGTTGAGAGAGTTTATATCATGAATGGATGTTGAATTTTGTAAAATGCTTTTTCTGCATCTAATGAGATGATCATGACTTTTACCCTTCATTTTATTAATGTGGTGTATTACATGATTGATTTGTGGATGATGAACCATCCCTGCATCCCTTGAATAAATCTCACTTGATCATGGTGCACAATCCTTTTAATGTACTATTGAATTCAGTTCAATTCAGTTTACTGAGGATTTTTGCATCTGTGTTCATGAGGGATATTGGCCTGTAATTTTCTTTTCTTCTAATATCCTTATCTGGTTTTGGTATCAGGGTAATACTGGCCTCATAAAATAACTTTGGATGTTTTCCCTCCTCTTCTACTTTTTAGAAGAGTTTGAGAAGGATTAACATTAATTCTTAAATGTTTGGTAGAATTCACCAATGAAGCCATCTGGTCCTGGACTTTTCTTTGTTGGGAGGTTTTTGATTACTGATTCAACCTCCTTACTAATAACTGGTCTGTTCAAATATTCAATTTCTTCATCATTCAGTCTTGGTAGGTTGTATGTTTCTAGGAATTTATCCATTTCTTCTAGGTTGTCCAATTTGTTGGTGTATAATTGTTCTTAGTAGTCTCATAATCCTTTGTATTTCTGTGGTATCAGTCGTAATGTCTCCTCTTTCATTTCTAATTTTGAGTCCTGCCTTTTTTTTCTTGGTATATCCAGCTAAAGATTTGTCTATTTTGTTTATGTTTTTTAAAAAAACAGCTCTTCGTTTCATTGAGTCATTTAAGTCTCTATTTCATTTATTTCTGCTCCTTGTTATTTCCTTTATTCTACTAACTTTGTGCTTAGTTTGTTCTTCTTTTTCTAGTTCTTTGAGGTATAAAGTTAGATTGTTTACTTGAGCTCTTTATTTTTTCTTAATGTATGTGTTTATTGCTATGAACTTCCCTCTTAGAACTGCTTCTGCTGCACTGGATTAGGAATAATTTTTATATTTTTTCACTTTTCTACATATACTAAATTTTCAAACACAACATATTTCTCTTAAAAGCAGAAAAAATGCTTGCGATTTATTAAAAGGATAAAAATAAATAAAATGGGAATGGGTAATAGAAGAGAGAACTTTGGAAAAGAATCTGGGCTACTCTAAGCTGATATATAGGACTTAAAGAGTTAAAAATGTTTTAAACCAAGAATAATTTGAGGGCATCAGTATATACATACAATTTACACAGTCAGAACAAATAAGAATAAAGAAATATACAACTTACTATAAAGGGCTGATTCTATCAAAGATTTATCTCCCTTACAAATTTTGAGATCTGATCATTTGCACCTGTGTTCTTACCATAGAAGAACCAAGTAAGTGCTCTGGTGTGTCCTAAGCAATTACCCAGTTCTTTCACCAAGTCATTTGATAGCTTGTAGCAAATGGAGAGAAAGCACAGAGGAGACAGGAGAAAAGGTAGCTGGACTGAGACAGAAAACAAATTGCCTGATTTCATTTACTTTCCCAAGTCAGTCATGAACAAACATCCTAGTGATCTAAAGTATGGTTTTTGAAACTGCAAAGATGATCCATTATTGGACAGAGAAAGAAAATTAGTTATGGGCAGCAGCATGTATTAAATGAAATATACAAAAAAAGAATAGAGCACAATGCACATTCCAGGTAGTTAGGGTAAGAATTGTTTCAGTTTCATTTGTACATTTATACCTGTGGAAAATGGCTCATAAATGTAAAATTTATTTCTTACTATGGATTGTGGTAAAAAAAAATTGTGAATGCTACCTATCTGAGATACCTTCAACTCTAAGTTCAATCACTCTAATTCTGCTGCTCCATTAACAAATTTAATGCATGTCTGAAGGTAGGGAGGTAGGGAGGTAAAGGAGTACGGGGATAGGGACAGGGGAGGAAGTGAAGTAGGTAGGAAGCAAAGGGAAAGAGATATGAATACAAAAAGTGTTCCCTAAGGAAAGTACTAAAAGTCTGCTGGTGGGAAAACATTTTTAAAGCCCCCCTGAAGGTTCAGTTAAAACAGAATGAAAAAATGAGGAAAATGAAAAGATTGGAAGCTGGTGAATAGCTATAGGAGGTTTAGAAAGAAACTGATCAGGGAACTCTGTTAACTGTGTTAACAGAGACAACACAGAGTAACTGCGTTAGAGGGCAGCATTATTCCCTGAAAGAGCCTACAATCTAAACCTGGCAGAGTGTATAATTACACTCATATGCACAAACACACATACACACACACTTCTTGTACACGAATCTATATAACACATTACTATAGGAAGGGTGTTGTCACAGAATGAATATTTATGTTCCCCCAAATTCATATGTTGAAATCTTAATTCCCAATGTAACGGTATTAGTAGTGAGGCCTTTGCAGGTGATTAGGTCATGAGAGTGGAGCTCTCATGAATGAGATTAGTGCCCTTATAAGAAGAGACCCCAAAGAACTCTCTCATTCCGTCCACCATGTGAGGACATAGTAAGAAGACGGCTATCTGAACCAGGAAGAGGCCCTCACCAGACACCAATCTGCTGGTACCTTTACCTTGGACTTCCCAGCCTCCAGAACTGTGAAAAATAAATTTCTATTGTTTATAAATCAGTCTATGGTATTTTTGTTATAGCAGCCTGAATAGACTATGTACATTTTGAATAAATATATGCTTACCTTTCAGGAGAACTTTATTGATCCACAAATCTAACTGACACTTGAAAATACATGCTCTTGTTATGGGGTCAAAGACAACTTCAGGCTCAGTACAACAGCGTTCTCCAAATACAAGTCGTGGTTGGCAAACAGGAAGGAAAGAACAACCAAGAAATAGAGATCAGCTGAGTTCTCCCTCAATTGAACTTCTGGAAAAACAGCAAATACCTAGAAAAATAAGGAAATACAATAGCTTCAAATATTCCTATTCCAGAAGACACTGTAAAAAGCAAAGCAAACAATGCAAAAGGCAGGCTAAAAAAATTTGTCATAATATTTTAGGCTCTTAGGAGGAGAATGTTAGCCTACTCATTAATCACTCTTTCTATCATCTATTTTAACTCCTGGAAGAAAGGGAGTCATTTTATAATACCTATGATAAAAGGCATTATAATACAAAAAAAATCCCAAACACCTCAATATAAAACAAATTACCTGTTACAACTTCATTTCATTGAAACGACATAAAAGTGTTCAAACAATGAACATACTATTCTACTATATAGTAAAATAATAGCAAGTATTAAAATAAAATAAAATAAAAAGTAGAAATTTGACATTTGAAAATAAATACAAAAAAAATTCCATTGAAAATGGATTCCAGAACATTAATAAAATGTAAAATTAGAATACAGATTATGAGTGTGGCAAGTAAATATTATTTGTGATTTAAAAATTAATTTCCATTACCTTTTTGCCTAGAGAAAAATAAATCTTATCATCTTTAGTAATATACTTCTACAAATCATATCTGACATAGATAAATCTACATAAAATCTGCAAAAATGACAACTGAATTTCCTAAATAACTATCCAATTAAGTAAAGAACCTCTTAATAATAATAAATTACTAAACATATTATCATTCTCCTCTAGATTTCATTCTATATTAGCTCTCCTTACTCCCAATAACCTCTTAGAACTTATTGGTGGCTCAGCATATGTACAAAAAGTCAACAGTAGTTAAGTAATATAATGTAAAACATAAATCAATAACACAGGATTGAAAAGCATTATGATAATAGATGTAACTGACACCTACTGAGATTCAAAAGAAAATTTTTTTAAAATACATTTTAGCATCATATGCTACTAAAACCAAATAACAAAGTATGAGTTCTAAAGAATACAAACAAATGTGGCATTGATCTCTAGACAGATTTCCAGAAACTGTTTCATGGCCTTGTAGTGAATACAATTCATGTTTTGTTTGTTTGTTTAATAAAGAGAATGATTTATTACTAAATCATCTAATTCCGATGTAGCATTTCCTTATTTTAACTTTCAATCTTATCTGAAAAGTTACAAACAACACATTTTTAAATTATATAAAATACTTATGGAAAATATCTAAATGTTGTCAGCAGCTCCTTGGACAACAATATAGTCACATGGTCTTTCTGTATGGTTGCACTAATAATTGCTACAACACTAAAATAAAGCATGTCTCTATTCCTCTTCTTTCCCTTGTAAAAATACAAACCATTTTTATTCTATGGATGGCTCTTTAGAGTGAAAGACATTCAGATCTCTTTCACCTATTCCAATATATGCGTATTTGATGAACGTGTTTATGTAACACTTAATATACATTGTCACACTACTGTGTCAATACTATTTAGATAATGACGGCTATCTCTTCAAAAAGTGTGACCATAATCAAAAGAAAAAGTGACACTACAGTCAGTATCCTGAGCAGTTATAATTTGTTTTGTTTCTAAATACACACTTTACACCTAGGTCAATTTTACATTTCTTACACTGCTGGGATCATAATTTACTTTCTTGTTCTGACAGGATATATGCAATAAAAGATCTCATTGACATCCATCAGAAAAACCAAGAAGGGAAGAGAAAGACTACAGGCAGAATTAGGAAACACAGAAGACTACCTGTATAGTAAGACTGTATGAAACAACTAGACTTCCTCAACAATCCATATGCAGAAGGAATGTTTACCACAGTCTCAATGAAAGCATACATCAGTTCTTTTTCTAGTTATTCTCTATGGAATTGCATAAATATTGAGAAATCTAGAAATAGATATACACATGCACATATAAAAATTATTGTCAGTGTATAAGTTACTGCTGCCCTGGGACTGCAATAATTTATGTAACATCTGTTTTCATATTTTTCTAATTTTTTTCCTAATTAACATGCATATTTAACACATAAATGCTCAGACCACCTCTTTTTTCTGCTGACTCTCCCTCTTTATTTTTGAAGTTGTGCACTCCTAGGGAGAATTCAGGATAGATGGAAACCAAAATCTTATTGAAAGCACTAATTTTAAAATGTAAACAACAGTACCAAACCAATTTTCAAGAAAACACTAAAGTCTTAAGAGTTTTCACAAGAACATTTCAATCTCCCAACAATAGTCATGCAGTAAATTAAGGTCCAAATACCAAAAAGCAACATAAAAGCATAATTCCAATATTGTATTAACTTTTTTCATTTCTTTTTAACTTTTATAAGAACTGAGAAGCCTATTATAACATCTATGATTTCTTGCCTTTGTGAGTTTTGGTAGTATTTTAAAATTTTTATGCCTTAGGCAACTAACATAAATGAACACATCCTACATAGTAAACATCAAGAAGTATGTAACCAACTATATCTTTTTTGATTTGTAAATTTCAAATACTGTGCAGATGTGAAGAAAGGGACAAAGTTTTTACTCTAAATCTCATTCAAGTACAATCAACTTCCGGAAGCTTTTAATCTGTACTGGGAAATTCAAACTTGGAAATACTACTAATCTTTATTTTTAATAGAAAAAGTAAAACTAGAGGCTGATCAAACTAACGCTACAACAACTAAAGTATCCCCAAATAACAATGCTTAACATGCCAACATGGTGACTCCATCTGTACTTACCTCAATTTAGAATTAATCACTTTGTATTTTAATTACCCAGTTATGCATTTCAATCAGTCATTTAATATTTCTTATCTGTTGTCAGGGCTGTTCTAGGCCTTTTAGACACTGAAATTGTCTCAGCCCTTCTAGAACTAACATTTTACTTGGGGAAAACAGACAGTATTCGATAACCATGCAAATACATAATTGCAAACAGAGATCAATGCTACTAAAAATATGGGGGGGGCGGGCGGGGGAGCCATGAGATTTTACAACAGGAGACTTGATTTAGCCCAGAGATCAGCAAAGACCTAAAGAAAGACTAAGATGAGATCTGAAAGCTATGGAAAGTGTTCCAGTCTGGTCACAGCAAGTGCGAAGGTCTAAAGCAGTAATGAGATAAGCACATTCAAAGTCAAAAAAGAGAAGCAGAGAGGCCAGTCACAGCTATGAGAGAATGTACGTGAAACAAAATGGGGCAGGAAAAATCAATAAGGCAAGATTACGGAATGGTTTTAAAATAAGGTATGACAATAAATTGTACACTGAAAAAATATCAAATTTGGCTGAATTACAGGGAGGGGCAAGAGAGGTGCAGGGGAGGAGTTAGGTGAGAGATGACAATAACTAAGGTGATGGTGGTGAAGATGGAGAAGAGAAGGCAGAAAGAGCAATCAGCAGAATTTGGTGAAAGATTATATATTGTGGAGGGTGCAGATGGATAGCAATTCCATTCACTGACAAAAGGAACCCTGGAAGAAGATCAGTTTGTGGGAAGAAACAGCCCAAGTTTAGACTTGGACATGTTAAGGGGTTATCTGTTGGAGAAGTCCTATAGGTATTTCAATGTAAATATCTGAAGTTATAAGAAGAGTCTGGAGCTTTAAGAAAGGTCCGGGCTAAAATCAAATTTAGAATTTACCAGAGTATGGGTAGTAAAAAAAAAAAAAAAAACAGAGGCCTACATTCTTTTCCCAAAGGAAAATCCCTTCACACATCCAGTATCTTCTTTATTTCTAGCTATCATACTGCATCAGAACAGGAAAACATATATTTCATAATTTGAAAAACTCATTTAGCCAATAATTGGTTAACTCCATAAGGCATATTTGCCTTATCTTAAGTTGCTGAATAATAGTTATCATTTCACTGAAATGCCTACTCTGGGACAGAAGTATAAAAATATGCTGAAGCACCCTAAAAATGTGCTTCCAGTCATTAATCCTCACAACCACCTTAGAATTTAACAACTATCACATCTACTTTTCAGATTAGGACACCGAAGTGGAAGTTTGTAAAGCTGCCAGTAAAGCCAGTAAGTGATAGAGGCATACTTCCAACCCAGGGCCACCTGAACCCACAGCCCACGTTCTTTCTACTCAAAAGGAGGATAGCACGTACAGTGTCAAGAGACTGGGCTTTAAAATAAGTCACCCTCAGTTTCAATTCTGGCCCCAGAAGACCACTTAAGCCCTCTTACGTTTCCTCACCTGCAATTCCTCCCTTTCTAAGAAGCATTGACCTTTTAGGAAACATGTGAAGCCTCTATCACAGTCCATTGGGTTGTGAATCACCATTAACATGACATATTCCTTCACCACAGGAGTGCCAACTAACAGAGGACTTAGAGCAGAAACTGAGGCTGATACTGAAAACTCTGGAAATTTCACAGTACAGGGCATGGAAGAGCCACCTCAGCTCAACCCTGTTTTTCCCCAAACTGGGGAAGAGAAAAGCTTCCATCAAAATAGCCAGAAGCCAATATCCTAAAAGCTGTCCGCAGAGAATTCAGCAGTGGTTCTAAAATTTTAGTGTGCATAAAAATCACCTAAGAAGCTTCTTCAAATGGAAATTACCAAGCAAAAGATTCTGATACAGCAGTGAAATAGATGACTCTTCAAGCTTTCTAAAAGAAATCCACCAACAACAACCATTTTCCATTCTTCAGGCACATAATTTTTAAATTATTTGTTGAACATATATATTACTTCATTTAATCCAATTAAATTGTACCCAACTTAATATAAAAATTTAAGATATTTTTCTCAACAACTACTACCAAGGTTCCTTTTCAATAGAAAGAGGGAAGATTAAAACAAAAGCAGTTTTAACTATACTTAAAATGCCTCCATCAAATTTGATTTTCCTTATTACACATTTTAAATGATTAAAACTTAAGTCATTTAGGGATATATATGTCAAAAGAGATAGCAATGTTTAAGAGAGATGAATGGTTCATAAGGAAAATTTTGTTGCAAAAGTTAGCCTTTGGTAAAATAAAACATATTGTTGATTAGTAAAGAATCTTATACACATTTAATAGGATCTACTATAGTAACAGTTATCCAAAAAAATGGAATGGAAGTGATATAACCCTGCTCAGTGACACCAAGGGGTGCTAACATACACTGGCACCAAAGTAGCATTTGGGACAGAAAATGTCTACTATATTTTCAGATCACTTAAAAAATTAAAGTTATGTCCAGCTTCCCTTCTACATGAACCACAAGTGTCACTACAAAAGTATACACTCCAGTCACTGTCCTAGCAGCTCCCATTAACCACCAGGTTACCAGCATGCTGAGTCAGGGCCGCCTTCAATCTAGTGGATTAGAGATTCTAACAAGTTCCAAAACACCAAACTTCCACCCAAGGTTAAATGAATTTAATTTTTTAATTTTGAAATTTCAAGATGGATGTTATTCTTTCAAGGCTTATCTGTGAAGCTAACCATGAACAGTTCAAGTTTAAAGTTTATTACATAGCATCTCCTTGTATTCCTCTAAATCAAAGGAAATACCCACTCAAGGTTTGTTTCTGGTTTTGTTTAACCCCATGACTTACATAGGGACCATGAAAGGGAAGAGAAAGCTAAAGATAATAAAAGTTACTTGAAAAAGAACTTTAGTAACAATAACATCAACGCTATACTAAAATATTAATATTTCTATGGAAAATCTCATTTAATGCCTCCTCACCTCCACGCCCACCCCCACCCCCCAAAAAAACAGCTAAGAGGAATTTAAGGACACTAACTTGTCCAAGATCTCATTGCTAACAAATGGTAAAGCTGGGATTTGAAGCCAAACAATCTGAACCCAGAGCCCTTCTGGTCTTAACCATTACACCATCCTACATCAATTTAAAGGCAATGAGAAGTGGGCGCCGCCCGGTGGCGCAGCGGTTTAGTCCGCGCTTGGCAGCCCAGGGTTCGCAGGTTCGGATCCCCGGGCGCCCGCCGATGTACCGCTTGTCAGCCACACTGTGGCAGCGTCCCATATAAAGTAGAGGAAGATGGGTACGGATGTTAGCCCAGGGCCAGTCTTCCTCAGCAAAAAGAGGGGGATTAGCAATGGATGTTAGCTCAGGGCTGGTCTTCCTCACAAAAAAATAAAGGCAATGAGAAGTGTAATTTACCTGACCATTACTCACTCTGTTCATGAATTCCCTTAATATTATAAACCTTTACACAGCCAATGAACCCAAAAGTACTGACACAATATAAATCTGCCCCTCTAGCTTTAATGGTAATTAAAATGCTTCCAGGTTGTCCTAACAATAAAACATATCTTCACTTCCAAAATGACTCTTCATCTCATAATAGTATATGACATTATTTTCTCCAATAGTCATGTTCATTTTTCACTAACCATAGTTGTTACCAAGTTAGATGCCACACTACCCTAAGCTCCAGGCAAAACAGAAACCAATGTATGTACAATGCACGATTTTTTGTGATCTGAAGATTATATCGTCTAATATTTCTCTTGATGCCAACAAGATAATCTCTCTTTTCTATATCCTGGTTCCACTTAGGATCAAGCTCTGGATACCAAATTCTAATTAGCTCAAGAATAAGGAACAGATTAGTCTCAATCACTCTGTTTAAATGAACCAAAAGAAGTTGGGTCAATTCTGAGAGTTGCGCGAGGCACTTGAGGTTCATTCCAAACTTGAAGACCAGTCTAAACACCCCATGAAAAGTTAGAAAACTCCAGGAATTGTGTTTTCCCTAGGAAAGCTGCAGATTCAACCTGACTCCAAGAGATGAAAAATTCCCTTAAGCTTGTGTTAGTCTTTGTCCATTTCCTGTGACAGACATAAGGCATAGGACTTTTCAAAGTAGCCCTCCTTAACAATACGATAAGGATAGGATACAAGCATACTTGTAATTAAAATTAAAGTATTCCCTTCTTTTAAGAATGTTCCTGTAACTAAGATGAAAATAAATAATATTTTTGAAGAAATTATTTTAGATTAAACAGGCTGAAACTTTACACATTGTCCATAATTTTATTTTGTATTCTAAATTCTCAGTTCCAAACTTATTAAATTATTCCATATCTCATTAACTACTCCTCCTTATGTTATTCCATTTGTTTCAGAGTTCCTTTTTTAAAAATCTATTAAAAACATCACCTGTCTGTCACCTTTTATCCAATAAACTCTGTAATTTATCTTCTCATACTGTGGAGGGGAAAAAAAACAAAACATTGTGCTGGAGGAAAGTCTATGAAAAATAATCATTGTCCGAAATTATTCTAGAATTTTGAGGAAGCTTTAGTTCTCAGAAAACAGAAGTGGACAAAACTAATTAAAACCAGAGAGAGAACAGATAATAAGTTAGCTCTACAAAGGATTCAGTTATTAAAGATATTTTTTCTGTTGTGTGGCTCATGACTTTCCCAGCACTTACTTTACTACCAAACTACTGTTCCTTTATTGATCTCACTGCCCATTAGCTCCTTCTCAAAAAGAAACAAAGGAAATCTAAACTAGATAATGTTGCTAATCATTAGCAGCACAGAAAAATGGCTGAATCAATTATCAGGTATTTAGCGAGTATTTTAGAAAGATAATTCCAACAGCGGTGTAGAGTACTAATGACAAACCTAGCACAGTAGCTACAGAAATGGCGGACTGAGAGACAAAAGAACATGAGAAAAATGGTGGCACCTAGACACAGACATGGAAGAAGGGAAATAAGTAAATTTCCAAGGTTTCTAATCTAGGAGTTAGGCAGAATATTTGTGCCACGAAAGGAATAAAAAAAGCAGGAGGAGAAAGGGACAAGAAAAAAAGTTGATTAAGAGAAAAAGCCATACTGTATCACTTCATATATATGCCACTTCAGTATCCTGCGCCTCTAAAAAAGGTATGTTGAGAATGAAAGACAAAATGAATGATCTCAATTTTAATTTTGCTAACTTTTATAACATTAAGTAATTTGAATTCACTGACTAAAGTGAAGTTTAGAAAATAAATCTTGCCACTAATTCCACAAGTATGTAAGATTTTATTTTAGAAAGTCTCCTTAGTTCTAAACAACACTATTGCAAGCCTAGAAATCTCTCTAATCGAGTACTCTCCTTACAAAGTTGCTAAGTTATACACTCTATGATTCATATCTCTCACTTTGAGCTACTTATAGGTATAAATAATCTAGCTAAATTTTAAAGTTTACATTAGGTTTCTTGTTTAGTAGGTTTGAAACTAACAAATACAAGATCACACGTGTATCAGTGCTTTCAGTCTACCAACTCAATAAAACAGCAGTGACATTACTAATGTCATTTTTTTGCAACTCAGAAAGGTAACTTTATAAATATATTCTTCAAAAACACTTTATTCAAGATTCCAAGCAAAACGTTTTCTATGGTCTCATACTGCAATAAAATGCCTAACACTAAGACTATTCAAAATCCCATAAGAAAAATGCTCTATGAGGTTAAAAAATTATAAATTGGTAAAATGAAAAGAGGAGAATCATAAATAATAAATACAGTACACCAAAACTTTTGATTTTATAACCAAAATGGGCTATGAAGTTGTTTTTATTCTTTTTTGTGTGTGTGAGGAAGACCAGCCCTGAGCTAACATCCGTTGCTAATCTTCCTCTTTTTTGCTGAGGAAGACTGGCCCTGGGCTAACATTTGTGCCCATCTTCCTCTACTTTATATGGGACGCCGCCACAGCACGGCTGACAAGCGGCACGTCGGCAGGCGCCCGGGATCCGAACCAGCGAACCCCGGGCTGCCAAGCGCAAACTAAACCACTGCGCCACTGGGCTGGCCCCTGAAGTTGTTTTTAAAAATTGTTTTCTATTTTGGATATTGGAAATTCAGCAAGAACTCTGAGGGATTTGGTTATTACTCTCCAAGGGTAGAGGCACAAATAAGGCACCCAACTCGAAGGACATTAAAAAAAAAATGCCCAAAGTCAGTCTCTTAAGAAATGATCCTTAAAGTCTTTTGTGTTTATCTTTACAGTTACTTCTCTCATCTTTACTGTTATTTCTCTTATCCAAGTTAGCAGAAGGGAGAGGTGACTACCATGTTCCTACAAGGACAGATTTTAAAAAGGCTGGTAACCCTACTTAGTAAGACATCCTTCCCAGTCCTCTACACTGGACCACTCATTGCCTAAGTGAGTGAACAGTGGGCCATCTTCCAGAGCAATATTTGTGGAGGAAAGAAAAAAGCCCTGAAAGACTAGGTTACCTAATCTAAAACTGTTGCTTCTTTTAAACATGATAGCCTAAATATTCATTGAAACACTAAGTATCTTTCATTGAAAACATTCAGCAATGTCCTTATCTAAAGACTACCAATGTGGAAAATGTACTTTTAAACTTGTAACCGCCCTTCTGAGCAATGCCTGATGATATTAATTTCTCAGCCCATGATATTTGGGGTGGGGTGAGGGGGAGGGGGAGGGGAGGATGTCCCACAAGAAAGACTCTTCTTTGTGTTTGCTTTAGAAAATGTCATTTTATTTAATTCCCACAACAGATCTATGAAAAAGTCTTATTAATACCATTATTCCCACTTGTGAAGATGAAGAAATGTAGGCATTGTTAAGTAAACTTATTTAATACCATACTCAGGTCTGTGACACTCCACAAGCCATTTCCTTCACACAACATCAAAATGCCTTCAAGTATATCTATGAGTAATGTAAACCAAAATCATGTGGTGAATTAAACTGATTCCTTTATCTCTATCTCACTGGAGTACCTTGGAAACCTACCATCGAGAGTGAAGTTTGTGTCCCCTAACCATGGGCCACAGGCTCATAACATTGAAATCTGCGATTCATGGAGCTTAGACACTGATTTCTCCCTTATTTTCACTCTGAAATACATTATCTCTTGCATTCAGTACTACAAGAAAGCTCTCTGTGAAAATGTACCTAGCCAAGCTCTGTGCTTCAGTCAATGTGGCAGGCATTTATTTAAGATTAAACTTTCTAAACAACAAATTCCTAGGTAGTTTTCAATATGTTTTCCTTGATAGACCACACATATACAATTGAGAATAAGAAATTTTTAATGGCATTTCTTCTCAAATATCCCTAAAGCCAGTGCATAGGTTAGCCAGGCAAAGCCAAAATATATCCTGAGCCTCATGAGTATATATGTGCAATGAATATAGATAAAGTCCAGAATAAATCTTAAAATACAAAATTACCATACTAAGAATAAATGATGGCAAAACTAGAAAATTCAGATCTGTGGCCTATCTCTACCCCATCCCCAAAGTTGACATAATCAACTGGAAAGAGTTGCAAAGAGATTATTAAAGTACCTCCTAAAGGCAATACCAGAATTTCCTTATGAAGAACTCATCACTCTTGCCAGAGGGCTAGACTTGTTTTGACACCTAAGGGAGTTCCTCAGTCAGAACATGTGCCAAACGGGGCAGTAAGTTTCAGGTTAAGCCACTTCTAGCTCTTACAACAAACAATGTTGACTAGAAAACAGAGCTTACATGGTAATAAGATTCAACTACAGATATATTATGTTTTATATAAATTATTTTTAGGAAGTAGATTGGTAAATCATTTTAATTCTCAAGCATGAGAATTAAAAGAAAATAACTAAGTTTTAAAAATACTGTGGTATTTTTTCTTTTTCTTTTTTTGGTGAGGAAGATTTGCCCTGAGCTAACATCTGTTGGCAATCTTCCTCTTTTTTTTTGCTTGAGGAAGATTAGCCCTGAGCTAACATCTGTGACAATCTTCCTCTATTTTTACATGGGTCACTGCCACAGCATGGCTGACAAGTGGTGTAGGTCTACACCAGGATCCAAACCTGCGAACCCAGGCACTGAAGCAGAGCACGCCGAACTTAACCACTACGCCACAGGGTCAGCCCCGTTTTTCCTTTTGACTATGATTACTCTATTTCGACCCTCAGTAGCTTAGTCTATTTTGCGCCATATTTAACCAAGATTTGGTGCCTAGAAAACACTTAACATAACTTTATTCTATTAATTTCCTAAGAGCCATGATATTTTGAGTTCAACTTAGTCTCAGGCTTCCACATGCCCAAAATACCCATCTTTTGAGTGCTACAGTTCTCTTCTGGGCTAATCTATCTTCTTAAACAAAAACCTCTCATAGAAGCAAAAACTCTGCAAAGCAGCTAAACTGCACTTCTTAATGGACTGGCCCTCCCAGCTTCACACAATTAACAATCTTAGGGTGTCTTTGCATGAATGAGTGACTCTCTAACTTGATTTTTTAAAGGAGTCAAACTCTTAAACCAGAACAAATATTAGTCATATGATGGTAAAAACTTACAAACCACACAATTCAAACACACACAAGCAAACTTACAACACTCTAAGGACCATGTACATCAGAAAATCCTACAATTTTTCAGGACTTCAAGTCTTAGCAGAACTCAATTATAAGTAATGCACTGAATTACATGTACTAAAAATGTCTAGTTTATTGGGCATTTTTAGCAACTAGAATTCTGCTCAACAGCACTTCTGATTTTTAGAACTTAAAGTACCATTTTAATTATCCCACAAAGGTTAAATTGTGTTCAGAAGAGTTTGTTTGGGCACAGAAAACAGGACCAAGTATTTTCAAAAGGAAAAATGATAGTCTTTTAGTAACCAGAAAATTTGATCCTTTAGGAAAACAAAGTTCACCTTATGTGGGGGTTCATTTTATCAACTTCTGTGATTAAAGATCAGGAAAGTGTGCTTCATTTTTGGGAAGCACAAGAGTAAATATTAACATACTCAATTGCAACAGATAAATCTTGTGAGGTTTCTGCGGAAAAAAGGGGGGTTTTGTTAACATCCAGTAATGCAATACAGAAATTATATTTATGCTATGTGTAATAATAGATGTTTTCATAATACTGAATAGACTTTTTCACACAAAGATGAAGATCACTCACCAAATTATTGTGACTACTATATTATATTCTGAAAAAATGATAAACCCTTCAAGCCTGCTCTGTAGTTCTAGACACATTTATCTTGCTAGTCTCCCTCTTCTAAACTGTGATAGACTAGAACACAAGAAAAACAGGTCTCTCATTCCATCACTACCCTACTGCCCACCTCCCTGCCCCTTGCCCCATGAATTCAATCATAAGCTCCTTAGTAGGGTCTAATTTTCCTCAAGTATCTTTATTATTTTACTCAAATCTTTAGCTATCTATGATATATGGAAATAAGAATAATATAATTAATGATTATGCAAAATAAAGAACTGATAAGAAAAATTATGATTAGTAACAATTTATATGGAAATTTTATATAATAATTTTGGAATATACAAATGAAATAAAAAATAATTAGCATAAGAAATGTTTATTTTAATGTAATTAAATATGAGAGAATGTCCGTTGGAAGAGAAAAGTTAAATATAGTACTTTATAATAGTAAACCTTTACAAGGGTTCAGCTCACACATTTTAAAAATCTTTTTGTTAAAATCAAAACATACACTTTGACAAACAGGTCATTTCTATACTGAACAAAAACAAAAACAAAAAAAGTAAACCCCAAACTAGTAAATCATATCATAGCCCCCAAAGAAGGATCCCCATACAATACCAATAGCTTCAAATAAAACAGGAAATTTCAACTCTGCCCATTCTGCTTGACATAATAAGAAAGAGGGGGAAACTGAGAAAAAAATGACTTAACCAAATTCCCTCCAACAGTTAATTCAATTTTACTGAAGAGAATGAGTAACCATGCAAAAGCTTCTATAGCTATTAGATTTAAATCAGGTATTTTCCCGAATATCTTTTGGGAAAGTAAGATACAGATAATAACCCGGACAAGAGAAATGATCTAAAAAGTCAGGTAACTATTTATTAAAACAGTAATAATTTTTTTAAAACCTTCATTATGTACAAAAAATTTAGAAAAGTATCATTAGATTAGGTAATTTAAAATTCATTGATACAAACTGCAATTTATAGTATTTTCTCAATAACATCTAGTGTGCACTATAACAAAAATTTCCATATGTGGTAGTGAATAAAAATGGAACACAAATTTAATCCATTTAAAGTTTTACATAATGACTCATGGTGGCTTGTAGCATTCTTCCATCGTGAACTACACTCTTACATGGAACTCTATATAAATTTGAATCCACATTATTAATCTTTCTGTACTCATTCTAAGTAATAACTTAATATACCTGCATCTAACTAGAAATAGGTTTTATTTTTCATATTTGAAACCTGTAGTTATCAGAGATTATGAAGGAAAAGAAACCAGGGTTGAGCTTAAAAGAAAAAAAGGCTGGAATACACTTGCAAATTCATAGCTGACCCTCTCCCCAGTTCAGTCTCATTTCTGCTGACTTCTGCAGAGCTGTAATCAGTATCACAGCCTACAGGACTCAGGACAGGACCGACAGTAATCAAGGAGAAACATGACCACCCATCTCCTGGAGAAGAGACTAATAATCTTTTTGTTTATGAAGTTTACTGGAGGTTTTCTGTTATTAAAATACTGCATATTATGCAACCCATTAGGAACAAAACTACAGCCTCATTTCAATAGATTCAGAAAAAAACATTTTGATAATATTCAACACCACTCATGATTTTAAAAATTAAAAACAAATTTTAACTAGAAAAAGAAGAAACTACCTTAAAATGATGAAGTGAATGAAATACATCTTTACAAAAGATTTATAGCAAATATAATACATAATGGAGACACGTCAGAAGCATTACCTTTTAAAAAAGAATGAGACACAGATGCTCACTATCACCACTTTTACTCAAGATTGTACTATAACTTCAGGACCGCACAATAAGATAAAAGAATAAAATAAGCACAAGGAGTAAAAAAGGGAAGAAACAAAGTTGGCATTTTTTTCAGATATGATAGTCAAGATATCCAAGAGGATCTACCGACATTTTATTAGATTTAATAAGAGAATTCAGAAAGTTTGCTGGATATATATAAAAAAAAGGTTTCTGATTTCTACTCAATATGTCCACTTTCCCTAATCCATGATTATCTCTTTCCTTTCTGTGTCTTCTATAGCTGGGTTAAGTCTTCACTAAGAATCACCAACCAGAACTACACAATGTATTAAGTGCTAAGGTCTGATAACAATGGAATAATGTACCTCCCCCCTTTTCAGATTTGTTGCATTTTCATCTATTTCTATTTGTATACCAATTGCTTCTGTAATTAAAATATCCTTTTAGTTGCCATTTTTGACTACATCATCAGAGTGGGCCAATATCTCTAGGTATACTCTAAAATGTCTCCAATATATCCCATTTCTTTCCTATATCAGAATAAACCAGTCACACCTCATTATTCTTAGTAAAACACAGCCCAATTTACTTAAACTATCACTTTGCAGCGCCAAAAATGAGAGCACTTTACCAGGTCCCTGCCCAGCACCCAGCCATGCAGCCTTCGATGGATTCCCTGCACTTACTCCTGACCATTTGCTTCACCAGCATTTTACCCATTTGGACCTGAGTACAGTGCAAATATCAGGAATGTTTCACTACATACTCCCAGGGGGTTCCCACTGTTTATTCATACCATTCCATTTAAAAGGGCCTACTCACCATACTTTTCAATTCCTATCTCTAATTTGGTTTCCAATGCATGACGGATTTTTTAAATAATTACCTGTTGATTTCACATTTCATAAACTTTTTCAAAGTTTAGCAAGATACTAGCATTAATTGCCTATTTAACTATTTACCTTTTCAAAAACTCTTCCCATTTTTCTTATGGCACATTTTTCTTCAACATTATCTTTACAAAAGTACAAATTCCTTTTCATATAACTCCTGCCCTTTTTTGAATTCTGAAATTATTCTCTCAATGGTCCATATATAATGCCCTTTCCCAATTCTTTATACTCCTTGATTTCTCTGTAGCCCTAATAACCAGGATCTCCTTCCTAAAATTCTCTTTTCCTTGTTTCTATAATGTTTGTCAACAACAGATCCATCAGTTTCTGACCCTTTTTCTGATGCTGCCACCTTTTTAACAAATAGGGGTTCTCCAAGATCTATCTTTTCTTTGGCTGATTCCTTTCTCATTTCAATGGGGGTTTTTTGCTTAGTAGTCTCATTCAAATTTCATGCCTTTAGCTATCATATTCTGTCCTCATGTCTTTAGTCCTGGCCTGGATCCCAAGAACTAGATCATGACTGGCATGTACATAACACCCTAAGTAGATATTGCCAGCTGGTTGGATGCTGCCTCAAAGGACTTCTCAACACAGGTCTAGACAGTCACTATACTATCAGATGGAGCTAGCACTGAAGAAGAAACCTACTCGCCATCTCCAATCATTCCCTAAATGTCTCCACCTGATAGTCCATAGCAGCACATTAAATGCAATATATCAAACACAGAACTCATCACCTTTCCCCAAAACTTTCTACTCCACCTGTATCACTTTGTAAGGAAATCTTGGAGTCTTCAATAATTCTCCCTTGTACCTTTAAGTCCTTGTTGCCATACCTTACTGAATAACACTGTGGTGCCTATCAAATTTGTCTCTTTTTTTTTTCATTTATTTTTTTTTTTTTTTGCTTTGTGAGGAAGACCAGCCCTGAGCTAACATCCGTTGCCAATCCTCCTCTTTTTGCTGAGAAAGACTGGCCCTGGGCTAACATCCATGCCCATCTTCCTCTACTTTACAGGAGCCGCCACAGCATGGCTGACAAGCAGTGCGTTGGCGGGCGCCCGGGATCCAAACCCACGAACACCAGGCTGCCAAAGCACGAACTAAACTGCTGCGCCACTGGGCCAACCCCCAAATTTGTCTCTTTTTATTCTCCAATGTCATACCCTAATATAAGCACTTAATGCCTCTTAACAAAGCTGCTAAAACTGCTAGCTTTCTAACTAGTCTCCCACCTGCAGTCCCTTCCCTTTTTTTTTTCAATCTTATTAAGTGCTGCCAAAATAATCTGATCATCTCATTTACCTATGAGAGCCCCAATGACCACCCAAATTCCTTATTCTTGCAATCAATATAGCAGTAAGGTTACTTCTAATCCTACTTGTATGTCTCCACTTTATGTATTCTACCAAATATAACATCTCTACTCTTTACTCATGATGTTTCTTCTGGTTGACAGGGTCTCCCTAGAGAGACCTGGAGAAAGTGGAGAGATAAATTCAGCAGAACCTGATAATGTAATGGATAAGTGATGAGTGAAAAAAGAGAATCAAGGATGATGCTCAGATTTCTAGCTTATACAATGAGCTGTATGACGATACTAGTCACTTAAACAAAACTGGAGGCATTTGAGAGGAGGGGTAAGAACTTACACTGTGAAGTGACCATCACTTAAAGTGGAAATGGGTATCAGATAGGCCGAGGGACATGTAGATCTTGATCTCAGAAGACAGGTGTAGACTACAGATATTACTTTCAGAATAGCTATAATATAGATGATAATTTAAGCCATAAGTTTGTCAAGAAAGCTAACATAAAGAGTTCCAAAAGAAGATAGAATGGAATTTTAGAAAAAGAGGTCTACAACATGCTGTTTGAGGTCAAGTAGAGAAGGAAGAACAAGAAGACTGAAAAGGCTCAACCAGAAGAATGTGATTTTACAGAAGCTAAGGGGGAAAAGTGCATTTAGAAGAAGGTATGGTCTGCAATGTTGAATGCTACTGAGAGGAAAAGTAACAAACATAAACACAGGAAAAAAATACCATTAGATTTAATAACATAGTGGTATTTAACATATTTAATAACATAGCCTTAGTTTTGACAATGAAAAAACCCAAGTGAATCTGTTTGAGGAGTGAGAGTGGGAGGTGAGGAAATCAGGGTAGAAAGTAGGCAGGTAGAGACCACTCCTTCAAAAACTTTGGCCATGAAATGGAAGAGAGATATTATAGAAAATGACATATGATAAAACACATAATGCCTGTAAATCACTTCAAACAGTGCATTATCTCATGCAGTTCTCTCTCTGTTTTCTCCCACTGATAGCTCTCAATGTAACAACACTCATTCCCACTAAGGTCAGGAATAAGGCAAGGATGCCCAATGCCCACTACTACTTTTTTCTCCAGACATATTAGTCAATGAAATCAGATTACAGAAAATCATTAGAAATGTAAAAAATAAGAATTAGAAAAGAAGAAACAAAACTATTAGAGAAAAAAATTGTAGGCAAAAGAACTGGAAAAGAAGAAATAAAACTATTTGCAGAAGACCTGATGGAATACCTGGAAAAATCCTAGAAAATCAATGATAAAACTCAAGAAACAAAAGAATTCAGCAAGGTAGCAGGATATAAAATGAACATGTAAAAATCAATAACACTCACCTACACAAATAAAACCAGATAGAATATACAACGGATGAGAATGCCCCATTTCAAATAGTAACAAAAAGATTAAATCCTTAGGAATAAAAGAAATGCTCAAAACACACGTGAAGAAAAACAAATGCTCTTAAAAGACACAAAAGTAGGCCTGAACAACTGAAAAAAGAAATACCTTGTCCTTGGTTAGGACATGTCAACATCAAGATGTCACAAATTTACAAATTTAATTTGAGCCCAATAAATCTATTAATGAGCTTTTTTGTGGAGCTAGACAACTTGATACTAAAGTTCAAGTACAAAAGAGAACTTCAGGAAAAGCTAGGAAACATTGAAAAGAAATAGATGCAAAGGGAAAAAAATCCTCATTAAAACAGACTACAGAAACTAAAACATACTACAAAGCCTCTATAATGAAAACAGTGTGGTAATGTTGCACGAACAGACAGACTGATGAAACAGAACAGAAAGCCCAGAAATAGATTCAGCTATGATAAAGCTGTTATCACAAAACACTGGTACAAGGATGGTCTTTTTAACAAAGGGATAGACATTTGGAGGAAAAAAAGGATAAAATCTGATCTGTTTCTCACACTGTACATAAAGATAAACTCCAAATGGATCAGAGATTTCAATGTAAAAAAATAAAACTATGTAAGTACTAAAAAAAATTGTTGAATTCCTTCTATAACCTGGGAATTTATAAAAAGAAAATGCTTTCTAACCAGAATTTAAATTCAAATACAAACTTTTACATAACAAAAAACACCACAAACAAAATCAAAAGACAGATGACAAACTGGGAGAAAACATTTGCAATATATACCACTGATAAATGCCTAATATTGCTACGAAGAACTTTCAAAACTGAGGAAAGAAAGATCAAATATTCTATTGAAAGTGGCTCTTAAACATATGAAAAGACATTCAACTCCACTCATAATAAGATAAATGCAAGTTAAATGTACACTGAGATACCATTTCTCATCTATCAGATTGGGGAAAATTCAAGTTTCACAGTATACTCTGCTGGCAAGGCTGTGGGGAAACAGGCACTCCCATACATTACTAGTGGAAATGCAAAATGGTACAACCCCGTGCAGGGGAACAGGGCAATATCTAATAAAACCACATAAGCATTTACCCTTTGAACCAGCAATCCCACTTCCAGGAATTTATCCTGAAGATAAACCTACAATAATATGAAATACATATACACAAAGTTATTCATCCCAGCATTTAGAAAATATTGGAAACTACTTAAACGTCCAAGCTAAGAGATTGATTGAATAAACTATGGTACATACACACAATAAAGTAATAAGTATCTGTAAAAATGAATGAAGAATATCTCTATAAACTGATTTTCAAGAGAGACTGATAAATTCAAAAAGCAAATTGCAAAAGAACACATATAGTATGCTACCTTTCATAAGAAAGGGGAAATTTAAAAATGTAGGAAAATTTATCTGCTTATCTTTATAAAAGGAAGGATGAACTAAAAAACAAAAAAGTTGGTTACCTATAAAGGATGGGGTAGAATAGGGAAGATGGAGTGATACTTTTCTGGGTATACATTTTCATACAATTTTACTTTTTGGAAAAGTCAATGATCATTTTCTTCACATTCAAAAAAATTAAATCAACAAGGATATGAAGGAGGAGGAAAACGCAAAAGCTTCAAGAAAACTAAAACGAGTGAACTCAACTGTATTTCAAATCAATACCATATCCACACTTAAGGGATAAAAGAGAAACAAGTAATCCAAGTAACTATGAGTTCAGCATTTGAGTGTATATACATATACAGTTATGTGTCACTTAATGACAGGGATACATTCTGAGAAACACATTGTCAGGAGATTTTGTCATTGTGCAAACATCATAGAGTGTACTTACACATACCTAGATGGGAGAGGTTACTACGCACCACAGCTATATGGTACTAATCTTATCGGACCACTGTTGTTTATGCAATTTGCTGTTGTCTGAAACGTCGTCATGAGGCACATGACTGTACTCACAGAATTGAGTAGGGTAAGGAGGGAGAACTTCAAAGAAATCTTGAACTCTTTTTGGTAGACTTGTTTATTGTAGTGATATAACGAACCAATTCTGAAACTATTTTAGATGCATTTTTGAGTTGCACTACTAAGTTAATGTGTTGATGCTGTTAGAAGCCAATGTTCTCACTGTGAAAGAAGGGACATGTGAATTTGGAAAGGTGGAAGACAAGAAAGAACTCTGGAGATGAATTTGAATTAGAGACATTGGTGTGAACTAATGATTTCTAAAATGTGTATATGTTATGTTTATCAGTGTGCATGTATGTTTATATTTATGTATCAATGTAGATGTATATGTATATATGTAAGTCTGTATTTCCTAGCTCTGTCCTCTATAAGGGCCTAAAAGCCAAGACCCCCCGTAGTGATGAGCAGTCTAGAAGCAATAAGCACAGTCGTGCCCAGATCTTAATCTCTAATACCATTCCCTCACGAAAAACAATGAGAGCATTTCAAAGAAATGGCTGCCCAGAGCTGGGGCAGAATAGATCAAAGATAAGCCTGTGACAACTTGTTTTGCCAGAAAGTAAGGAAGCACTCAAAAATGTGATGAGGGAATGCCATGCACTTCTACTAACCAAACCTGGACAATTTGGGCACCAACATAATTAAGTACAGTAATGAATTATAAACCATTGAAAAAAACAGATATTCATAAGCTCATACCAACAAATGACTGAATGAATAAGAAAGTAAAGCAATCCATCAGTCAATCAGAATGGTTTTTGCTTACAGTAGAATGCTGATGTTGACTGGCACGAGGCCTAGAATCAGAAAATCAGCAGTTTTCAACCATTATAGAAAAAACTGAACCAGGCAAGAATCACCAGTAGATGCTAAATCCAGGTGGAAATTATGATAAGGAGGAGGATATTTGCATGATCTTAAAGTGTTTCCCCACAGACTGCTTATTAGTTGCAAGAGAAAAAAAACTGTAACTCTGCAGTGGAGAAATCTGACAACGCTCTGAGAGAATGATCAAAATTAACATCACCAATGTGCCTCGAGATGCGATATCCTGAGAAGGACACAACATCATTTATGTAGTATTCAGGTTGGAATACATAACCTGAATCTAACCATGAGGAAACAGCAGATAATCCCAAATGAGGAGTGACAAATAGACAGATAGATAGATACATACATCATACATACATACATACATACACACACACACACACACACACACACACAGGAAGGCAGGCAGACAAATGGAAAACTGTACTACTCAAAAATGGTAATGTCAGGGACAGCCCAGTGGCATAGTGGTTAAGTCCACATGCTCTGCTTCAGCAACCCAAGGTTTGCAAATTTGGAGCCCGAGAGCAGACCTATGCACCACTTATCAAGCCAGGCTGTAGCAGCATCCCATATAAAATAGAGGAAGATGGGCACAGATGTTAGCCTAGGGCCAATCTTCCTCAGCAAAAAGATGAGAATTGGCAACAGATGTTAGCCCAGGGTTAATCTTCCTCACATACAAAAAAAAAAAGGAAAAGAAAAACGTCAATGTCATAAAAAGCAAAGAAAGGCTGTGGAACCATTTCAGATTAAAGAAGGCTAAAGAGACATGACAACTAAAAGTAATACCTGATCCTAGAATGGATTCTTATTAAAGGGGGAAAATGCTATAAAGAATATTATTGGGTCATCTGACAAATTTGGAATATGGATGATAGATTAGATACAAGTATTCTATCAATGTTAAATTTACTGAAGCTGATCATTGCACTACAGTTATGGAAGAGAATATCCCTATTTTCAGAAAATATACACTGATGTACTTTTAGTGATAAATGTAATCTCTGCTCAAAACGTTCAGAAAGAAAAATTTTGTGTGTGTGTTTAGAGAGGAAGGAAGAGGAAGTGCCCAAATGACAAAGCAAATGGGGTAAAATATTAACAGAGGTGAATCCGGATAAAGAGTACACTACTCTTACTCTTACAACTCTTCTATAAATTTGAAATTATTCCTAGTGAGAAGTATTCTTTTGAGCCAGCCATTTACTCTTTTTCCTACCATATTATTCCCATGTTATAGCTGAAGAGAGTGAGGCCTTGTGACGTTAAGTAATCAGGAGGTGAGCCCAGTTTGTCTTACTCCAGAGTTTAGTATTGGTTTCAACAATCACAATATACTGCATCTGGGGTGTCATCTTTAGTCTCACCTTAATTCCAACGCTGTTTGTCTTCCCTATCTTAAACTTTTCAAACTCTCTCTCCTAACTCTCTTTCTTCTGTTTCCCCTAACTGCAGGCCCCAATCACTACAGTTGCATCCTGTCTCTGGCTCTCCAGCATACAGTGCCTCTGGCCAACTTTATTTTTTACAAATCCCCAAGGAAAATCCTATGTTCTGGATTCTAGTTCTCATACATTTACCAGGACGTACTACGCTGACTCCAATAAGCAACTAGATGGCAGGACCGTATCTTTCTCACTATTGCATGCCCAAGGCCAAGTACTGAGCCTATTCTATATTTGGGATTACAGTAAACAATTATTGAGCTGAAATGTTTAACTTTTTTCGTTGCTCATGGTTTTCCTCATTCTAGCACACATTAGCTCAATTTCCTCCCTTCCATTTACCCACCAAAACTGACTGGGATCTATTCAACATCTACTTTCTAAAAGATGCTACCTCAGTTATTCCAGCCCTGAAAATGTCTTCCATCTTCAATTCCTTCAGCACACAAGGGCTGTACCAATATGTTTTGCACTTAAATAACAATATTGGAGAGTATGTTTTATGTGGCATAACATCATGACAATTTCAAAAGTTGTCCTCATCTCTTATTTTAAGAAAAATAAATACTGGAAAAAAGCCAGTTTCTGCATATGCTAAAGGAAAAGATAACAGTTGTCTTAAAAAAAAAAAAGATGCTATGGTCAAGTAAATTTGGAATATGTTAAATTGAATTAAGCTACATCAGGTTCTCAGATCTTTTAGTATAAAACATACTGTGATTCTCCTAGAAGGGAACAAAGTATACAGGGCTTGCCAAACTTATTTGACCATGGATTCTTTTTAACTCAGAGCATCTCCTGGGAAAAATATACCATAGAAAACACTTTGGAAATGCTGACTACGCTATTACTGGAAAAAAAAAATCAGAGTATCTGGAATGTGATAAGACACTTAGAAAACAAAAGAAACTACCTGCTTAACAGTAGCAGAATCAGTGAAGCTTCCCACATATAATACAAAATAACTGCTGACTCTAACTGCGATTACTTAAAGACCAAAACTCTGCAGTTCTAGATTAAATACCTGCCTACTTCAAGGTCCCACTAAAATTCTGATGTGCGCTTCCATTGCCTCCTTCAACTCTTGAACCACAGATGACCAACTCCAATATCAGCATCCCACAGTTATTACATATACACACACAGAGAGCAAGTGAGAGGTTTTGACTGAGAAGCATTATAGTAGTGTTTCTCAAATTTTAATGTGCATACAAATTACCTGGGAATTTCAATAAAAATGCAGAGTCTAATTTAGTAGGCATGGAGTTGGGTCCAATATTCTGCATTTCTAGCAAGTTTCCAGGTAACATCAATGCTGTTGAACTACGAACCACATCTTGGGTAAGGGTTGCAGGCACCTCAGGACAAAAAGTTAAGGCCCTTAACTTGTAAGTATCCAATGGCTATGCCCTTCAAACTGTTTTTCAAAAGTCTAATTCTCCCATAGGAAAACAACTAAGCTTTCATTCATTTATAAAAATAGAAACTGTATACAATAAAATCATTATTATCTGCTATTATTTTTCTTCAGAAATGGCAGTTTCCTGCAGATAGTCATAAAAGTGCATGTAGAAAATCATTTTTTAGTCTATGTCCTCGCTTTGCTTCTATATCCAAAAGCTAGACCAACGACACAGAAACACACTGACCTCTCTGATGGTCAGGAAGTGTCTCCAACTTCAGACTTACAAAGTTGCAAAGAGAAACTATTATTGCCCTGCCTCCACCTAAAAAGACATGTATAAAGCCAACATCTTTCCCAATGATTTACTGAAAGCAGCAGCTCATTTTAATAAAACCATCCCAAAACATAAAATTGATTGAACCAACTGCTGTGGTGGGCATACACAACAGCTGATCAAAATCATTCAAGATTTTTATTTTTACAGATTTTCTTTCAGGCTTTTGAGAATATTTTCCCATTCTATACTTTTATCTTGATATTAAAATTGCTGACTCCCCCCACACACCCGGCGTTTCAGCATAATCCCTCCGGGGGCTGCAGCCGCCTCAGGGCAAACCGCTCGCGATCTCCATCCAGTGGCAGCAGGGGGAAACTGCAGGACCAACTTTATCATGAGGGGAAAAAATAAAGCCGTCCCCGTCGGATCCTTGCGAAAATATGTCAGGGCTACAGACCAAAAGGAAAATGACAAACACCCAGAAACCAACCCTGAAGGCACAGAATTTGATAACCTGAATGAGAGAGAATTCAAAATAGCTATCATAAACAAGCTCAACGAAATACAAGAGAACACACAGAAACAAATCAACGAATTCAGGGACTATGTCACAAAAGAGATTGAAACCCTAAAGAAAAACCAATCAGAATTATTGGAGATGAAAAACAAAATCAACGAGATAGTGGAAAAAATGGAGTCTTTAAAGAGCAGAAGTGACAATATGGAGGAACGAATTAGCACTATTGAGGATAGCCACGCAGAAATGCTCCAGATAGAGGAGGAGAGAGAGCTAAGACTAAAAAGAAATGAAGAAATTCTTCGAGAAATATCAGACTCAATGAGAAAAAGCAACATAAGGATAATAGGTATTCCAGAAGGAGAAGAAAGAGAAAAAGGAGCAGAGTTTGTTCAAAGAAATAATAGCTGAGAACTTCCCCAACCTATAGATCACCTAAATATATAAACAAGAATAAAAAATCATCTCGCCACATAGTAGCAAACTTGAAGAATACCCGTGACAAGGAAATAATATTGAAGGCAGCTAAACAAAAAACCAAAATAACATACAAAGGAAACCCCATCAGGCTCTCAGCTGATTTCTCGACAGAAACTCTACAGGCTAGGAGAGACTGGAATGATATATTCAAAATCATGAAAGACAAAAACCTTCAGCCGAGAATACTCTATCCAGCAAAAATATCCTTCAAATACGATGGAGAAATAATAACTCTCCCTGATAAACAAAAGCTAAGAGAGTTCATCACCACAAGACCCCCACTACAAGAAATGCTCAAGAAGGCCCTTAGGCCTGAAAAAAAACAAATGAGAAAGGGGATACAAAGATTTCAACAAGGAGAAAAGCAAGGAGACTAAACCAGAACAAAATACAGTTGGATAACATCAAAAATTAATTCAAGCTCATCACTGGAAACATACATTCATGACACAATCTGGAATAAAGAGATAACAAATAAGGAGGGGAAGAGGTAAGGGATTGAACTGACCCAGCCTCAGGAAAAAGGAGGCATCTGAAAATGTACTTTCTTATCCAGGAGATCGCTTATATAAACCGCACGGTAACCACTAAACAAACAACCAGAAGAGAACCACACATGACAAATAAAGAGAAAACCAAGAGAATGAGCATGCAGAAATACCAAATTGAATTTGCAGCCCGAAACACAAGGGACAAGAAACAAAGGAAATGCAAAAGAACCAGAAGATGAACAATAAAATAGCAACATTAAACCCTCATATATCAATAATCACTCTAAATGTAAATGGATTGAATTCTCCAATCAGAAGACACAGAGTGGCAGGATGGATTAAAAACCAAGATCCAACAATCTGCTGCCTCCAGGAAACACATCTCAGCTCTAAAGACAAACACAGACTCAAAATAAAAGGGTGGAAAACAATACTCCAAGCTAATGGCAAACAAAAGAAAGCAGGAGTAGCCATACTTATATCAGACAAAGTAGACTTCAAGATAAAAAAGGTAATGAGAGACAAAGAAGGGCAATATATAATGATAAAAGGGACACTTCACCAAGAAGACATAACACTTATAAATATCTATGCACCCAACACAGGAGCACCAAAGTACATAAAACAACTGCTAAAAAACCTTAAAGGAGATATTAACAATAACACAATAATAGTAGGGGATCTTAACACCCCCCTTACATCAATGGATAGATCATCCAGACAAAAAGTCAATAAGGAAATAATGCACTTAAACGAAAAACTAGACGCAATGGACTTAATAGATATATACAGAGCACTACACCCAAAAAAAGCAGAATACACATTCTTCTCAAGTGCACATGGAACATTCTCAAGGATAGACCATATATTAGGAAACAAGGCAAACCTCTATAAATTTAAGAAGATTGAAATCATTACAAGCATCTTTTCTGATCATAATGCTGTGAAACTAGAAATCAACTGCAAGGAAAAAACTAGGAAAGGGACAAAGATGTGGAGACTAAACAACAAGCTACTGAACAACCAATGGGTCGTTGATGAAATTAAAGGAGAAATCAAAAGCTATCTGGAGACAAATGAAAAGGAAAATACACCATACCAACTCATATGGGATGCAGCAAAAGCAGTCCTGAGAGGGAAATTCATAGCAATACAAGCTCACCTTAACAAACAAGAAAAATCCCAAATAAATAACCTTAAATTGCACCTAACAGAGTTGGAAAAAGAAGAACAGACAAAGCCTCGAATCAGCAGAAGGAAGGAAATAATAAAAATCAGAGCAGAAATAAATGAAATTGAAACCAAAAAAACAGTAGAAAGGATCAATGAAACAAAGAGCTGGTTCTTTGAGAAGATAAATAAAATTGACAAACCCTTAGCCAGACTCACTAAGAAAAAAAGGGAGAAGACTCAAATAAATAAAATTAGAAATGAAAGAGGAGAAATTACAACAGACACCACAGAAATACAAGGGATTATTAGGGACTACTATGAAAAACTTTACGCCAACAAATTGGACAACCTAGAGGAAATGGACAAATTCTTGGACGCGTACAACCTCCCAAAACTGAATCAAGAAGAAATAGAGAATCTGAACAGACCAATCACAAGTAAAGAGATTGAAACAGTCATCAAAAACCTCCCAAAAAATAAAAGCCCAGGACCAGATGGCTTCCCTGGAGAATTTTATCAAACATTCAAAGAAGATTTAGCACCTATCCTTCTCAAACTATTCCAAAAAATAGAGGAAGAGGGAATACTTCCCAACACATTCTATGAGGCCGACATCATGCTGATACCAAAGCCAGACAAGGACAATACAAGGAAGGAAAACTACAGGCCAATATCGCTGATGAACATAGACGCAAAAATCCTCAACAAAATATTGGCAAACCGAATACAGCAATACATCAAAAAGATCATACACCACGATCAAGTGGGATTTATACCAGGGACACAGGGATGGTTCAACATCCGCAAATCAATCAACGTGATACACCACATTAACAAAATGAAGAATAAAAACCACATGATCATCTCAATCGATGCAGAGAAGGCATTCGACAAGATCCAGCATCCATTTATGATAAAAACTCTCAACAAAATGGGTATAGAAGGAAAGTACCTCAACATAATAAGGGCCATATATGACAAACCTACAGCAAACATCCTACTCAATGGGGAAAAACTGAAAGCCATTCCTTTGAGGACAGGAACAAGACAAGGGTGCCCACTCTCACTGCTCTTATTCAACATAGTACTGGAAGTTCTGGCCAGAGCAATTAGGCAAGAAAAAGGAATAAAAGGACTCCAAATAGGCAATGAAGAAGTGAAACTCTCACTATTTGCAGATGACATGATCCTATACATAGAAAACCCCAAAAATTCCATCGGAAAGCTACTAGAAACAATCAACAACTACAGTAAAGTGGCAGGGTATAAAATCAACTTAGAAAAATCAATTGCATTTCTATACACTAACGATGAAAAAACAGAAAGAGAACTCAAAAAGACAATCCCATTTACAATTGCAACAAAGAGAATAAAATATCTGGGAATAAATTTAACCAAGGAGGTCAAAGACCTATACAATGAAAACTATAAGACACTATTGAAAGAAATCGAGGAGGACATAAAGAAATGGAAAAATATTCCATGCACATGGATTGGAAGAATAAATATAGTTAAAATGTCCATTCTACCTAAAGCAATCTACAGATTCAATGCAATCCCAATCAGAATCCCAATGTCATTCTTCACGGTAATAGAACAAAAATGACTGAAATTCGTATGGGGCAACAAAAGAGCCCGAATAGCTAAAGCAATTCTGAAAAAAAAGAACAAAGCTGGAGGCATCACAATCCCTGATTTCAAAATATACTATAAAGCTACAGTAATCAAAACAGCACGGTACTGGTACAAGAATAGACACACAGATCAATGGAACAGAATTGAAAGCCCAGAAATAAAACCACACACCTATGGACAGCTAATCTTCGACAAAGGAGCAAAGAACATACAATGGAGAGAGGGAAGTCTCTTCAATAAATGGTGCTGGGAAAATTGGA
The DNA here is from genome assembly GCA_031878705.1 of Tapirus indicus. NCBI lineage: Eukaryota > Metazoa > Chordata > Mammalia > Perissodactyla > Tapiridae > Tapirus > Tapirus indicus. Next base: position 23,100,419 of record CM062920.1, read on the forward strand.
CAGCAACATGCAAAAGAATGAAAGTAGACCATCTCCTATCGCCATATACAAAAATCAATTCAAAATGGATCAAAGACCTGAAAGTGAGACCTGAAACTATAAAACTCCTGGAAGAAAATATAGGCAGTACACTAATTGCGACTGGACATAAAGGGATCCTTTCAGATTCCATGTCTACCCAGACAAGGGAAACAAAAGAAAAAATAAACAAGTGGGACCTCATCAGACTAAAGAGCTTCTACAAGGCAAATGAAACCAGGATCAAAATGAATAAACAACCCACCAGCTGGGAGAAAATATTTGCAAATCGTTTGTCTGACAAGGGATTAATCTCAGTAATATACAAAGATCTCATACAACTGAGCAACAAAAAAACAAACAACCCGATCAAAAAATGGGCAGAGGATATGAACAGACATTTTTCCAAGGAAGAGATACAGATGGCCAATAGACACATGGAAAGATGTTCAACATCACTAATCATCAGGGAAATGCAAATCAAAACTACACTGAGATATCACCTTACACCGGTTAGAATGGCTATAATCACCAACACAAAAAACAACAAATGCTGGAGAGGTTGTGGAGAAACGGGGACCTTCATTCACTGCTGGTGGGAATGCAAACTGGTGCAGCCTCTATGGAAAACAGTATGGAGAGTCCTCAAAAAATTAAAAATAGAAATACCGTATGATCCAGCAATACCACTCTTGGGCATCTACCCAATGGACATGAAATCAACCATCACAAGAGGCGTATGCACCCCTATGTTCATTGCAGCATTATTCACTATAGCCAAGAAGTGGAAGAAACCCAAGTGTCCCTCAACTGAAGATTGGTTAAAGAAGATGTGGTATATACATACAATGGAATACTACTCAGCCATAAGAAAAGACACAATTGTCCCATTTGCAACAACATGGAGGGACCTAGAGGGTATTATGTTAAGTGAAATAAGCCAGAGAGAGAAGGACAGACACTGCATGAACTCACTCATATATGGAATATAAGTGAACACACGGACAGAGAGAACTGATTGGTGGTTACCAAGGGGAAGGGGGGTGGGGGGGGCACAAGGGGTGAAGGGTTACATCCACAAGGTGATGGACAAACAAAAATGTACAACTAAAAGCCCACAGTGTTATAAACTAAGACATCAATAAAAAAAAAAATTAAAAAAAATTTAAATAAAATTGCTGAACTAGAGAAAAAAGGATTTTTAAGTCTATGGAACAAAGTTTTAAACTACAAAATAAGTCAGTTCAAGAAAATAATAAACCAGATTACATACAACTTAAACAATGTACATACTACAACTATACTACAACTAATAATCACTTTTCTAGAATGTATTTTGAGTAACAAAATTAAGAGTTTAAACTGAGTAACCTCTTGTGTTGTCAAAAATTGTGTGGCTTGTCCTAGGAATACCACTGTCATTTAGCAAAGTAATACATTACATACGACATATTACCCTCATTTCTTACCAAGAAAAACTTTGTAAAATTAGAAGTTATTTCTCTTTATAACTGGATTCCTTGATATTAAACATTTTAAGATGTTATTTCACTAAAAAACAAAGACATTTATCCTTTCATTGCATGTTAGATGATGCCTTTATTTGACTTTTCATAATAAAGTAATCTTATAGTATTTTTGTCAGAGTGAAGGACAAAGATAAGCCAACTGTTTAGATTCCTCTCCTTTATGTTGTGTCTTTGATCACTAACAATGCTGCGTGAACAGCCAACAGAAGGCTGACATTTCATAAAATATGCAGTGATAAAAACTAATACTGTAGCATCTGGGAGCGATATATAAAATGCAGAAATACACCTAATAACTGTGATCTTAAATTACAAGTTACTAAAAGCTAAATAAAAAGCATACCTAAGGATAAAAAAGTGGCAAGATTACAAAGGGGATTTTTGTACTTCTATTTCTAAAAACAATGTTTTAAAAATAATTTAAGTCTATAACTCTTTCCCTGCTATTCTACACTTAAAAGCCAGCTACCTTCTAAGAACAGGGTTCCTGTACTACATACTTTTCAACAACTGAAGAACACATTGCAAAACCATCATTGAAAGGTACTACAGAAAACGTAGAGGAAATTTTTCTCAGATACTTAAAAATGTCAATACTGATAAGGAAGGAGCAATAAAACACTTTAAGACATGATGCCAGAGACCATAACCAAAGTAAGTTTTAAAAACTATAATAATCTAAACAAATACATTATTAATGCCAGTACTAATACATCCTTTCACAATCTAAGTCTTAAAGTCCTTGGTACACTACAGCAAGTAAATTGTGCTCAAATATGTTTAAATAATTTTAATTTTACTACTAAACATTTGGTTTTTAAAAGTGGAAAGCAGGTAAGGCACTCAATAAAGCAGCAATCATGTGAACTATCTTTGTAGCATTTGGTTTAATATTCCACTATATCCGTCAAAATCACAGTCCAGCAGAGGTGTTTTTATTGTTTTTTTTTAATATATATGCTAAGGGGAGTGAAAAAAATAAAAGCCATATTCAGTACCTCAAGAACTCTGATTTACACTTTGAATAAAGAAAATATACAACAGTTAAGTATGTGGGAAGCAATTGTCCTCATGCCTATAATTAGCATCTGAATTTAGGGATTTCACTGCTTAATGCACACCCACCCGCCTGTTATTCTTACCATAGCTTTTTATGTCACTTAATGGAGATAAATACTCTTTTCCCTCCTCATATTTACATCAATGCTATTTAATTTTTTTAAAGCTGTTATAATAGGTTAAACAGCAGTCTCAACATCACTCTTCATCTCCCATTGGACAAAGAATGACATTACAAGACTGAGACTAGAGAAGGCATATTTACATTCATAATGTTTCTACTATAATATTTATGTAAATTATGATTTTACATTTGCAAATACAATAATTGTTCGTTTCACTGCATACTTTGCCATTCTTTCAACATTAACTTTCTATGGTTATTACAATCTCAAAAAATCATACCTATGAAATACATGACATTGTTTAAGCCACTAGAAGAAATACTTAAAGCTAAAATAAGAATGCATTTAATTTTAACCTAATCTTATTCTCCTACAAAACAGAGCTTTAGTATATTAACTAAGAAGTTCTAATAGTTTTGAGTTTAGGGAATCTTCCTTTTAAAAATATTTTCATTATCTTTTAATTATTTCACATCCGTTTACATCTCACATAGATGATATAGAAATTTACCTCAATTGTTTCAATGTCAAAAATGCATGAATCATTCTTTCCATTTTATCTACTGAATTCACCCAGACATAGAACATATCAGTATTATGTACATTTAGAAGAAAACAATTACCATTTGAAAACCTATGATTTCAAAAGTAATTTACCCTATTAAAATTTATTTTTAAAGTTAGAAAAATTATACACACCAATAACAGAGAAAAAGAAAAGAAGGCAATTTTCCAGTTTTCACTTGTCAAAAAAGTAGCAAACCACAATCCTCAATTGTAATTAAATAAGTACTATTAAATTTGCTGTAGAATATTTATCTCTCCCTTCTAGAATGTAAAGTCCACAAGAGCAGGGTCCATAACTCTTTTGTTTAACTCTTTATCAACAGAGCTTGAGTGTAGGTAATCAATTAATATTTGTGGAAAGAGTGAGCAAATATCCACTTATCACCTTAGATTTGTAATGAATTCTATTTAGCCCATTGGAGAGATGCAAAGAAATATAATATGGTCCCTGCTCTCTTGACACTTAAAATCCAGTTAGCAATACAGGACCTAGCCCCACCTGAAAACAAGAAGTAGTGCAAAACAATAAACAGAAAGTGCCTTGTGAGTAGCAACAAAGCAAAACAGGAGTTCAGAAGAGGGTGTGATCACAGTAGACCATACTGTCCAGGGAGATTTCATGGAGAGAGCAGGACATGATCTGCAAGTTAGAAAAAAGTATGTAAGCTTTAGATGAGGAAAAAGAAAATAGGAGGGACATCACAGGGCAAAAAAGAAGAGAGACAAAATACTGTGAAATGAGGGAGGATACGCAAATGTAGTAATGTTCTCAGTATGCTGGGACCATCTTGACAGAAATGGGAGAATTTTTGTTACTATCTACAGATGGCCAACAGACACATGAAAAGATATTCAACATCACCAATCCTCTGGGAAATGCAAGTCAAAACATCACTAAGGTATCACCTTACACTCATTATAATGGCTATAATCACCAAGACAAAAAATAACAAATGTTGGAGAGGATGCGGAGAAAAGGGAACCCTCATACACTGCTGGTGGGAATGCAAACTGGTGCAGCCACTATGGAAAACAGTATAGAGATTTCTCAAAAAATTCAATATAGAAATACCATATGACCAAGCTATCCCACTACTGGGTATTTATCCAAAGAACTTGAAATCAACAATTCAAAGAGACTTATGCACCCCTATGTTCACTGCAGCGTTATTCACAATAGCCAAGACATGGAAGCAACCCAAGTGCCCATCAATTGGATAAAGAAGATGTGATAGATATAGACATAGATTATAGATACAGATATAGATATAGATACATACACACACAATGGAATACTACTCAGCCATAAAAAAGACAAAATGATCCCATTTGCAACAACATAGATGGACCTGGAGGGTATTACTTTAAGCAAAATAAGCCAGACAAAGACAAACACTGTATGATTTCACTCTTATGTGGAAGATAAATAAACACATGGACAAAGAGAACAGATTAGTGGTTACCAGAAGGGAAGGAGGTTGGGGGGTGGGCATAAGGGCTAAAGAAAGGGGCACATTTATATGGTGATTGACAAATAATAATGTAAAATTGAAATTTCACAATGTTATAAATTATTATGGCCTGAATAAAATAAAATAAAAAATATTCCAAAGAGAAAAAAATCTAACAGGTATTGTACATATACTTTAAAACATATACCAATGACAATCCAATTTGAGACTAATTTGCAGGGTAGAGGCTACAGAGGAACAAAGAGTTCATAGGGAAAACAGAAATTAAGAAAAGTCCCCATCCCCCAACCCATCCACCATTGGGCCTAGAACAGAGAATAACAGCACAAACTTCAGGAAAAGAGACTCAGAACACCAAACATAAATGTAAATATATAATAAGGTTTTAAAAAGTTGTTTTCCAGAGTGCACTTTATCTGAAGAACCCTGAGAATAATTTAATTGTGTCAAGATTTAGGGATTCCAATGGAAAAGGGAAAGCTTTCTAAGGTTTGATCTTCATCATGATACCTGAAGAGATAACGCTCATTCATCAGCACAAGCAGCACTTGTTCTGATAAGTGAGCGACTGTATGCACTCTACATAGGCGTCTCCCTCTACTAAAAGATATTTAAGCTAATCAATAAGTCAGATATGTTCTTAAAAACGCTAAGTGGTTGTTTATGTGTGTTAGATTTTCTGTATGGCATATTAATGTACTTTTCCTGTATGATATAGTGAACTCGATGATGATAAATACGTGGTGTATCTGCCGCCTACATTTTCACTGACAGCAAATGGAGTGTAAAACTGGCATTATGGACTGAAAAGGAAGAAATTAATTTTAGAGGTATGGGGCATTGGTTTTATCTTCTGCATTACTTACTAAATCTAAACTCTGATGGATTCACTATTAAATTAAGGAGGTAAGTAAAAATATAAATTAGCAAGTATCAAATATCTACTTAGCTTATTAAAATAAGATATAGGATTAAAAATCATAAATTGGTCTTTTTTTGGATTGTCCAAGGAACAAAATAATTTGAATACAAATTATATTTTGTGCTTTGGGAAAAATTCCAGACTACAAATTTAAGTTGAAGACTAGACATAAATGGCAATTTGGTCTTTAGAGACACATAAAATACATAATTGTTTTCTTCAATTAATGTAGTTTAATCTAATAAATAAAAATTTTCAAAAATGTGAAATAAAGACTCCAGTACCTACTTTATTAAAAGGCAGCTGTATTAGTAAAACTGTTTCTATAATAAACACCCCCTCCAAAAAAAAATCAGCAGCTGTTTAAATGAATGCAAAGCCCAGCTACTTCTTTAGTACAAAATAAAGTCTAAAGACAGAGGGGGGAAAAAAGCCTGTCATAATTCCTCCTCTTCCCATGTGACAGTGTCAGGCACAAGCAGCAGCACAAATGTGGATGCTACAACCTCAGTATTCACCTGTTACCTAGTCACTAAACACTGAGCAACATGAGAACAGCAGGCTTCAATGGCAAAAGACTAAGAGAATGATGTAAGCCATCATACTCTAAAACACATGGCTCCTTTATCCATAAATAATGGGCAAAAAAGAAATGACATACCCTCTCTTCCTTGCTGACTTCTATCAAGTGAGCCAGAAAAACTATTCATGGCCTTTGCAAAGGTGTCAAAGGGAAGTAGGAGAGGGAAGGTTTAAAAAAAAAAAAAGGAAAGAACAAACATAAATTTAAAGCAATTATTTAAAACTCAATTTAAAATTTAAACTTGAGTTTTGGTTTTTAATTGTATCTTAAATAATTCAATTGGCTATTCAGAAATTGGATGACCATACAATTTAGTGTCCAAACTGGGACACTCTCAAGAGTGAAAAGGAATTACAGAGAGTAGAATAATGCACCAACTCCCCCAAAGATGCCCATGTCTTAATTCCTAGAACCTGTGAATAAACTACCTTACATTGCAAAATGGACTTTGAAGATGTGGTTACGGTTAAAGACCTTGAGATGGCGAGATTATCCTGGTGGGCTCAACCTAATCACAAGTGAGAAAGAAAGATGCTATGAGAGAAGAAGGGTCAGAGAGATGCAAATAGGAAGGATTCAGCTTGCTTTTGCTGGCTTTGAAAATGGAGAAATAGGGCCACGAGCCAAGATATAGCTCCCTATAGAAGCTAGAAATAGCTCTCAGTTTATAGGCAACAAGAGAATGGAGTCTGGGTCCACAAAGAATTGAATTTTGCCAACAAACTAAATGAAGAGGAAGCCTGGTGAGACCTATAGTGGACTTCTGACCTCCAGAACTATAAGATAAAAAATTTGTGTTGTTTTAAATCACTAAATTTGCAATCATTTGTATGGGGATAATAAAAAACTAATACAAGAGTGCTAGAAATAATTAAGGCAGGATAAGAGGCATACAGAGGCAATGTCCCAAGAAAACTGGGCTTATGATCACCCTACTCAGAACTAGCACCCACATGCACAACTCGCTAGTACATGTTTCTGACACAGAATCATTTTATGCAATACAGAATTCAAACCCTTACTTTAACAGTGGAAAGTGTTTTTTATTTTTTGTTTTGGTGAGGAAGATTGGCCCTGAGCTAACATCTGTGCCAATCTTCCTTTATTTTGTATGTGGGACGCTGCCACAGCATGCCTTGATGAGCGATGTGTAGGTCCGCACCTGGGATCCAAATCTGTGAACCCCTGGCCACCGAGGTGGAGCACACAAATCCAACCACTACACCACTGGGCTGGCCCCAGAAGTGGAAAGTTTTAATCCGAGTCATTTTCAATTAACATTTGTTAACTAATTTCCAGAAAAGAACTAAACAAGAAGTTGCAAATAGTCATCATGCACCTTTTTCCCGAACAATAATTAAAACTTCATTCCAAGTATTAATACATACTTTCTTTCATTCTGTATTATATCATATCCTTACTTTCCTTTTTTCCTAATAACATTTTTCACCATCTCTGATAACACTTCAAAAGGAAATAAAATAGGAAAAGGTTTCACATGCTTTCCTGAAATGTCCCTTTCCTAAGCATGTTAAAAACTACTCATTCTAATTTAGGTAGAGAAGCCAGAGAATATGTTTCAATAGAAGAGGTAAATGTTCTACTTAGGCTCTCCCTTCAGATGAAAAAAATAACTCTCTTTATCATTGAGAAAACAGAGGTAGAGATCCAGATGAAACGGCATTTTATCTTTCAACCAAAGTTACTCCTAAAGAGATGTGCATTTTGTTAAACTTGAAAGAGTGTAACTTACTAGAACAATATACTTAAGGATAAAGTCCTTCTGAAACTGAATATAAATGCTTTTTTAATTCAATATAATTCTCACTAAATTTAATTTAAAATTAAATATAAAATTATATGTACTACAGAAGTTGATATCAATCAACAATCCATTGTCAGATATGGTGCAACCCTCCTAGGAACTACAAATTTCATGCTGTACTAGCCCTGGGAAGAATTAATATTATTTCAAGCAATTCAATAGTCACTGAACCCTAATTTCAAAGCTGTTTAACATTTTTTAAGTCAAAATTAGCTGATAGAAGCTTAATGTTAAGAAATGAATCTTCTATACAATTAGATAAGAGAATTAAATAGCTAAAATTTGGAAGAGAGCAAAATGATTCTTTTAGATTAATGCTTTTATATGTGGAAATATATAGAGAAACAAAACTATTACAAAAACAGTGAGCTCATTACTATAAATTAAATATACAACTTTCAACAGCTTTCTTACATATCAACAAAAAGTGACTTGAAAATATAAGTAAACAATGACTCCACTGTTTCTACCTGAGCTACTAGAAAGATGGATTTGCCATCAACAGAGATGGGGAAGACTACAGGTGAAACAGATTTGGAAGACAAAAGAACAGGAGGTCAGTTTCTAACATACTGAGTTTGAGATGACAATTAGACAGCTCTGTGGAGATGCCAAATACATTAGATACATAAACTTGGAGTTCAGATAAGAAGGGTAGGATGATCTCTTTGGTATTTAAAGACATGAGATTGGATGAAATTACCAAGGCAGTGAATGTAGATAGAAAAGATAAAAGGTCAAATTACTGAGCTTTGATGTCCTCCAAATTAAGAGGTAGGGGAGAATAGGAGAAACCAACGGAGGGAAGTGAGGGGCAACCAATGGGGCAGAGAAAACCAACAGGGAGTGATGTCCTGGAAAACAACGAAGACAGTATACCAAGAAGGAAACTTGCATCAAATGCTAGCAACAGGTTTCAAGTAAGGACAGAAATTGACCACCGGACTTAGCAATGTGGAAGTCACTGGTGGCCTTAACAAGAGTAGATTTAGGGTAGTGGGGGAGACTTTTGCCCTAACTGTGATGAGTTTAAGAGAGAGTAGGAGGAGAATTGGAAACAGCAAGTATAGACGATTCCTCAGAGAAGTTTTACTGCCAAAAGGAAAAGAGGACTGGGACAACAGCTAGATGGAGAAGTGGGATAAAAAAAAGTGTTTTTAAGATGGGAGAAATAACAGCATGGTTGCATATTGATGGAAAAGATCCAGTAATGAGGGAAAAATTAATGAAGCAGGAGAAAGAGTTGCTTTGATCCTATAACACCCCTATGTGATACTTTTATTATCCCCAATGAACTGAGGGAGGCACAAAAAGGTTGACTCACTTGCCTCAGATCATACAATGAACTAGTAAGTTGCAACACACTTGGTTTTAGTCTCTATACTATGCTGCCTTTCTGAGTAAAAGAGAAATTAGTCTAACAGATATTGTTTTAAACTACAATAATTAAAAGTATGTAGTAGTGGCATAAGAATAGATTTAGCAATGGTAACAGTCTAAAATGACAGGCTTAAGGATATGTGATAATTTAGCATTTGATAATGATAAAAAATTGTCAGAGAGTAGGGTTAAGTAGATCTCTCATTCGCTTCTTAAACTGAATGCCAAATGGATCAAAGATTTAAACATAAGAAATAAAATTAAGATAATTTAAAAATATATAGAATATTTTTATAATCTTGGAACATAGCCAAGTTACTAATGCTATTTTTAAGTAACAAATGTAACTACACAAAATTTAAAACTCTGTGCAGTGGAAAAAACACCATAAATAAATACAAAAAATAAACACATTGGAAACATTTTCATCCTATATAACAGATAAAAAGTAAATATTCTTAATATAAAAAGAGTTTTTACATACCAACCCACAAAAAGGATTGATACCCCAATAGAAAAACAGACAAAGGAGAAAAGGAGATAAAAAAGTTTTTTTTCAAAAGGGACATATAACAAGTTACACAAAGAAATACAAATACAAATGATTTAATTTCCCCCTAATTGGCAAAGATTAAAAATACTGACAGCGGGGCCGGCCCAGTGGCGCAGCAGTTTAGTTCGTGCTTTGGCAGCCCAGGGTTGGCGGGTTCCATCCCTGGAGCCGGCCGACGCACTGCTTGTCACCCGTGCTGTGGCAGCGTCCCATATAAAGTGGAGGAAGATGGGCACGGATGTTAGCCCAGGGCCAGTCTTCCTCAGCAAAAAGAGGAGGATTGGCAACAGATATTAGCTCAGAGCTGGTCTTCCTCACACACACACAAAAAAAATACTGACACCTGCCCGGTGGCATAGCAGTTAAGTTTGCGCATTCCGCTCCGGCAGCTGGGGTTCGCCGGTTCGCATCCTGGGCACTGAACTACTCACCGCTCACCAAGCCATGTGGAAACGGCGTCCCACATAGAAGAGCTACACCTCTACAACTATGATACACAACTATGCACTGGGGCTTTGGGGAGAAAAAAGAAAAAGAGGAAGATTGGCAACAAATGTTAGCACAGGGCCAATCTTCTTAAAAAAAAAAATACTGATAATATCCAGCACTGGCAAGAGTATGGTGATTCAGACACTATCATATACCACTGGGTACCACATGTACCACAAACTAGAGTACCTTATTTGAAGGGCAATTTAGAAATATGAATCAAATTTTTAAATGTACTTAATCTTTGACTCAACAGTTTTAATTCTAGACTTTATCCTGAAAAGACCAATGCACAAAAATACACATACAACTACCCTACGTGCAACACTATTTAATGCAAGCAATCTAAGTGTCCATTAATAGGGAACTGATTAAACAAACAATGGCACATCTACGCAAGGAAATTTATTAAGCAGTCATTTAAAATGATGCTGTTTCCCTACATTGACAGAGGAACAGGTGGGATTTGGAGTACTTTTTACTTTCTTCTTTATATATTTTTGTTCTACTGGTATTTTCTACAAACGGTCATGTATCATGTTTTTTAATAGTTCTACTGAGATATAATGCACATACCATACAATTCATCCACTTAAAGTACACAATTCAAGGTTTTTAGCATATACACAGAGTTGTGCAAGCTTCATCACAATTTCAGAACATTTTTATCCCACCCCAAAAACAACCCCATACTCATTGGCAGTCACTCTCTATCTCTCTCTAACGACCCCCTTCTCCAGGCATCCTTTTATCTACTTTCTGTCTCTATAGATTTGCCTATTCTAACATTTCATATAAAAGGAATCATACAATATGAAGCCTTTTTTGACTGGCTTCCATGTATGATTTTAAAAGCCATTTCCATTTTAGAAATAAAAAGGTAATGAAACCATCAATTCACCTAATTTCCCCAATTAAAAATGAACATAAGCAAACATCCTATAATTATTTTATTAGCCAAAACATAAAAAACACAACCATATTTAACAAATCTTTTCTAACAGTCTCAATATTCAAGTAAATATCATGCAATAGAACACTCTGATAATTCTATGGTTAGTAAAGAAATTGAAATTAATCGTTAATACTTAATACCACCTACAACCAGTTACTGCATTTTTTCAACATAGTGACAGATAACAACAACAACAAAAATTCCCAGGATGATACATCAAGAATCGCACACCATAAGTACATATTTTTATATCAAGTACATTTCTCAAGTAAATAAAAAATATTCCTACAGATCAGAATCATATACTGAAAGAAGATAAAAAGTATTCTGACATAAGGCTCCATTTTCTAGTTATATATGTGTATATATATATGTACATAGGGCTATTTATGTATAACTATATATAATTATATATGTATATATAACTTCAGTTATAGCACTTATTAACATAAAACTCAAAAGCTAATCTTTTTTTCCCAATCATTAGACATATCCCTAATCATTTCTATATGTCTATGTGCATAACATATCACTAACAGAGAAAAACCAGATTGGGAGAAAAAAAGGTTTGGAGAATAATTTGACAATATCTAGTGAAGTTGAATATGTGAAATTTCATTCCCTAGAAGAAATGTACACATGCACAAAACAACTTGTATATAAATGTATGTCTGCTAAGAGTTTGTTAACAGTGAAAATTTAGAAGCAGCCTAAATGTTCCTCAACAGACTGAGCAAATCATGTCAATAAAACTCCATGATCATATTTCCCATGATAAAATTCCATAATAATATTTTCCCATGATAACAGAGGCCATCCTCTGCCCATTTCTCAAATAAAGCTAAAATTCTTATTTTCTGTGGAAGCACCTGGAATGAACTTAGGAAATGATTGTCTTGTGACCATTTGAGAATTTCTCAGATCAGTATACAGGTGGTGGTGATAAGTATAAACTTCAACAACTTCATCTGTGTGCCTTCTGTGATAATATAGATAACTAAATATACTGCTTTTTAATAACTTCACAATAACACAATCCTATATTTTACACAAATGAATTTTGGAAAGCCATTTTTCATGTTAAAGTTGAATTTTACTATATACAAATACAATGACATACCCTATAGCAATGAAAACAAATAGATAAGAGCTAAATGTATCAGCATGGGTCAATCTCATAAATAAAATATTGAGAGAAAAATTTAAGTTAAAAAAGGATATGTATAATAAAAAAAACACAGTAACAAATGTTGGTGACGACGTAGACAAATGGGAACTCTCATATGCTGTTGACAGGAGTATAAAAAGGTGCAGCCAATTTGGAAAATAGTTTAGCAGTTTCTTAAAAAAGTTAAACATAAATTTATCATGATTCAGCAATTCTACTCTTACGTATCTACCCAAGAGAAATGAAAACACAGATCCACATAGACTTAGACACAAATGTTCTTAGCAGATTTATTCATAATAGACAAAAACTATAAAGAACATAAATCTTCATGGAATGGATTGACAAATGGTGAATGTATTGACAAAATGTAATAATAATGTAATAATATTCACCAATAAAAAAACACAAACTATGATACATGCTACAAAATAGACACAGCTACAAAACATTATGCTCACTGAAAAAAGCCAGACACAAGAGACCAAATATTACATTATTTCATTTACACAAAATATCCAGAAAAGGCAAAGCTAAAGAGACAGAAAATAGACTAATGGTTGCCTAGGGCAGGGGGAATGAGGATTAACAGTTAATGTGCAAGAGAGATTACAATGGAGTGATGAAAATGTTCTACAACTGATTCATGATGATGGCTGCACAATTTGGTAAGTTTACTAAAAAATCAATGAATTGTACACTTGAAAAGGTGAATTATATGATATGTAAAACAGGTCTCAAGCTTATTTTTTAAAAAGAAATACGTATACAACGATTCTATTTATCTAAAATTTAATATACAAAAAATAATATATGTTATTGATGATATAATGGAAGTATATAGGCATGCATACTTATACGAAACTCAGAATAATAGTTGCTTCTTGGGAAAGAGGAAGGAGAAAGGGATGGGGATGAAATTTTAGCAGTATCTGTAATCTTTTTACTTCTTTTTTCAAAAGTGAGAGAGATCAAAGAAAAGTGGTTATATACATGTCTATTCTATTATTTTCTGCATTTTTACTGTCTGAAATGTTTAATAATAAATTTTTAAATTAAAAAATAAAGGAATCCGAGGGTAGATAAAGAATACAGAAGCAGTAATATTCCTATACAGTTAGTGGAGCTAGATGCACCTTTAAAATTGAAGATAAAATCACAATCATATCTGTAAAGTTATTAGAATACAATTACAAACCAACAAATATTGATTATGTAACATCTATGCACAAGGTTATATGAGTGAGAAGATTCAGCAATGCATAAAACAAGGCCTCTGTCTACCATGAAGCTTGGGAAATAAGCCTACAAATACAGTAAAAAAAAAAAAAAAAAAGCCAGGGCTGTGGGTCAGAGGACTTGGTTTTGAGTTCCAGTCCAGTTCTGATGTTTATAAACAACAGGACTATGAACCTTGGGAAAGGCAATAAACTTTTGTTTCCTGCAAACCTTAGTTTCCTCATGTGTGAGATAATAATGCTTACACTACAGGATTACTGTTGAGTTTTATACAGACAATAAAGTGAAGCTTAAAGCTTTACAGCCTGGAATGCAGTAAGTACTCAATAGATGTTAATTCCTTCCTAGTCACAGGACTGTTGTGTGGAGTAAATGAGATGGACAGTAAACTGCACTAGATAAAGTGTTAAACCACTACTCAAAATTATTATAACATCATAAAATCATTATAAAAATAAACTTATTTAGTGGCAAACAAATAATAAAGTAATAAAAAGATATTATGAACTGGAACATTCAGGAAAAGCTTTAAGGAAGAAGAAATGTCCTTAGAAGATAGGTAGAAAATTAGGTATGTGGCGATGAGATAGAGAACAGATTAGAACCAAAAAAGAGAAATAACAGGTCTTCAGAACAAGTTAAGTTCTTTTCTATCAGAGAGTAGATATTTAATGCTATGATTCATCTAGGTTTTGAGATGCAGAGAAAAGTATTCTTTCCAGAAAAAGACAAACATTAAATAGTTCATAATTGCATAATATAGTCCACAGTTCTCCATCCTAGCTGTACCTTAGAATCACCTAGAGATCCTGCAAGAAACATTGATGCCCAGCTCTCAGCCCCAGAGATTCAGATTTAATCAATCTGGAGTGGGATCTGGGCATTAGGATGCTTCAAATAAGTAGCCAGGATGAAGACCAGTACTCCATTCCAAAATTCTTCTTCTAATCCTTAAATTACTGACTGAAGGGACATTGAATATATCTCCCCCATAACATATTTTTTAAGAAATGTTTTCTCTTTCGTACTTAGTATAAGCATAACTAAGTGTAACTAATTTCTATTTCTAGGATTAGTTGACAAGAAAAAAATATCATCTACTAAATTTTTTCTCTTTTTAAATATGCAGAGATCCTCTAAGACCTAACACAGAGGCTGGCTCATACTAGGTACTCAATAATCACTAAATGATTCAGTCTTTCTCAACTGTGATGGTTAATCTTACATGTCAATTTGGCTAGGCCACAATACCCAGATATTTGGTCAAACATTATTCTAGATGTTTCTGTGAAGGTATTTTTAGATGAAATTAACATTTAAATCAATAGACTTTGAGTAACACAGATTACTCTCCTTAATGTTGGAGGGCCTCATCCAACTGGTCAAAGGCCTTAATAAAGGTGATTTCCGGGGCGGCCCCATGGCACAGTGGTTAAGTTCGGCACACTCCACTTCAGTGGCCCAGGTTCACGGGTTCAGATCCTGGGCACAGACCTATATCATTCGTCAGCCATGTTGTGGCAGGGACCCACACACAAAATAGAGGAAGACTGGCACGGATGGTAGCTCAGAGCGAATCTTCCTCAGCAAAAAAAAAAAAAGACTAATTTCCCCCAAGAAGAGGGAATTCTGCAAGCAGACTGCTTTTCAACTTGAAGTGCAACATCAGCTCTTATCTGCTGGCCTACCCTGCAGATTTCGACTTGCCAGCCTCCACAATCATGTAAGACAATTCCTCAAAATCAATGGCCTACCCTGCAGATTTCGACTTGCCAGCCTCCACAATCATGTAAGACAATTCCTCAAAATCAATCTCTCTCTCTCTCTACATAGACACATAGACACACACACACACACACACACACACACACACACACACACACACACACACACACCCTTACTGATGTTTCTCTGGCAAACCCTGACTAATACATTAACCTTATCAATGAGTTGGAGTTAAATTGCAAGGCACAATCAATTCTCCATCCCTAACCACGAATAACTTTTTGAGTGTACATTTATAGAAGGAGAGTTGTCCAAAAATGAACTGCAGTGATGTCTAAAGAGGGTTTCCTAACAGAATATTTCATAAAAAGGGGTGGGGGTTTTGGGGGGGAGAGGGGAATCAATTTTGTTGTGCCAAATTCAAGTGTGTTTAAGTACACTTTGAAGGTTACTAAACGGCTAGCACACTTACCAACCTAAGAGCAAGTAAGATCTCTTAACCTCGGGCTACATCGAATCCTAGACATGAAGGAAAAAAGTGCAGAACTTTTGGTAATCATCCCAATCTCTCCATTCCAGCAACAGCAGATAGATTTTCTCGCATGGAAACTCTGGTTGACCAGTACTGGCTCCCTGAAGTTGAGAAAATTATGAAACTGCCTTACGGCTAAGCAAAAAACTATGCTGTGACCTGATGTCTGCAATAAGCATAGGAAAGGGAATGCATGTAATCTACATATCTGCCATCCTGTTTCAGCCAATCTACACTCCGCTGAAAGCAAAGTTAGGCAAATAGCCCTCTTCTTGACCACCATGAGGTAGCCACAGAGGAGCGTAACAGAGGGGAAACAAGGTATGGGGGCGAGGGGGAAGGGTGAGTCCACTAAAATAACAATAAGTGCCAAACCACACTTCCACAAGCATACCTCCTGACCCCCTTGGACTTTATACAGTTAGAACTTTCTTATTAAATCAGGTGCCATTTGGTGCAGTTAAGGTAGATAATCTATCATTTTTTAAAAAATCAATTTAAGAGAAAATAAGCCAGAATCAGTTATATGAATTAAGGTAACTCATAAAAATTGCTTCAAAGATCTTTTTAAATTATGATAGGGAATCTCAGATCTGGTCAAAACCTTCCCCCCAAAATTTCCTCTCAGAAGTGGACCTCTTTTAGAATTTAGCTAATGTGAAAGTTAGGTCTTAGGGCTGAAAAGGACAATGCTTTGAAAAAGAGCACTATAAAAGTTAGAAGACAGAGGGAAAATAAAAACATAATGCCTAAGAATAAAATAATTTGGTAACTATAACTTTTTAAGAATTTTACAGCAAAAAAAAAAATAAATGAACAGTTATTAGTCATCAAAAGCTACTGCTCATTTGATTCTGCCACAGTCCCAGCTCGAAAAAAACAAAAAAAAATCACAAGTTTCTAAAGCAAAAATCCAATGCTCTATTGTCAAACAGAAAGGAAATATTTTGAAATAAAATCTTTTCATAAAGAAAGAACTAAGGAAGTTTCATTATTTCTATACCTAAAATAATGCAATCAATTAGATTATTAAACCCCTACTATGTGAGATTCTATTAAAGAAATTAAATACTCCCACTAGGCACAGGGTAGTCTGCCAGCAGTACAAAAATTCAAAAACAGTCTCTGCCTAAAAGATCACACACCCACACTTTACCATTCCTAGCTTTCCTTTCATCTATTTGCTTGTCTTGACAATTATTAAAAGTTAGAAGTATGTAAACGAAATTATCATATGTAATAATATACATTATGCAGACACGGAAGGAATGTTAAAAAAAAATACATCTAGGAAGACAGTTAAGGTCTTACCACTGAGGTATTTTTGAGGACACCAGGGGTCATGTCAATTAACCAATTACTTTTTTTTTTTGGTGAGGAAGATTAGACCTGAGTGAATATCTGTTGCCAATCTTCCTCTTTTTGCTTGAGGAAGATTGTCCCTGAGCTAACATCTGTGCCCATCTTTCTCTATTTTTTGTATGGGGACACTACCACAGCATGGTTTGATGAGCAGTGTGTAGGTCCACGCACAGGATCCAAACTTGCGAACCCTGGAGCACCAAAACGGAGCACACGAACTTAACAGTGGTCTAACCAATTGCTTTTTCTTTGGTGAGGAAGATTCTCTCTGAGCTAACATCCATTGGCAATCTTCCTCTTCCTTTGCTTGAGGAAGATTAGCCCTGAGCTAACATCTGTGCCAATCTTCCTCTAACTTTTGTATGTGGGATGCCTCCACAGCATGGGTGATGAGGGGAGCAGGTCCGCGCCTGGGATCTAAACCTGAGCTTCCAGGCCGCCAAAGTGGAGCGCACAGAACTTTAACCACTCGGCCATGGGGCTGGCCCTAACCAATTACTTTATAAGAGGGCCAAATCAATATCCTTGGTCCAAGAGAATCAGATGATACCATTAAAAAAATTATTCACAAAAAATACACAAACCACATTCTGTGCCTCATCTACATTCTGTGTAAATGGTGGCTACACAGTATGTACAATGGTTCAGAGCATGAGTTCTAGAGCCAAAAGCCTAGGTTTGAATACTGACTATGATGTTGTAAGAAAACTTACTTAACACTCTTTGAGACTCAGCTACTTCATCTGTAAAGTGGGGACCTAACTCATAAGAGTAGTTGCGAGGATTAAATGAGATAACCTGCATAAAATACTTAAAACAGTCCTAACACTTAGTAAGTGCTCATTCAATATTATTTGCTACCTACACCTTCTTTGTCTCCCTCTCCCTCCTCCTCTTCTTCCTATTACAACTAATCCTTCTGTATTCTTTTCTTTCCCATGTAATAAGGCCACCTTTGCAACATTTCATGGCATCTGCTTCCCAGAGCACTTTTTTTCCTTACACAGTTTGCTGGAATATTTTATTTGTGGCTGGCTCTGACTTTATGTTAATTGTGCTTTTTGTTTCCTGCAAAAATGCAGTGCCTTACTATTGCTGTATTTAGAATTGTAAATTTCAAAATCTATAAATAAAAAGTTAAAATAAATAATTTTACAGGAAGCTAGTCCTGATTATAAATGCAGACTAATGACTTTTTTCCCCTGCGAAAAAAGAATAAAAAGAAATGATTTGAAATAGCCCAAAATCTGCAGCTTGCAAATAGTATTATATAGTTTTGCTTTTTTATTGGTTCAAAATCAGGTATTATTAATTATTAAGATTTCAATGAGTTAGTTTGTACAAATTTTGGGTTTGTGATATAAAAATCCCATAAAATTGCATCAATTTGGTTAACCTAGTTTTAACATTTAAATATTTTTTATATTTCTATTTTTCCAATACTATAACTCACAACATCCTTTCACAAGTATTTTCTCATTAGAAAATCAGAGCCAATTAACTGAGTGTGACCATTGTGTTCTAGGCACAGTGCTCAGCACACCTCCAGGAGACACTGTTGTCAGTGGATTTGAAGTGGAGTTAGACAACCTGCCCTGGTGCTAGATGTTATCATATATACTATCATGTTTAGTTGATGTAATCCTCACAAACCACATAAGGTAGAGAGTCATTCCTAACTTCAATATTTCATGGATGAGAAAAGAAGAGATTCAAAAAGACAAATTGACTTGCTCAAGACCACAGAGAGGGTATCTGGCAGAGCTAGGACCCAAACCTCCATCAACTTCCCCAAGTGCCCTAACTTTGAAACCAAAATGAATGTTTGTATCTTATAATATTAAAATCACATGTTTTTAATATAAACCCTATATTCCTCATAGAAAATAAATAAAATTACAAATACAAACACTGTCTTCCATCCAGTATTAATGGTTCCTTTAGACACAATAAAAACTTCAAAAGATTAAATGAGACTTTAAGCAATTTTAATTTCTTATGGACATCCTGTAGTACTTAAAAGTGGAAAAAATTAACCTTCTCTTCTCCCCCGAAGCAACTGCACATGCTTACTCCTCCAAAGGGTTTAAAGTCAGCTAACCAAATCCACTTCTTAAAGGAGATTCATTACCTTTTATAAATGACTTTGAAAAGAAGCATTGACTAGGATAAACATAATGTGCCATGATGGGGACAAGGGGAATCATTTATTAAACCAGTAAAAACATGACATTTTTAAAGTATACCTTTGCGTCAAAGAGGGTTGATGAGGTCTGTAAAAACAAATAATTGAACAATGTAAAATTAGCAACTTTTTAACAAAGCAGAAGCTATTAATTTCAGTATGTGTATTCTAGTAAATATATTCATATGTATTGCTCCAAAGAGTATGTTTTAAGCTGGCTGATGACACAAACTGACTATGCCATTAAATTCTCCCTATGATGTAAATAATACTAATAACTATATTTTAGACATATTTTCTGGCTAGAATAAGTTGTACAAGATTGTTAAGAATTATATCCCAGACATAGGAGAATTCTTCATTCTCCCCTAATTTCAACTTCTCAGGCAAAACACAATTGTCAACTTTCTAAGGAACTTTCCAGGGGCTATGTATGTTCTGCCATAACCAGAATCCACACTGCTGCTGAAAACACAATGAAACAAATCCAGGTACGGAAACATTCATAGTACTGTTAAATTACCAAGCATGAAATTTGAGATGCCCTTAATAGCAACTATAGATTTGTAGAAAGGAGTTAATTCTCCAAAAACTGCCACTTTGATGGCCTGGATTCTAAATGTTCAATCCTAAAGTTGCATTATTGTCGACAACTGAATTTTATATTTAGTATACAAATCCACCTTACACACACCTTACACGTTCATTCATTCATTCAACCATTAACTAGTTATCACCAGACACTATTCTGGATGGAAATTTTTTTAAAAAAATAACAGAGCCACTGACCTTGAAAGTTTAGTTTGGTAGCGGTATTTGCAAGAGTAGGCATAAACCTTCTCTGTGTAAGGAAAACTAATGGTTTTCCACATACAGACAGTGGCATTATAGATTTTTATTTAAAAAGGCTAGTATGGGGCTGGCCAGGTGGCACAGCAGTTTAATGCGTACTTTGGCAGCCTGGGGTTCACGGGTTTGGATCCCAGGTGCCCGCCGACGCACTGCTTGTCAGCCGTGCTGTGGCGGCGTCCCATATAAAGTAGAGGAAGATGGGCACGGATGTTAGCCCAGGGCCAGTCTTCCTCAGCAAAAAAGAGGAAGACTGGCAACAGATATTAGCTCAGGGCTGGTCTTCCTCACACATACAAAAACTAATAAAAAAAATTAAAAAATAAAAATAAAAAGGCTATTATGTGGCTATAATCTCAAATGGATGACAGGTGACCTGCTATGTATTTAACAAAATAAGGCAAGAAGTTCACTCTGTGGCCCATTTTCTCCCAGAGATTTCTTCCTTCATAGTTGAAACTCATGTAAAGTACGAATTGTATGAAAAAGGACAAACTTTTGGAACACTGTATAATTTATATTTTGGAAACATGGCCTTTTTTTTTTTTTTTCTGGTAAATCATGATGGAACACATCCCCAGATACCTCCTTCACTTTTGATGTCACTTTTGGATATCACCTATTTCTAATCTTCAAATCCTTCCATATACTAATCCACTGACTACAGCAGAGACCAATTAACATCTCTATACAACTTATACAATTCGAGTGTCTCTACAATTGTTATTAAAAGACATCAGGGAAAATGAGGTAACAAATGATGGGCAGCAACACAGTATTAAGCAAAATTTCTTGTAATAGGAATCTACCCTGGACTCTGTCCAAGATAATTATTTCTAAAACCAAAGACACTTCATTACAATAGAGGAGCATCCTTTACGGTCTCACAGAATAAGCGTCAGAGCACTACATCAGATTTCCAGAAGAAAGGAATTTTTAAAACACTTTACTTTGAAATAATTTCATGCTTGTAGAAAACTTGCAAAAACAGTAGAGTTGAGGCTGCCCCAGTGGCGCAGCAGTTAAGTTCAAGCATTAAGCTTCAGCAGCCCAGCGTTCGCCGGTTCGAATCCTGGGCGCTGACCTACTTACCGCTCATCAAGCCATGCGGAGAGTGTCCTGTACAGAAGAGCTACAACTCTACAACTATGATACACAACTATGTACTGGGGTTTGGGGGAGAAAAAACAGAAAAGGAAGATTGGCAACAGATGTTAGCACAGAGCCAATCTTCTTCAAGAACCAAAAAAAGGTGGGGGGGGGAACGTTCTTTAAAAAAAAAATAGTCAAGTTCCCACAAACTGTTCACCTAGGTTCCTCTAATGCTAACACCATATGGAACTATAGTACAGTTATCAAAACTATAAAATTAATACTGGTTCAATACTATTAACTAAATTACACACCTTACTCAAATTTTTCAAGCTGTCCACTAACGCTATTTTTTCTCTTTTTTCTCACTGTTTTCTATTCTAGGATCCTATCCAGGACTCCCCATCGCCTTGAGTTGTCATGTCTCCTTAGTCTTCATTCTGTGACAATTCCTTGTCTTTCATAACCTTGATACTTTTGAAGAATACTGATCAGTTATTTTGTGAAATGTGCCTCAATTTGGGTTTGTCTAGTGTTTTCTCATGATTAGACTGAGGTTATATCTTTTCGACAATACTATCACATAAGTGATGTTGTGCCCTTTTCAATGGATCACGTCACATCAGATATTAATGTCTTCTTAGTCGTGATGCTACTCTAGATCACTTGGTGTCTGCCAGCTTTCTCCTCTGTAAAACTACTATTTTTCTCTTTATAATTATTAAACATCTTGGAGAAATACTTTTAGATTATGAAAATATTCTTTTTCTCAAACTTTCACCCTATTTTTGGCATCCTTTGATGGGTCTTGCCTATTACTGTGGTGCTTGCCTCATGGTGATTTGCTACTTCCCTCATTCCTTCTACATTTATTAATTGTAATTTAGAAGAATACTTTTTAGACTATATCAAATACCAAGGTCCCAATAAATTATCAAAAGGCTAAAGCCAAAAGAACCAAAATAAAAAACACATAATAAATGCACTGGACAACAGTATTTCATCTTGAGCTATAATGACCTTAACTCTCCAAATCAGATGTCTAGTAGTTCCTTTCTGAAGGATCTGTGTTTGAGTAAATGTTAATGACATCTGTCAGCAGCTGTAGTGTTTTATATAGTTGTAGCCTCATTTTTTATTGCTGTAATGCATCACGATGCATATTTAAGGTTTTCCAAGTAAAGAGTCTTGAGTAATCTATTTTAAAGTAGCTAATACCACAGCACATTTGAGGCTAAGGGGTAAGCATTCCTTGGGAACCAAAACAACAAGGACAGCAAACATTCTGTCCCTGCAAATCTAACCTCATTCCTCAACCTGAAACCTTGCCACAAGAGCTTAATATTATACCGGAAAGGAGAGATCTCTTAGAACCGTGAATTCCAAAGCCCTGCTTTTCAAGACTCTATATTCCCATGACAGGATGAGGACCTGCAAACATGAAACATAACCTTCTTCACTTACTCTTTCACAAAGGAAAATCCATCAATCTAATGCTAAGAGGCTTCAAGCTTATCTCTAAATGTTTCAAGAAAATGCCTTATTTATCAAAACTTTATTCTCCTTGTTTGTTCATTAAATACTGCAGTCTTACGCTGAGGTCAAAGAGCGTCAACCAATTATTGTGTAAGACAAGTCCTACTTTTTAATATTTAAAGCTATCCAGAATACACAAAATTACTTTAATAGGCAACTGAATACACTACTGTTTATTCCCAAGTATATTTAGACTATTATAAGCATACCTTTCTAATCTAGTTCTTCAAACTAAAATCTTAGTAAAGTAGCAACTAACACATTGCCTGGCACATAAATACTCAAGTATTTTTTAGTGAATAAGTTACTGATGAACAATACAGACACAATGGATTAGTGACATAGGTCCATAATTCCTTCTGGACTACTTCATTGCAGGCTAAAAGTTCAAGCATACCTCTTCTTCTGCACATTCAGAAATCTATACATTTTAGTTATTTCTCAAGAAAGACATTAACATGACTTACAATATAATCTAAATGACATGGAAATACATTCATGAAGTTTATCACCCCACAACTACAATATATTTGTAAAGGACATCAAGTCATTTTTTAAAGTGATTTATTTTCATAATAGATATTTGGGTGACAAAAGTAGACGAGAAAACAGAAAATCCCACTCATATTTCTGATCTTACAAATTACTGTCATGATGAGTCCTGGCAACTATCACAGGATTATGGTTGTAGGATTTACAATGACTTCATTTTTGCTTGCAAACGTTAATCTATAAAAGAAAAAAAACTCTTGTTCTAAAGCATGGCCATGAGCAAGATTTTATTTAAGAGTCTTAACTATTACTTGGAGCACTGGATAAGTTGTGGTGGTCATTTTCTGACAGTTGCACAGAGAGCTTACAATGTACCTAATTTGTATTTCCATATTCTTTGAAAATAAAAATTACTTTAATATAGAATATTGCTAGCTTGTGCTTTAAAACATTACTTCTTATTACTGGAAATGTATTTTAGACTAGAGTGAAAAGAAGGAAATTGGTGTGCAGTGGTAAATCTACGCTTAGGAAAGAAAACTGCAGTAAACAGCTTCCTATTTTCTCAGATGCCAAATGACCGAATGATAATTCTAACCAGCAGGGGGAGATAAGGAGGAGAGTAGCAAGACAAAGAACAGACTAAGGCAAGAAAAGCAGTTATAATTATAGCTGGGAACACAGAATTTGTTAAAGGAAGTCTACTGTATAATTATATTTGAAAATTTAGCAAGATGCCCAGAGGCTGACTCGCAGCTGTCAGGAACTGGTAACTCTACTTCTGTTCACGCAGCGACCACTTCGGCTACTAAATCCACTATCCAGACGTTACTAGAACTGACATTTAGAGTAAAGGGATAGATCCTCTCATGAGACATTTTTTTTTCTATAATGGATGAAGGCATCCATTTCAACAAAGTAACTCTCTCTTTAGCTTCCTTTTTAGACTTAGCCTCTCCTCTCTCTATCCTCTCTCCCTCGGAGAACCCAAACATTCTCATAGCAAGGCTATTATGTGGATGCAAATCTCTTCCCCGACTTGCTCATGAACCAATCTGACTATCATGTACAATGCCAAATTCAACAGGCTTACAACAAAACTCATTTCCCTCTACCCTCACCCTGTCTGGAAACTGTCTTTCCCTTTTCCCCCTACTTTCTTATTCCTTCCAATGGCACCAGGATTCTCTCTGTTAAACATGAAAACTCAAGATTTACTTTTGCTCTTTCTCCTTCCTGACCTCCTATCCTGTATTAATTCATCAAATCCTATTAATTTTTCAGTAAAATTCTATCATTCATCAGTGAAAGATATGCTAAAGTCCTAACTCCTAGTAGCACAAAATGTGACCTTATTTGGAAATAGGGTCTTTACAGAGGTAATCAAGTTAAAATGAGGTCATTAGGGTGGGCCTTAATTCAATATGACTGGAAAGAGGAAATTTGGACACAAAGACAAACACTCACAAAGGGAAAACTATGTGAAGACACACAGGGGAAAGATGGCCATCTGATGGGAATGAGCATCCACAGGCTAAGGCATTCCTTGGATTGTCGGCAAATGCCGGAAGCTAGAAGAGGCAAGGAAGAATTCTCCCCTAGAGTAGTCAGAGAGAGCATGGCACTGCCAACACCTTGATTTTGGACTTCTAGCCTCTAGAACTGAGACAATAAATTTGTTGTTTTAAGCCATCCAGTTTTTGGCACTTTGTTACTGTAGCCCTAGGAAACTAACACAGGCCCCAAACACAATTCGGACTCAATTGTCTATAACCCTGTACCCTCAAACCTGCACCTGATCTCCGGAATAGCATCCCACCCACCTAGCCGGCAATGGCAGATGCTTATGCATCAATTACTGAGGCCTGTTTCCTAAATATTGTATCTCTTTAATTTGTCCATTTTTCCATCTCTATATCACTAGTCTAGTTCAGGTCATCATCATCAAGCCCCTGGACTACTGTCCACGAAATGGTCACCACGCCTACAGTCTTACTCCTCTCTAATTCACTCATCTTTAGCAACCAGACTTTCTAAAACGCTAATCTGATCACACTTTTTAGTGTATCAGTGTGGGTCACACAATTAGTGGTCATCATGATCCCCCTGGTGGTCTAGGGGTTAAGATTCGGTGCTCTCATTGCCGCCGCTGGGTACCTTTCCAGTCAGGAACCACATCACCCATCTATTGGTTGTCATATGGTGGCAGCCATGTGTTGCTGTGATGTTGAAAGCTATGCCACCGGTATTTCAAATACCAGCAGGGTCACCCATGTGGGACAGGTTTCAGTGGAGCTTCCAGACTAAGACAGAGCAGGAAGAAGGATCTGACAACCCACTTCTGAAAAAATCGGCCACGAAAACCCTATGAATAGGAACAGAGCACTGTCTAATATAGCGCCAGAGATGAGAGGATGAATCATTACAATGGAAGGTTCAAAACTATGTAAGAAATCGCAAATCTGAAATGAAAAAGTATTTAAGGCATAAAAAGCTTCCTTCAACTGTACTTCAGGGTATTTACTATAGATGTTTCCTTAAACTAGTAAATTTCCTGTATGTTGGGAGATAAAATAAGGACAAAGCAATACAACATTCAACTGATAATACATAAAATACAATAAATTCATGGACTCTAGCACTGTATCTTGTTATCATTATAAATGGGAAAAATAGGTAAAGTCTGTCAACAATCAAATCTAGAAAAAAATAGCTTTATCAGAATGACAGATATTTATGTAATCCTACATGTAAAATCTACAAAGAATATTTTGCTCTAAATTTTGTGGTACCCTGTTATTCGGTAACAAAATTAGATTTATTCAATCAAATGAAAACCAGAAGAATTAAAGAATACCTGAATCAAAAAGTTAGAATTACCACACGATCCAGCAATTCAACAAATACATGTACAGGCATGTTCATTGCAGCACAATTTGCAACAGCGAAAAGACAGAAACAGCCCGAATGTCCATCAACAGATGAGTGCATAAATAAATTGTGGTATACACACACACACACATATATATACACACAATATTATTCAGCCATAAAAAGAAATGAAGTACTGATAAATGCTAAAATGTGGATGAACCTTGAAAATATTATAACAAAGTGAAAGAAGCCAGAAACAAAAGGATACTTACTGCATGATTCCATTTATATGAAATATCCCGAATAAGAAAATCCACAGAGACAGATTTTGGGGGTAAGAGCTAGGGGAGGGGGAAAATCAGGAGCAACTGATTAATGGGTACCGGTTTCCTTCTGGGGTGATGAAAATGTTTTGGAACTAGATAGAGGTGGTGGGTTGCACAACATTGCCAATGTACCAAATGCCACTGAATTGTTCACTTTAAAATGGTTAATCTTATGTTATGTGAATCTCATCTGAATTTGAAAATTAATCAAATAAATAAACAATGAAGCAGTCACATTACCAGTAATGAGACAACATGTACCACCGGTACGATACACTGAGCACCTCAGAGGACATCACCTCTGTAGTAGCCTTCCCAATAATGCATAACCTCAATCCAATCACAAGAAAACATCAGACAAGCCCAAATTGAGGGATATTCTACAACATAACTGACCAGTGCTCTTCATAAGTCTCAAGGTCATGAAAAACAAGGAAAGACTGAAGAACTATCACACATCAGGGGAGACTAAAGAGACACGACAGCTAAATGCAGTGTGGGTTCTGAGGTTGGATCCTGAAACAGAAAAATCAAGTAATTAATGAAATCTGCATAAAACCAGTAATTTGGTTAATAGTACTGTACCAATATTAATTTCTTAGTTTTGGAAATTATACTACAATTATATAAGGTGTTCATATTAGGAAAATTTGGTTGAAGAGTACTATTTTTGAAACTCTTCTGCAAGTCTAAAATATTTCAAAATAAAAAGTAAAAGGAAGGAAGAAAGAAAAAAAGAAAGGGAGGGAGGGAAGAAAGAAGCCTAGCGACCAACTTTAACTTCCTCCATGAACATAAATATTAGGAAAATGTTGAAATAAATTAAGTGAATAAGAAGTAGAGGGGTTATTCCAGCAGTAAGACTTAATTCACAAAATTTGCATCTGCTTAACGGATATACATTCATTTGGGGGGAAAGGTGAGATTCTTCAAACAGTCAAGTCAGAATACTTAAATATTAGAAATCACATTAAGTAAAATTTAAACTAGTATTTACATTTTCAACAGAAGAATTCAAAATTAAAACACCCAAAGTCAAACGGAAAAATTAATACAAAACATTGTTACAATTCCTATAGGTTACAACTACATTTTAAATTTAATATTAAAATGAGGAAGGCATATTTATTTTAGCAGAATGATTAGAATAACACTGACTTAAATCAGTTTAATTGAATCAGACAATTTTACTTTAAATCTGCAACCCTCTCTTTAGATACATTATCATAAAAAAGATTAAAAAGAAATTTTGATATATAATTAACAAATCAGCTTGTATCTGGACATAAAACTCTTAGTTGCCATGTCATTATGTAGGAGACACCTTCCTATTAAAAATAATTCTCTTGAAAATGTGTACACTGATCAAAAGGATCAATTTTTTTAAATGAAACCCACCAACATAAATTCTGTAAACATTTCCAATTTTATTAATCATATTTAACATCCTGGCATCTAAATATAGTACATAGCTACATTTCTAAAATACTAATATTTTAAGACAATCATCTTCAGTAAATCTGCTAATTACTCAAAAGAAAGAAACATTTAAATAAATAATCAAGATTTAAGAATCACACACTCTCATAGCTCTCAGAAGGAACAAACCCTGCTAACACCTTGATTTCAGACTCCTAGCCTCCAGAAATATGAGATAATAAATTTCTGCTGTTTAAGCCACCCCGTTTGTGGTACCTTGTTATGGCAGTCCTAGGAAACAAATAGAGTTACCATGCAACAAATAAAATAGTGTACTCCTATATTCAAACGGCAGCCTTTCCCTAGAAGAACATTCAGACTACAGGTAGCCATTTTCTCAGCCCCTACAGACTAGCATACTTTACTGAATATGGCAGCCACAATCACTCTCTGAAAGAAGCTGCTTTGAACCCAGCCTCCGTGGCATGGCTGCCCAGTTCTGTACTACACCAGCAACAATGCCTGGACCTTGGGAGGCTCAAGCTCATCAGTAAACTAGGACCTTCACCACCTGGCTTGAAAGGATGGGCTGCTTCAGCTTTTCTGTTTCTCTCAAACAATATGAACCAAAAATCTCTGAAGAAACCTGCCTTCTGCCTTGGCTGCTGCAGCAGAAAAAGTAACAATGCAAGCTAAAATGATATGGAAACAGAAACCCCAGTTGGTAGCCAGACAGAAAGATGGCATACAGAGTAAAGTTAAAAGTTTATTTTGTTATGTTGCCTTAAAACCAGAATCACTTTCTATAATCTTAAAACCAAGCCCTGTTCTCAGATTCCCATGAGAGCCCCTACCCCTCTTCCTGCCACCCAAATAACTCAGACACCCCTTGAAAACACAATCCAAAAGTAAAACAGAAATAAAGAGGATGTCAATAGTACATGTCAAATATTTCTTTTTTAAAAAAATATGAGCATACTTTGTGTGCTGAATGCATTTCATATGCTTTTATATATTTTTTCACTAGAAAAGGATGAACTGGATATTTCATTAACTGTCAAACACACAGCTATATACATATAGAAATACACGATCAAATAGGAGAACAGTTCAAACACCTGGGCCCAAATGCTGCTGGGATGAAGTGTGGACTTGCCAGGGGGTGACATGACAGTTGGCTCTCAAAAGGTGTCATGGGAGGGCAGTCATTACCCTAAGGATGTAATAGGCTCCAGGTCTAGCCATGCTAACTAGAAAGTGGATTCTGATAGAATACTCAAGAATGGAATCATGACTTGAGGTAAACACATATTAATCAAGGTCAGGAAACAGACCTAACTCTTGTCTCTTATTTATCATATAATGTGAAAAAAAATGCCAAAGAACTGGGAATATTTGTGTCACAGGACTGGAATCCTTGTAATGGCTATAACTAGCACATTCTCTCCCTAAAGGCAAACTTATACAGGAATTCAAATAACCTAAACAAGTATGGATTTTTTACAACAAAAAGAGATAGAGGGAAGACCCAAGTATTAAGGGCATAATAACACCTAACACACAGTACTTACCACAGGAACAGTTCTAAGAATTTTACACATACCATCTCATTTAAATCTCACCACAACCCTAAGATGTAGGTACACTATTACTATCATTTTACAGATGAATAAATTGTGGCACAAAGAGCTTAGGAAACTTGCCCAAAGATACACAGTTAGCAAGTAACAAAGCCAGAATTTCAATCCTGTCTGCTCAAGTCTATCTTTTAATCACTATTTCACCTGGAAAGAAAATCTGGAGTATCCATACGAAACTCCCTGTATATACCTCTTTACAGAGAGGTAGAAACCAGAATATTAAAAACCTTCCAGCTAATGCTACGATGAATACTACCACCTTCAATCTTTGGGAGTCTCCTTTTACAAAGCCACCAGACCAATCCACTCTCCACCCTTAGTGGGCATACTCTTTCTTTAGCTGCATCAGTACAGTCAATCAGGTAATGACCAAGGGCTTGCAAGCCCATCAGTCATTCTACCTCCTCAGAAACTCTGCATCTCTGCTATGCCCCTCCATGTGTAGATCTGAAGGTTTAACTCTCAAAGCCTATCTTATTTCCCTTATTACCAGATGCTTGAGCAAAGCCTTTCTACAACCCCAAGTTATTAACAACAAAAAAACATATTCAGCAACTTTCACTATTAAAATTTCAGCTATTTTATTCAAGAACATAAATATACTTAGTAGACTTCTACAGTTATTCCACTGAAGTTCATGCAAATAAACAGATATTTCATTTCCTACTATGTGCACTACTATGTACACTATCTACATGCTAAAAATATAAAGATCATAACATCACTCTGTCCTCAAGTAGCTCAAAATCTAGTAGAGGGAAATTAAGTTTAGAAGAAATTACAAGTAGTCTTAGTAAACAGCTCGAGGGCAGTGCAATAATCCAGAAGGCAGAAAATATCATAGGATAAAGCTTCAGGATGAATAGGACAAGAGGAGAAAGGTATTAAAACAGACTAAAAACACATGTCAATGCAAAGAAGTGAAAGAGAAGAGAAAACAGAAGATTTCCAACCAAAGAAAAGGGAAGCTGTTCAAAATTATTAGATTGCAGGGGACAAGAAAATCAGATCATTAGGGTACCTTTTGTCACCTCTGGTATCTGAAATGGTCACAGTTTTTACTAAAAGAGAAATCTTCAACCAAGAAGGTATATCAAAAATTTAGGGACAGAGTTTTAAAATATCCACGCATGATTCAGATTTACCCATCCTTAGGAAGTGAACGTTCCCTGCCCTAAGAATCGCCATTGCAGGGGAATGGAGGGGAACTTTTAACAAGAATAACATGATTAGCTTTAGCATCAAGAAACACTATTTTGGGGGCCGCCCGGTGGCGGCCTTACTTTGGACAGCAGGGCGTGCCATGGATGTCATGACACATACAGGTCTCAGGGTAGGATAAGAGTTCTGGCAACCTACAGGTGTATAAGTAATGGACTCAAAGACAACTTTTTCATGGGAGAATTTCATTTCACGTTTAAGAATGATAAAAGTCTCGGGGCCGGCCCGGTGGCGCAACGGTTTAGTCCGCGCTTGGCAGCCCGGGGTTCGCCGGTTCGGATCCCGGGCGCCCGCCGACGCACTGCGTGTCAGCCATGCCGTGGCGGCATCCCATATAAAGTAGAGGAAGATGGGCACGATGTTAGCCCAGGGCCAGTCTTCCTCAGCAAAAAGAGGAGGATTAGCAACGGATGTTAGCTCAGGGCTGGTCTTCCTCACAAAAAAACAAACAAACAAAACAACAACAACAACAAAAACAAAAAGAAAGACTATTTTGAAATTATACACTACACATCCCTACTTTGGAATACTATGAAGCTCTGAAAATAAAATGAGAGGATCTATATGCTCACATGAAAAGATGCTATGATATTCTATTAAGTTAAAAAAGAAAAGCGAAGTGAAGAAAAATATGTATCATATGGATACTCTGGCAAAGAGATTAGGGAGTCCAAATAAGAGATAAATAGGGTCCAAACCAGATTATGGAGAACTGAATCCAGAGATAAGTAAGCATCAGGGAAAAATCAACACAACCTATTAGATGTAGGGATGAAGGTGAGGAAGACATTTAGTATGCTTTGATTGTTTTTTAAACCATTAAAGAGGTAACTATTTATTCTATTAGTTGCTTGTCAAATTGTTTAGTTGTAGTTAAAAATAACTCTGATCAATTGATCTCAAAATCCAAATTAATGATATTTGCAATAATGCATTCTTGACACATGAAGGAGCAAAAGAAATGAACATGGACGAACTAGCAGAAATACACAGCTTTTCATCCTTTAGGAAAAACTGCATACAAATACTACCATTT
The DNA here is from genome assembly GCA_031878705.1 of Tapirus indicus. Classification (NCBI taxonomy): domain Eukaryota; kingdom Metazoa; phylum Chordata; class Mammalia; order Perissodactyla; family Tapiridae; genus Tapirus; species Tapirus indicus. The sequence continues at coordinate 23,132,592 of CM062920.1, forward strand.
AGGGGTAGACAATCCAAACACAAAAATCTACATTTGCTTCAATACTTCTTTAGGAATTTTTCTCTTATGTATCAGAATTTTCAGTATTTCCTAACTTAAATCCAGGATAAGATCTTTCTGCCATGAATTTATAACTTTTCATTTCCAATACTCATCCTCAATTGTTAAAACTTAACAAAACTTTTCACTGTATGTAAATTATACTATAATTTTAAAAAAGTAAAACTTAGCTACAAATAGCAGGGCAAGCTGCTGAGGACCAGAAGTCCAAAGAACTCCATTGCCTTCTTTTGGGGGAAGGGACAAATAGTACTGACAATGTATGACAGTTTCCTATGAAAATGTCACTAACATTTATTTAATAATGCAATCTCCCTATGCTTCACCTGGGCCAGGTAATATTTATTACCCTCAATATAAAAAGTAATTTTTCCAGTCTCTACTTAACAAGAAAAGTCAAAGGGACTATAAAATAGGTAATTAGTATTTCTTCCCACAATATAATTTTAATTTCTGTGTTTCTGTAAATAGGAGAATAAGTAATTAAAAGTAATATGGACATGTGGTCTAAACTGGGCCAATAAAACTGAAGGAGAGAACTTTTATCTGCAATAAGAAGAAAATTCTTGCTTTCTCTCTCTGCTGGAACGAAAGGATGTTTTTTGCTCCAGTTGCTGAATGGCAGCCATCCTGTGATCATGAAAGAAACCAGCCTGAAGACAAACGAGGAGAGACAGATAAACCAAGCCAGTACTTTGTTCATATAGCATTTGGAGACCAAGCCCTAGAGTGACCCCAAACTCTGGAATTTCCATTATGGGAGAGAATAAACATCATTCTGGAATAAGGCAGATTATTTAGGTATTTCTGTCATTCAAAGGTGAAATCACCATCATTTTAAGTATTTTTAAATAGTCTCTCAAAAATAAGTACCTATGTGAAAGCTATTTGAAACTAGGAAACAACATTTTATAAACAAATTACAATTTGCGAATTATGATGCAAGCTTTCTTAAATCCATTAAGAGTTCAATCACAAAAATATAAATGACCGGTTAATAGGCAAATAAATAATGGGTACAGGCTAGTTTTACTTGATTGCATAAAACTGTTTACAATACATTTCTCAATAAAGAAAAATTGAATTATAACCCAAGGGTGGCTTAATTTGTACAAATTTTGAATAATGTCACATATATTTCCAAAACAGATGCTTAGGGACTCTACAAGGACACTTGGCTCAATCAGAAGCCAGATTAAAGTTCCATCTGGAGCCTAATGGCTCCATGGTTCCATTACAATTACCCATGTCACCAAAGTGAGCCTTAATAGTTGTACATTACAGAATATCTCTTGTAGGTATATATCTTGCCCCCAAACCTAGAAAATCGGGTCATAAAAATAATTTTGTGTGTGTGCCACATATGCATAAGACAGTAGGTATCCAAATGCTGCTGTATTTTTTCAATTACACTGAACTTTTCCTATAATTTTTCCCTGGTTATTCATCAGCATCTTCTGTTTTTGGACACAGTTGCTAGGATATTGTGTCATCACCTTTGCTTGACATGGAAAGGACAAACTTCACCTCCCCCTTTAATCAGCCTCCAGAGTAACTAAGATACCTAGAATAACCTCTTTCATGTTTCTCTTTCGCAGATCTTATCACAAGTATCATCTCTTATCACGAGAAAAGCTGAGTGAGGCCATTTTATCTCCTAATTTCCATGTCTAGAAGTTGTCAGGGAGCCACAGAATTTTACAGCAGGAAGGTACTGGAAAGTATCCAAAATCAGCATCTACACCAGTGCTACTCAAAGTATGGTCTATGGTCCACTGCCTGAACATGCATTGCTTGTTTGAAACATTTTATAGCAATGTGACAGAATAAGGACCTTGTCTTTCACATCTTTGATTTTCTTCTCTAGACTAGGCTAGGGTCCCAAATTAGCAAGCTGAATTCCACCTGAAAAGTTTTGTTTTATTTTAATTTGAATGCCTTAAGATAGGACTCAAGCCCCCTAATTTGCTAAAGTAGCAAGGTATTTGCATCTGTTATCCAGTCAGCCCTAGAAGGTATTTGAGTATCCAATTCACTAGATCAGTGTTTCACAAACTGTAACACCCCTTTGTGGGTAATGAAAGCAATTTAGCAAGTTACATAGAGCACGTTTTTTAAAAAGTCTGGCATTGCATAGCATAATATGGTATGACAGACAAAAAGCAGAATATATATAGTGTGTGTGTCTATATACACACAAACATATATCTGTAAACAAGTATGTATATGTGAGTCCTAGGTTATAACTTAAATTTTATTTCTGACATGGTTCACGGACAAAATAACTGAATGTGCACCAAACCGATGCCTTCATTTCACAGGTGCAGAGGCTGAGGCTCAAAGTCAGCCCGCTGTAGCTCAGTGCCCTTTTCTTCACATTCCTGGTTGTGAGTTTGGACAAACTCACATGTCCGCAAAGCCAATAAACAGAAAATACAGACTATATGCCCAAAAACTAACATTTAAAAATCCTAAATTGATTAAAAATTATATTAAAAATAAAAAATTTTATGTAAAAAAAATTGGATTAAATAAAAATTTAGGGGCTGGCCCGGTGGCAGGGCAATTTAGTCCGCGCTTGGCAGCCCAGGGTTCAAGGGTTCAGATCCCGGGTGCTGGCCAACGCACTGCGTGTCAGCCATGCCGTGGCGGCGTCCCATATAAAGTAGAGGAAGAGGGCACGGATGTTAGCCCAGGGCCAGTCTTCCTCAGCAAAAAGGAGGAGGACTGGCAAAGGATGCAACCTCAGAGCTGGTCTTCCTCACCAAAAAAAAAAAAGTAGCTATATGGACCAAAAATAAAGCAAAAAACAGACAAAGCAATACCTCAACTCAGTAGTTTAAAAAATGTATGTATACACAAACAAGATACAGAAAAAAAATACCACCAACAAGCCATAATGGGTTGATCTTTTTAACATATGTAGTACTTAAATAAATATGAGAAAAACACTTGAATAACAGGCAAACAATATTACAGACAAAATTATAAAATAAATAAAATGGTCAATATCATTAAAAACAAGATACTACCTTTTGCCTATAAAATCAGCAAAGAGTTTTCTTTTTAAGTATTAATACCTGCTGCTGATGTGAAGAAAAAAAAACCCAGGATTCCCAAAAATTGCTGGTGGGAGTGAAACATCAATTCTGGCAATAAGTATCAGACACGTTAACAATTTATTACCCTTTTATCCAGTAATTCCACTTCCAGAATTTATTTTATGGAAATAAAGAGGAATATATACAAACATTTTCCAAAGTATTTTGAATGCAGTATTACACATAATAGTGAAAAATTCTAATGACTCAAATAGTCATCAATGGGAACTAGTTAAATAAATTATGGTACATCCAAACAACAGGATGTTATGCAATTATTAAAAGAGATGATGTAGATTTATACATCCTGCCCATATTATACCGTTAAATGAAAAAAATAATAGATGTGTAAGATACCATTTATATTCAAAAAAATTTTTAAACACATTTAATCCCTCCTTACCAATAAATAATAACCCAATATTTTTAGACTAAACGGACAAGCTGCATTTTTTCACAGAATTTTCTAACACAACAATTTTCTTTAAGCAAGAAATAACCAAACCTGTCACCAAAAAGAAAGACGGAATGGAGGGAGAGAGGGAAGAAAAGGAAGGAAAGAGGCAGGCAGACAGGCAGGCAACCAGAACTAAATGTAGGAAAATTCCACTATAAAGTTAAACTACCTAGAGCCACTGGCCTTCTGAAATGACTCCAAACCTAGCAGTAACTAAAGAAAAAAAGGTTTTGGCAAGGGAAAAGCAGCTCCTGAGCATCTAACAGTAGTATAAAAAGCAGGCATTAGCAGACCTCATTTCTTCCGTACATGCGCTCTGAGAAAAGTGAAGGCATGATTAATAAAAGGCCTGTCTTTTTATCCAGTAACTGACCAAAAAAGGCCAAGAGCATCAGGCCCCCATGTGAGGTAGTGAAAGCATGAGCATCAGCCAGTGGAGCTCAACTGCAAGTGGCAATAGAAATGGCTAGCTGCAGATTCTGTGCCAGAGGAACCTGCAATACAAACAAGAAAGGTAAAATCAACTCCTCTTGAGAAGGCAGGGAGGCTGGGGTGCTGAGTCCTGATTCTGCCCCTAAAAGGACCACTATGCTACCTTGCAGACATGCAGATTAGTCTTCAAGTCTAGCATACGAACTGCAGTATATAATCATCTAAGTATTTCAGCCCCATGTCCCATACATCTCTTTCTACACATACACATAATGCAGAAGAAACAATTTAAAGTACTATTCCATTTTACAAAGATTCAAACAATTTAAGGGTTAGAATCTAAAACTGCAACTACCTTTAATACCCACATACTTAAAATAATTAATTGTCCAAGTACACTGATTTTCTTTATTACAAAGACATATATGTAACACAGGCAGTCACTGTGCAATAAGACCAAAGACATTTTCCTGAACACTAGATGAATGTTTTTCCTTCACTGAGACATACTAACCAAAATGTCAAAGAATTAAGTATTCTCTTCATGAAAGAATAATACCTCAGAAAGTAAAGGGCCATCAAACATTCATATAGATGTTTGAAATAGTTCAGTCATACAGTTTCCCTCCTAACACCGTCCATAATCTATAAGATGGGGCAGAACAGTGGAGGGGAGGGGTGTCAAATCTGAATCATGGAATCCTTACTTTGGACAGCAGGGCGTGCCATGGATGTCATGACACATACAGGTCTCAGGGTAGGATAAGAGTTCTGGCAACCTACAGGTGTATAAGTAATGGACTCAAAGACAACTTTTTCATGGGAGAATTTCATTTCACGTTTAAGAATGATAAAAGTCTCGGGGCCGGCCCGGTGGCGCAACGGTTTAGTCCGCGCTTGGCAGCCCGGGGTTCGCCGGTTCGGATCCCGGGCGCCCGCCGACGCACTGCCTGTCAGCCATGCGGTGGCGGCGTCCCATATAAAGTGGAGGAAGATGGGCACGATGTTAGCCCAGGGCCAGTCTTCCTCAGCAAAAAGGGGAAGATTGGCGACGGATGTTAGCTCAGGGCTGGTCTTCCTCACAAAAAAAAAAAAAAAAAAGAATGATAAAAGTCTCAAAGACAAATTCTTGATTATTTCAAGTTTTTTTCCAGGGAATAGCCCTACCCACCACCCTTCAAAAAAAGAAACTTCTGTTACTTTTTTCCCACTTTACTCTGCATGTGGCTGTCACACAGCCATATATTGAACTAACAATGTAACTAAAATACAACTCAATATGACATATGTGATGAATGGAAAATCTAACCACGATTTAAAACATTGCTTGTGTGATAAAAATCAGTTCTAAATATTAACCAATCAACTCACCACAAACTTAAAATATAATCCACAATTCCTAATTCACAACTGTCATTTTTCAAATATTCATTAATCAACAGTAATATAAAAACAAAAAACCTTGGAGAGTATTCCTGATTCTACCCCACTTACTACTCATGTGACATTAAGAAAATCATGCATTAAGTTTCCCCCAAAATGAGAAAGTGATTTTTAGAGATACCAAACATAATATATAAAGAAAGAGTATATATGTAAGAATATATACTCTTCTTAAAACAGGCTGAATACCAAACACCATTTTTAACAAAGTGACAATATTCACTTGCATGGATAAAATTAAATTTTACAGGAGAATTGTAGATGCTGATGGTACTGGTACAAATTCTTCTTGTTTCTTTTCAACACCGGGAAAGACTGAGAGAGAGAGAGATTTGCATTTCAGCTTTCTTCTCATCCAAAAAAAAAGATTTATAATAAGACACCACTCCAAACAAAGCAAACACATGGAAGAACAAAAAAACAATGCAATGGCCAAAGCTAAAATAACAGAACACTACCACTGTACCAGTTAGGGTTCTTGATTATAAGCAACAGATACATTCTGGTTAATCTAAGTCAAAAAGGAATTCATTGGCTGGGTACTGGGTAGCTCAAAAAAAACTGAAAGATGGTCCGAGAACCAGGCTCGGACAGGAACCAAGGAAGGCAAATCACAAAAGTCCTGCCTCCACAGCCTAGAATGAAGCCTGGAACATACACGATTGCATCAAGAGTCCCAGGCCAGGAAGGAGTATCTCATCGGCAGCTCTTAGATCTCGTGCCCATGATCTCTCTAAGCACCAAGGTGCAGCTTCCAAGCTGCAGAAGGACCTCATGCCAGCCTTTAGCCTTCTTTAGTCGAGAGGCTTAGGGGCAGCCTCCTACCTAAACTAGAAGAGGAGTGAGGCAAGGCCCTATGCGGCTGAAACCATACATGTCCTCTACTAAGATCAAGTTTTGATAGTGGACAGACCTGAAGTGCCTTTACTTTGACTCAGTGTCTTGCTTGTGTCTTTACTGTAAAAGTTCACAAATTTAAAGTTCATCAAAATTAGTTCAAATCTCTTTAACATTATTTATTGGATGTGTTTGTTACAATTTCTAATCTTTTCCAAGGCAAAAATTTACCCTTTCTAAAGTGGTTCTATCAACCAGTACTAGACTGAGTAATTTAGATGGGGTCTAGCAAGTTTCTTAATACACTATAAGTATTGCCTCTTGCTTTATATTCTATCCGTCTGCTAATTTGGTTTCTTGCTTGCCTTTTTTGCTGCAGCTGTGCACCGGGTTAACTGTTTCAATGGTTTTCCTACAATAACCCACAAATTTTTTCCTGATCAGTGTGCTGTATGATTGGTTCTTTGTTCCTAAGATAATTATTTTACATTTGTCTACACTGAACTGCATTTGCCATCTGCTGGCCCAATCACCTAAACAATCCAAATCTTTTTGAATCTGATTGCATTGTTCCTCATTATTTCCTCTAGCTCCAATTTTAGGATCATCTGCAAACTCTGAGATCTTTTCTTTAAAGCTTGGACACATTTTATTTTAATATAGAGGGTTTTTTTTTTTAAGTGACCCTTAGACATTCCAGCTGAAATCTTCTTCCAACTTGAAAAGTTTCCATAAAGCTTATCCAAGGATACCTTCCAATTATATAGTCAAAGTGATGCTAGAAACAAAGCTAACTGGAATCCATTCTATTTCATCTTCCCTTACATTGCCATATTTTAAAAAGTATTATATCTTCTAAGTTCTTCTCTTCAAAGTGTAAATATTTTTAAGGAATGCAAACATTTCATTTTCTAATATATGCATTCATGGTAATTTTTTGCATGTAATAACTTTCCTAAAGTACACATGGCAAAGTTTTCAACAATTATTGTCTTTTCAACAATTTCCTACATGTAAAGCATTTAATTATTCAGTTTCCTATTGACAGGTAACTTCTAAAGGCCAAATCACCTCCAGCATTATGAATTACCTTTCATCTAAAGAAATCATACTAGATCCACCATATCTAAAATTTTTCTACTTCAAATTTCCCATGCCCCATTTAATTGTAAACCTTCCAATAAGTCAATATTTCTTTTGCAGTTTTGTAATACTGTAATATTATATACAGATATTTATTTAGCAAAATTTACCCTTCAGACTAGATTTACTTGACAAATCTGAACACAGTAATTCTTCGTTAATTAGTTATGATGTAGGGGACCAGGTACATCTTTAGATCTAGGAAGAGTTATTAGTTCCATAAACTTCAGTGATTTCTTAGTATAATCACATTTCCACCAAAGCCTTACCTGTATAACCCATTACAAAGATAAAAATTACATTGATATATTTGCTGCCATTTTGCTATTTCAAGTAGTAGATGCAGGAGACAAACTGAACTTAAAATCTATTTTCATTTGTTGATTCAATAGTCAGTGAATGTTATCAGAGTATAAAGATAAAGGTAAGATAGTGCCTCAAGAAGTTTGGGGTGAGATATAAGTAGCTACAGGGTATCATAATAGAGGTATAGTCACATGGAAGTTAGGAAGAAGGAGAATTTACTTCCAGCTACTGGATGAGAAGCTTTGTGAAGGGGGTGCACTTGAACTCTATCAAATATTATGATGTCTTTTAAAAACAAGTCTACTAAACTATGAATAATATTACAGAGAAGATAAATATAAAATGCTAAGCAGTCAAAGTGAAAAAAGAATAAAAAAGACCTCAACAAAGAGAGGGGTTTGCTGGTTGTTTCTGTGTGGTAGGATCATGTGTGTTCATCTTTTAATTTTTCTGTAATGAACATATATTGTTCTTATAATAAAAAGAAAGAGTAAAATATTTTTCTATTAAATTTTTAAAGCCATACTTTGACCAATAATTGAACACTCTTATATGAAATGCTCTAAGTCAAAAAACTCTAACTTATAACAATAATTAAGTCAGTAACAAATATTTTATTCATATGTTAAGTAATACATAAAGGACCTAAAGGACACACTAAAGAATTCATAATTTATTAAGCCCTTGTTTTTGAAAGAACTATTGATTTTGGATGGAATGTCTTCCCTCATAAGGCAGGATTTGAAAATCCATTAAGAAAAACTAAACTATTTTGAAATAGTGAATTTGCAACTAACAACTATTAGGTTAGGTCTTTAATCTAGGTTTGTGGGAAAACCCTCTAATAACTGATTGGTCTGAATTTTTTTCAAAAACGTATGAAATGACAATGAAGCTGTCTCCAGAGTTATTTTATTTGCATTTTAAGTAACATAAAAGCATTTAATAATACCATAACAAACAACCACTGACTTTTATTGCAAATAGCTTCCCATTCACTAAAACTTGGCCATTGGGGTAATGCTCCATATAAATAAAGGCCTTGGACTAATTGTGTTATATTCCATTAAAAATCACAACATTCCACATATTATTTAATTCTATCAGTAATTTGATAATGGCATTTCAATGAAAAACTGTATGTATCTTAAATCTCCACATGATTCATAGCACAGGAAAAGAAATACATAGGGAAAGGAGGGAATAAATGGATTTGTTACCAGAGGCACAACATTGAGAGAGAGTTTTAATAAACATTTACATATTTTAATCTGCTTAGATTTTCAAGATTCTACTTTGACTTTTTGATTCTTTGATTTTATGCTCTATACTATAGACTGTATTTAAATTAGTAACATCCCATGATAATTTGAAATCCAAGCTCAACTAAAATTCATCTGAAGTGTATCATGAACTATACAGGATTATTAAAATAATGACTGATTATGTTTCACCGAGTCTGTTAATCTCCCTAAAGGATCAAATTTTACTGATACTATCCTATTAATACTTTCTCATAAACTCTTACTGGTTTTCAACTGGATGAAGTTAGAAGGCAAACCTCCCAGTCAAAACAAATTCTACCAAAGGCAATATGCAAAAGTTACAAACTGGCATTCACAGACCACATCCAGTGGGCAAATAATTCATCCTGAATAAACTGCCAAGATTTAAAAATTTGAAGATTTCATATAAAAATCTAGATTTTTAATTTCTCTCTCTCAAAAACAAAAACAAAAAAATCCCTAGATCTAGCAATTCTGGGCCCACTTCTGGAAAAGCTCTCCAGTTGCCCAGGTTCCCACTAGCCCACTTTCTTCCCCATTTTCTATTGCTTACCAAGCAACAGACTATAGGGACGAGAGTTTGTAACCCCTAAATAGAGCAGAAGCAGTCAGATCTTGATTCAAATTCCTGCACCTCCACCTCCAACCTGCAGAACCCAGGACAAGTGGTTTAACCTCCATAAGCTTCAATTTCTTCATTATAACAAAGAATATGATGATAAAATACACAGGGGTTAAAAGTGAAATAATGTATATAATACCAAACACAAAATTAAATGTTCAATAAAAGATAGCTAATATTAAACTATTTGGATTGAAATTCCTAAACCTAATTAGTTAAGATTTATCATAAACACTTCCCTCCTTCTATAGACTCTAAGGGGAAAAATAAAATGAAACCACCAAGGCCTTATCACTCCATAAGGGTCCTCTGTAAAACAAGTATAAGAGCAGTAAATACCTTGTAAGGTTGCTGTATCAAAATGAGTTAATGCACGTAAAATGCTTAGAACAGCACATGGCACATGCAAGCTCTAAAAAAGAAGTAGTTATAGCTAATAGTAGTTAATTGTTGTTGTTCCCAGGGAGAAGGCACACGGGAGCTTAATAAATGTTTAAGAAGAGAAATAAGAACGTGAGTAAAAATGTGACTGAATGAATATAAGAGAGTTATCATTTCTTTCTATATAGTCTTAAGCGTCCTCTCAAATAACCCATATTTTTATGTTAAAGTTGAAAATCTCAGTGAAAACAAAGTTACTCTGATGTATAAACAAGCTTCATGTTGTGAGCTTGAACATAAATAATTATTAAACTCTGATGGAAACAAAAGAGCTGACCATAATTCTAAGCATGAAGCATGCACATTACATGATGCTCATAATTTATTTCTGAAGGAATTTCAGAGTAACCCTATTTCATGACTGCTAGAACTAGACCAGTCCAGGCTACCTATCTTTCAGGTTCTTTTACGCCTCCAAGGATCTCAGCAGCTGAGTCTAGGACCAACACAAAGAGGGACCTCACTATCTTTTAGGGCTGCTAGTTTCAAAGCCCCAACCATTAAAAACAAAGAATGAAGAAACAAGGTCTGGTCAAACAGCAGGAGTGGTTCTCTATTAAATAGTATAATATCAAAAAGACGATTTGATCTTTAGCATACTAATCATCTCAGCAGAAGTAGTTTTTAATTAGTCTGGGAATAAGAAGAAGCTCAATTCTTCAAGTATTTAATTTAACAAAAGATAAAGACAGTCTCCCCTGGCTAAAGTGGTATGTACATTCCAGATTCCCTGCCACGTCACAGAAATCCTTTCATAGCACTCACAACAATGAGAAAAAGCAACAAAATTGACTTTAAAAGAGTAATTTCCTTTCCAACCTAAATAAACTTTACACGAACTTGCCTCCGATAATCGACTACACAAGCCGCACCACCAGCATCAAGGGAGGGCGTGCGGGTATCTAGCAGGTGCTGCAGTTTATCACCAAACCGTCTAAAATAATTGGAAGTGACAACCAGCACTACCACAAATGATTTATTAGTCTTTCACTCAGCTTTTCAGCTTCCTCGGGGCCAGAATAAATAATTTACCAACTCTGTATCTTCCAATCATTAATTCTTCCCTATGCATCCAAACTACATTTAACTCTGCTAGGTTCAGTGAAATATAACACACGATGGCATATTTTTCCAAGTATAGAATTATCTGACCAAATGTAAAGGAAAATTTGTCAGTCAAGATGTACAATGCAGATGTAGAAGAATTTAACGGCTCAAAGTCAGCAACTGCAGTTGAGTTTGAGGGAATGAAATCAAGTGAAAAGGACATGAAAGTGGAGCCTAGCAAAGAGCTTGCTCATAGATGAGGAAAGGTCCCAGCGAATGAGGACAGCAAACCCAAGAGGCAACCTAAGCACACTGCGTGAGAGAGACTTGAAACCTCAAGTGTCACCAATTCATTGACTAACTGACCTTCTCCTCTAAAACTTTCCCTTAATTTATAAAAAGTATACAGTCCTCCCTCAAGAAAAGGCAGAAACTTTAAAACATGAACACACAGGAATTTTTTTCATGCAAAATAGACTTAATACAGGGCAAGATGAGGCATCATCTACAAAATATTTTAGTAACTATTTTGAATAGGTGTATGAGACAATTACAAACTCCTGGGAATCCAAAAAAGAAAATACATATAAAATTAAAGAAATAAATACTCTAAAAAATTGGACAATGACGTTAAAATGTATGTCTATTAATTATGTAGAAAAAACACACAGAAAGGAAAAAAATCACACCCTAAATCCACTTTTGATGTAAGCTAGTCTTGTCTCATTAAATCAGCATCTATGATTAAAACAGAGATCATTTTTGGTATATAATATATTGCATTGTTAGAGCAGCATCTGTTTATTACAAGGCACAAACATTTTTCAGCTTTCTGAAACTACTGATATGCAAAAAATGATCCAGACCTAGCAATTTATTTAATCTTTTTTCATTTCAAGAAGAAATACTTTCAGTGAAAGGGTTAATAACATTAATATTCTAATATTTGGCATTCTATGAAGCAGCTTCAAGCTGGTGGGCACACAGTCAAAGAATTGCATAAATTGACAGCTTTCTCTTCGATGGTTTGAGAGTGCATCACAATCCAAGTCTTAAGTGTGTAATATATGGTTAAGTATACTTTTAAACATATGACTTCTACCAAATTACAAAACGCATTAAAATAAGCCTAATAAAAATTATAATAGAAATCTGAACCCAAAGAATGCAAATTTACATTACAAAATTTTCAAATAATCTCTCAAAAATTCCATAATGTTCACAAAGAACAATGTATCATTTTCAATACTCAATATTTTACTGTTATTAACTGAAACAGTTAAATAACTACCTGGACACAAAGTCATATTGTTCACATTAAGTAAAACCAGGTCTTTTTTATGCACAGACCCGATGCACCTGTCACTATGGCAAAATAAACCCCCAGAAAGCATAGGTCCTAGCCTCCCACAGGTTAAAATAAAACAAAAATGTAAAAACTGGAAAATATAACAAAAGCTATCTTTCTCAAACAAATACAAAAGAATTATAGAGATTCTGTGTTTTTTGAACTGGGGGTGGATAGATGTTTTTTTAAAAAGAGCAGCATGACAAAATTGTTTGCAGACTTCTTTGCAACTGGCTTTTTTTTTTGGTGAGGAAGACCAGCCCTGAGCTAACATCCGTTGCTAATCCTCCTCTTTTTGCTGAGGAAGACTGGCCCTGGGCTAACATCCGTGCCCATCTTCCTCCACTTTATATGGGACGCCGCCACGGCATGGCTGACAGGCAGTGCGTCGGCAGGCGCCCGGGATCCGAACCAACGAACCCTGGGCTGCCAAGCGCGGACTAAACCGCTGCGCCACCGGGCCGGCCCCTGCAACTGGCTTTTAACGGTAGAGGAACTTCAGGAGGAAAAGATAAAGCAATGCACAGCTCTAGTGGCACCAGATAGCCTGAGGATGCTGCCTAATGCCAGATCCTGGGTACAACGCTGTAAGAGCTGATGCAGCTTGTTCCGTGTGCTAAAAACACTGAGCCCTGCAGAGCCACATGAACATCTGTGGAAGAAGTCTGTGCAAAGTATCCTCACCCTTAAATGTCCATCCAAAGAGAAGCATACACAGATTGCGGTATTGATGTTTTCCTATCATGGAATATTAGAGAACAGTTAAAATAAATAAACCAGATATAAAAACAGAAGCAAGGAAAACCTCAGAAACAATGTTGGGTAAAAAAATAAAAAAGCAAACTGCATAAAAACTAATAGAATATTTCAGATAGTTAAGAACACCTAATGTTAATGAACACATAAATGTAATAATAGCCTAAAAACAGACAGAAAGGATATAAACCAATTTCAGGATGGTGATTATCTCTGGGAAAGGCAGGACTTTAAAATGTTTTTAAAATATGTACGTAAGGCAAATGTTAACATACTAATTCTGCATAGTAAATTCAAGGTTACGTGTTCTATTCATCCTCTGTATTTTTGTGAATATTTGAAATATTTTAAATCTAAGCCATGGTGTAAATGATTTATTTTCTTCTGAAAAAACTTAAAAGATTTTACAATATCCTTACCTGAAACACAGAGGTTTACCTTCTTAAAAATCACTGGTTTGACTAGTCTCTGTATACTAAAAAATTTTAAATTCCAATCTAAAAAACTAAAAATTCTACCCTCTTTCCACAAATGATTTGATTTAGTAACAATTTCAAATCAACTTCTCAAGAGATTCCTTGCTTTTATTCCAAAATTGAACTGAAGGATTCCACCATGTAGATCTCCTAAACGAAGTTAAAAACATTCTTAGCAGGGGCTTTTAAATAACTGATCCTATCATTTGTTGTTAGAACAAACAGGCTTGAGAGCCTGACTCCCATTCCTTGGCTCTAACTTCCCAGGGGGAACCTGTCACTTCATTGGTGAATATGTTCTTTTTCATTTTCTTTATGTGAGGTATTAAACTTCTACCTGTTAAAAAAAATTCCTAGTAAGGCTTTAGACGTATCTACTGAAACCTTACTCTAAAGAAATCAGTACCACAATGACAAGCTTTTTATCTTGTATTAAAATTTTCTGCAGTCAAATTTCTTTTAAGTTCAGCCCCATTTCTTTATAGGTCTTTGGAGATGTGACAGGTCATCTATAGCTAAATAGAAACAAGATGCCTCCCATTGACATTCACATTTGTACACTAAAACAAAAGTTTACTACACTTTTTGTCACCACAAAGAAAATATCAAAGATACTGTTAATTTTCACAAAAACTGATAAATATTCTCTCAAAGTAGCAACCATCTGATTTAAAGGAATTACTTGCTTGTTATCTTAAACAAGAAATCATATTCAACTCATATTGATGTTTTCTATCTGAAGCGTGTCATGCAATATTGTAATTTATCTCATAAATCTACTAGAGTGTGATCAAATCCTATCAACTCTGATTGGCATAAATTTAAAACAATGAAGCAATCACATCTGTTAAGCAGTTCTAGCCTGCTAGACAACATTTTAAAGTTTATACAATAATATAATTATATTTTTTCTCCATCAGACCTTTCTGCACTTGATTTGAGCTTTTCACAAAGTTTTCTGTGTGTACTGGGTTCCGTGTAATCTGATATACAAAGTGGGATACAAAATGAAAGATAAGGAAAGGAGAGGGAGTGATAAAGACAGTGGAAGTGTGAACTTGGTACACTCCAGAAAATACTTTAATGAAACTTCAGGTGAATTACAAGGTCTCAAGACAGAGGGAAATTAATTTGAATGAAAAAATATAGTATATCTAACTTTATCCTGAAAGTACAAAACAAATATATCCTGTTTTCTTGGAATTTTCAGTTTTATTATTTGGAATGCTATGCTAACCAAAGAAGACAAGACTTTTTCTCCATTCTTGCCTCTTTTCTACGATTTTGTTGTACTCTCTTTAATATATAAAATATCCATTAGTTATCTGTTTTTTTAATATCTTGTAGTTTAATTGCTAATTAAATGCATTAAGAAATGCTCCTTTATATTGAAACTCTCACGACTACTTCATAATCTAGCTTCAATATAAAGACATTTCTTTGAGTACCATAGGACAATAACAGTATTAATATTTTACTAAAAGAAGTAAAGCTCCATTCGTTTTATTTTTTTATCTATCAAACATGAATTCAATAGGATTAAAATAAGAATTACAATTCTTCTGACAAAACTGTACTGTTACTACCTATTATCTACCTCATTTCTGTATTTTTTTTTTTGTTCTCATTCACTTAAGAAATACTATGTTTTGCAAAAAGACATTGGTAAAAATAAAACAGTTCCTGTTTTTATTACAAAGATAAGCAATAAACTAGTAATGACAATGTGGTAGGATAAGTGCTCTACAAATGTCTGTAGCCGATGAGGTGCTATCACTGAGGATTCAAGGAAAGCTTTCAAGAGTTGCATCTTGCAGGCTGGATAAGGAAAAGAGGTAAGAAGTGAACAGCACATAAACACTGATTCAACAAAGATTAACCACATGGGCTTATTTCCTCTCCCTCCCAAAACCACAAAGGGATCTCAAATTTTTGGAAAATGGAGAGATAATGTATAAAAGCAAGTAACTCATAGGAGAACTTATCATAAACAATGCTGAGGAGAAGCAGACCTTTTGCCTACAGTCCAGAAACACTCAATCTCACACATCCCACCGCTACTACCCTGGTGGCGAATCTCCAACTAAGAGAACTGGAAAAACAAACTTAACTAACACATAAACAAGGGGAAGAAAATAATTCAAGATAACTTCCCTAAACTGAAGGTCACTTGCTTCCAGAATGAAAGAGTCCTCTAAAGAGCCAGTATAAATCATGAGTAAAATCCATTCCAAGACACGTCATCACAAAAATTCAGAGATAAAGATTCTAAAAGCTTCCAGAATGATAAAAACAGGTCATGTACAGCAGAAAACAATGTAGAGAGGAAAAAAGGGCAATGGACTTCTTGGTAGCAACACTGAATGCTGTGAAACAAAGACTTCAAAATTCTTTAAAACATTATGTTCAAACCTAGAATTCTATACCCAATCAAACTATTAATCAAATCTGAGAGTAAAATAAAGACATTTCAACCTTTGCTAAAATCTATTTCCATATAATGAGGAAGTTAAACCAGAAAAAAGATGATGAATTGGGATTCACAGATAAGGAAGTGAGTAAAGCTATCCAACCTCTGAGGACATCACATCTTTGACCTTCTAGATCACATTAACACATCACAGCATAACTCTGAATGAAAATGGCAATAGCAGCTAGAGAAACAGTAACCATAGTAAATAATACCAGAGGAAGCACTTAGAAGCAAGTATTCTTTGGGCGAAGATGCCTGTGAGATTGGAGGGAAACCCCATGACAATAGTTGTTAGTCTTCAGATGACAGTCTCTACATAAACCAATATTATGACTGTCCCACTGTTACATATTCATCTATAAAGTTATATTCACATGCACTATAAACAGCATCACTTTGAACATAAAACCATGTATCTATACAAAAACATGGGTGCACACAAACACACATTTTCATTCACGAATGTTTAATTGGATTATTTTATAATTAGGTTTCATTTAAGAAACCAGTAACAAAACGTAACATTTAAGAAACCAATAGAATGTAACAAAAACAGAAACAGCTTCGTAGTTTCTATGAAGCAAGAGATGATTCAGAGATAGGGGCAATAGTTCAAAATGGTTGTCAATGATTACATTAGTTATCAATTTCAGAGTCTCCCCAAAAACTGATTAGTTAGCATTAGTTATTTTTCAATTTTAAGTGAAAAACTGTGCCCACTCGGTGCCTTATGAACAAAAAAAAAACCTCATCTTTCAACCCCATTATTATGCATACTTCATAGCCAGTTAATTTTCATTTATAAAATATCAAAGAAATCAGAGTAAGCACCTACATTCCTAACTACAAGAGTGTTTATGCTGAAATATTTAATTCTACATGAATTGTTGCCTTCTATATTTTTTTCATCCATATAAGTAGCTCCAATCTAATCTGAACATATGCTTTAAGCATAAGAGTTGGAAGAGCTATGAGAAATAAGCGCACATTTCTAGAATAATGGTTCTCAATCCCACCAGATCCCATGTCCCTTTCATTTCCTGTACTATCCTGAAATGAAATTCAGAGATAATAATATCTAACCACACATAGAATGTTTTTCTAAATAATCAATATTAATTCGCTAATCACACTATTAATGAAAAATAAAATTAATTTATAATGAAATACTTATTTCATTATATAAATGCTTAGGCATAGCTACTTAAGAAGAGAGAATAGGACAGTCATATATTTGCATCTATATATAATCAATAAATTTGGAACTAAGAGAAAAAAGATCACAAGTCATTCTCTATAAGTACAAGAAAACAAAGGAGGAGAGGTATACGAGAAATCTAGAATAAAAATTAGTATTAAGTGATTACAGACAAAAATTAAATTGAATGTTAAGAGAAAGATAGAAAATAAAGATTAAAACATCAAGACAAATTACATACTGTTGCAATGGAGAAAATTGTGAAATGTAGTAATAGTGCAACTGACCCGGGTTTTATTTCTAATTGTAGTGTCAAAATAATTATCTATGCTAAGACGTGGTACAGTGTGGTTACAAATTATCCCAGAAATCCAACCACATTGTCAAGGCATATATACATTAAGTCTCTACTAATTTAAAATATAATTTTAACAATGTATTTATTATCATTATTCTAAAAAATAAAATTTTAATATTTAGGATGGCAATCATGAAATATCTTTAAGCAATCCTTATTAACTAATAAAATTCAATGAGATCCATTAATTTTAAAATTTAGTTTGTTAAGAGTCTTAAATACCCTGTTACATATTTGTAATCAGTGTTATTGAGCTTCCAGGAAATTGCATTACTGAACTGAAAACTTTTCAACTAAATATCTTGTTAGAAATGTTATAAATCAGGAAGCAGCAAGAATGCATGAAGTAAATTACATATAATTTTGAGAATTTCTTTATTCTACTAAAGAATTTCTACTTCAGAATATCTTTATTCTATTTAAGCTTCCCCTCCACACGAAATTCCCCTAAAGTATCAGATTTTTCATGTAACATTTCATAAAAGTTTGTCAGTATTATTATACACTGAAGTATTATTGCTTTATCTTTGATGCAAGTTTAAGCAAGCAGACATTCAAAAGTTCTGTGGTACTCAGGACAATTTTTGGTAGACTGAGACTGTCCCATGCATTGCAGGACACCTAGCATTCTTGATCTCCATCCATTAAATGCCAAAAACACTCCCACAATCATTGTGACAAGCGAAAACACTCCTACTAATTTCCAAATTTCCCCTTATGGGGCAGCACCACTCTTGTTTGAAATCATTACTCTAGAAGTCTCACAGCCAGAAGCACACTATAGTGCAGAAAACCACAGAAAAGAAGTGTTTCAAAAACAGAAATAAAGAAACACTTTTATCAATTATACTAAAAATTAGAACTCGCCAATTTTATCCTCCTCCAAACATCCTTTCTTCGGCCTAAATTTTCTGGCACTGTATACTGAGGATAACTTAAAGAGATTTGATAACCACTCTAGAACATATGCATATTCTCTTATATAAGTTTTTTAATGGAAAGCTTTCCTATATATGACCTTTTTAATATTCCAACTTTTACTTAGCCAAATTAAAGTCAAAAATAGGACCTAATCAAGAGATTGCATATGTATAGGCACGCCATGCTTATATAATTTCATTTGTATAAGTTTATTTTCTGTATTTGTTGTTGTTGCTATCTTGTTGATGTTTACTGTTTCACTGAACAACATCAATACTAAGGTGATCAATACTAAGACACTACATTTAATCAGTATAGTATTCAGTATTATTAAAGATTCTTGTATGTCAGTATTATTTAATGCCCTACAAAATCCTTACAGTATGAGTCTCCTTTTTTATTTTGCAAACTCTAAATTTAATAAGGTTCTATTTAATTAGTCCAGAATTCAAGTACACATTCATGCCAAACTGTGCAACCGCATGGGAGGTAGGGGGAAAGATATTTGAAACACTTCCATGGGAACAACCTTGGGTTGCTCTCTTAAAATATCAGTGCAGGGACCCAAACTACTTCACATGCTATCCACAAAACGGATGAGGTGTGAAAGAAATTTTGTGTTTAAACGTGACCTTTGGCTGTACTTTTACTTGTCATAATTATAAAGGAGCTACTCTCCGAGCCAACACATAAGCTATGTTGTAAGCAACTCTTACAACTCTGGTAGTATTTCATGAAGTGCTTCAGACTGTGACGAACTCCAGGCAGAATATATGGAAGCTCCTACCTTTGTTACCAGGCATAATAGGTCTTTCTAAACAAAAAGAGTTCTGACAGTATACATATGAATGAATAAGAATTACTGCATAGGAATTTTTCTTTTTAATGCACATTCAAACACAAACATGCCAGTGTGGTTACCTAGTTCAACTTAAATCAACTCCAAACGCAAATAAACTAGAAATTTTAATTTGTTAATCTAATTATGACTTTAAGAATGTAATACGCCATGTTAGATAAACACATGTCAAGAGGGAATTAAAAATAAAATGATACAAAAAACAAAAAACTTTAGGCAACTCTCCTCTAGAGATTACTATTTTCCCAGATTTTCACCAAGGAAAAACAGTTGTTTTCAAAAATGCTTTGGCAAAACTGACAACTTATCAATATATATGACATGTAACATGTCTTTTTGTGTATGTGAGGAAGACTAGCCCTGAGCTAACATTTATTGCCAATCCTCCTCTTTTTTGCTGAGGAAGATTGGCCCGGGGCTAACATCTGTGCCCATCTTCCTCTACTTTATATGGGACACCACCACAGCATGGCTTGACAAGCGGTGCGCCAGTCCGCACCCGGGATCCAAACCTGAGAACCCCGGGCCGCCAAAGCAGAGCGCACGAACTTAACTGCTATGCCACTGGGCCGGCCCCCCGTAACATGGTTTTTTTAAGGAAAAAAAAAAGACCACTGCATCTTTCAACATAAAATTATAAATTCTGAAGGCATAACTAACAGGATTAGTTTTTCAGTACAATGTCAAATATGCCATCAATTAGACGATTTACAAGGCAAAACAAGCACAAAAAATCTTGTAATATATGATGTGAAGAAAAATTTTAGAACAATCTACTATACTACGACCAACTTTCCATACTTATCTTTCTATTCCCAATAGTAATATCTCTTTACTTGCATTATATAAGACTATTAAGAATTACTCAATGGGAATTTGAGATATTACTAGGGTGACCATAGGTCCCAATTTGCCCAGGAAGGTCCCAGTTTACAACTATTGTCCTGGCATACTACAGTACACCCTTTCACTCTCAAAACTATTCTGAAGTGGAAGATAAATTATATGATCATCCTAGCTGTTACGGTACTTTATATTACCTAAATCATGAGTTTTAAAGATTTTATGATGTAACTAATTATTTACTCAAAAAATCTAACTTACAACTTTCAGTGATTCACATAGTACCCGGCCATTCAGACAGATACAGTTACTTAAGGCACTCATACAACATCACCCAAACTCTCCTGCTATCTAACTCTAACTCACCCATCTTCTGGTATCGTTGTGTGTTTCAGACCCAGGATGGAGGCTTCCCTTTGTCTTCAGGTAGCAAACAGGGTTGAAAGACCATTTTCTCCCAGCCTCCTACCAAATTCACGTTTTTCCTTACTCTCTGAGGCTCCGCAGAATCTTTTAAATAATTACATTAAAGTGTTTAAAATTATAACTGGTTACTTTCTTGTCCTTTTTATGAACATGTTAAAATGCTTAACTGTGTATTCAGAACTATATTTAGAGTTAATTTAATAGTATGTTTGTGGTCATTTCCATAAAGGCTTAAGCATCCAACACTTAACCATTCTTTTAACAACACGTATTTATCTAACCCTGACAAGACCATTATTTTTATAAGGAAACCAGATTTGACCCAACAGAGCCCTGGAAATGGCCTTGGGCTAAAGAGTCAAAGTATCTGATCTGAGTGTTGGACATCCACCAAGCAAACCCACAATCTCCCTGAGGCACAAATTCTTCTAAATGTAATTCTGATCCACTATACAGGATTAGAAAAAGAATCTAATCAGAAAATTCAAGAAGTTCAAATATTGTCTACTTTTTAAAATAGATGACCAAGTGTAACACAAAGTGAATATACTTAGGAAGTTAAACCTATCAGAAATAACCACATTCTCTAAAAAACAAAAAATAACTCTGGTTAAAAACTACATTATACTAACTGTAATGAGCTAAGAAAAGACCCTTGAGAGTCAGAGTAAATAAATTCTAATCCCAGCACCATCACTTACCATCAGCTATGCAGCAAGGAGCAAGTTACTTAACATCTCTAAGTCTGTTTCCTCATTCATAAAATGAAGATAATAACTGTACTTACCTAACTGTGATGAGTAACAAATAATCCACGTAAAAGATATGAGCACCATGCCTGCTCATAATAAGTGCTCAATAAATGCTAGCTATTGTTATGATAATCTCCATTAACGTCTCTCTTAAAAAACAAGTCCTAAAAAATTATTTTGATGTCAGAGGGAAATTTCACATTTGTGAATGTGTGTGTGCACACATATGTGTATCATCCAATGAAAGGTCACTTGGATGACATAGCTAGTACTTCACAAATACATATTAGTAGTGTGGGCTAGGTATACTATCATGACAACTAATTCAGTAGATCTTATTCAACATTGGAGAAGGCAGCTTTTTTTCTTCGAAAGAAGTCCACACTCGCATACTGAAGCACGTTATAAAATAAATTCCCTATCTACTAGTATCTGTGGCTGTTCATCTCCAGAGAGGTCACAAATATGTACAACACACACATTTTTAAATCCAGGTATGTAAATCAAATGAAACCACTTCCTTTAAGGCAAGTATATGAAGATACTAAAGCAATATTCCAATTAAACATTCATATATTCAATATTTCAAAATAAGAAATTTGGGTATACATATATGCATAATTTACAATTCTACAGTGAAACCTGTCTACAGAGGCTGTTTTCACTGTATTTCAACAGCATCCTAAGTTGAAATGTACAATGCTGCTTCTTTTTGAAACATTAAAAGTGTAAAGTACACAGTAATTCACACAGAAGAAAGACCATGTTGTGCACATGACATTCTTTTACCCAAACAACTACTTTAACCTATTCATTAAACCCATTCAACAAAAGAACCCTAATAACTGCACTACCTTATGAAACAGAAGAAAGAAGAAATACCTTATTTGGTTAGAAAAAGAAACTTTACAATAAGAGAATTATTAGCTAAAGTCAGAGAAACTATAGCTTGCATTTATAAAGACCCATGTCCAGTTTAGTTCATTAAAATAAAGTGCTATAAACCTTTCCATAAGAGAAATGACATGAAATAAATATGTCACTATGAGTGATATAAAATCTATATAAACATCATGCTGTTTCCCAAATATACATAAAATGGAAATTTTAAAAAAACAAAGGCTACATTAGTCAAATTTATATCTCAGGAATCCAAATCTAAGTTGGACTTCATTCCTCTGAACTTTCCTAAAAATATTCCAGTAGTGAAACAGATATGCCACTAAAATAAAATAAATAAGACCATTATTTATTCTAAAGCAAGTAAGAAATACAGACCTGTCCTTTAGAGATACAAAGGATAATGTGGACTGAGGTTTACACGTTCAACCCCAGTTTACAGACTATAGGCCGTATCATTAATTTGTAAGTGACCCTACAATGGAGCACACACACAACACACAAACATTCTATCACCAGGAACCCTAAACAGGTAAATTTAGAGCTAAACAAAGCATACTAAAATTTTATCTCTACCATAAATTACTTAAAAAAAAATCCATGGGCATTACAATGAATATACTTTTGCCTTAGAGCTAATACTTTAATTTTAAAGAACCACAAAGAAAAAATCAAAACTAGTCAGTAACAATGCAGCGTCTAAAAGCAATAAACTCAAAATTAAGTTATAAATAATTTAAAGCATGTCATGAAGAGGTATTAATAATTCATCAGATAAATAATTTACTAAATAATCAAATAAATAAATAATGAAATACATAAATAAATCAGCAAATAAATAATTCTGCAAAATAACCTAAACAATAAGTCACCCAAACAAATCACAAACCTACAAAACCACAATGATTTTCTAGATTCTGATAGTTTTAAATAAGCAAATGGACATAAACTAGATCAATCCTTGTTAGAATTAGAAATATTTTTCAATGCTATTGGTAAAATCCTCATCTCAATACATAAGAACACATTTTCAATTTTTAAAAGACTGCATAGGATTAGTTCTTATACATTATTAACATGATAA
The DNA here is from genome assembly GCA_031878705.1 of Tapirus indicus. Lineage (NCBI taxonomy): Eukaryota > Metazoa > Chordata > Mammalia > Perissodactyla > Tapiridae > Tapirus > Tapirus indicus. The sequence goes on from CM062920.1 coordinate 23,156,161, forward strand.
TAATATATCCTCCTCTATATTTTACATATAATATCTTTGCCTAACATATTTTCCCCCAAACAATTGGATACTTAAAATATTCTTAACTTACACTTCTTTTTCAAAGCAATACTTACAGTATAATAGTACTACAGCCTTTCTGATGGTTTTCCTATCTTAACCAAGTCTTTGGAAATTTTCTGCAGGGGTAGAACAAAAAGAATAACCTTAATTATTACAGATGGTATTTCATTCACTATTGAACAATGCTTTATAATTCTACAAAGTAACAATTGGAAGTGGACATTATTAGTTGTAAACTATGTCAAGTTTTTAGAAGACTTCAGTGGACCAAGTACAAGCTGACAGAGGCCAGCTTCCTCTATTGGAGCTGACACACAAGCTGTTACAATTGGCAGGATTTCAGACGTGAAGACAAAAACTTCGAAGGACGAAGTGATTGGCTGACATCTAATGCTATCCTCAATTTGAGAAGCTCGAAGTCCTTGAAAGAACATATGAGCTCACTTAACTGCTACAATTTCTAATTAGAGCACCACAGAGTCAAAACACAATTGACCTCATAAATCGGTCTTCATTTAACATTTATTTAAAGTTTTCATTCACTCACAGTGTAGTACTCTTGAAATCCATAAATAGTAGATCCCAAACTATGATAGCCTTTCCCACAGAAATAAGAACTTTGTAATGAGTTTTTGACACATTGAAGGGAATAAATCCAAACAATATAGCACATTTGAAGAGAAAGAAACTAAAATTAATCTAAGTATTTTATACAATTTATCTCAATGAATTCTCAAAACAACCTTGCAAGTTAGGTAATATTTTACCTATTTTAACTGAGACTCAATAAGGCTATGCATACTACCTACAGTCCCCAAGTAGCAAGGAAGGCTCTAACTTTGTCTGTGCAACTTCCATATGAAGGCTTCTTGAGCTATAGACTCCTTAAATTTAAGCCCAACCTAAAAAATATGACAAAACCCCAAACATCATAAATTGGTTGGAGCAATGGTTCTCAAATGGAGGCAATATGCCTCCCAAGGGACATTTGGCAATGTCTGAAGTGATTTTTGGTTGTCACAACCGGGAAGTATTATCAGCATCTGGTAAGTAGAGATCAGGGATGCTGCTAAACAACCTACAATGCACAGAAGAGCCCCCCACAAAAAGTAATTATCTGGCCTAAAGTGTGAATAGTGCTGAGGGTGGGAAAGCCCAGGTTAGAATAATATGATTTATAATAGTGTATGGTTTTCGTATTATGAAATAATACATATTTGGTTCACGGATGTAAAGTCTTTGTTTATACATCCAGCAGAAGAACCTGGATAAAAAAATGTGTATACTTGGAGAATGGGTATATGGGAACTCTTGGTACTTTCTGCTCAATTTTTCTGTAAACCTAAAACTGCTCAAAAAAAGAAGTTTCTTACATTTTTAAATGTGTATCTTTCACTTATTTCACTAAAGTTATGAATAACTTTCTCAGAATACCAAAAAAAAAAAAAGTCTACAGTTATAAAAAGTACTTTTTAAGAATTTCATTTATCAAAATTCTCCCAATAGGGGCCAGCCTGGTGGTGCAGTGGTTAAGCTCGCACACTCTGCTTCAGCAACCCGGGATTCACGGGTTCGGATCCCAGGTGCAGATCTACACATCACTTTTCAAGCCATGCTGTGGCAGGCATCCCACACGTAAAGTAGAGGAAGATGGGCAGAGATGTTAGCTCAGGGCTAATCTTCCCCACAAAAAAAAAAAAAAAAAAAGAAAAAATTCTTCCAATATAGTTAATATGAGAGCATTAAAAGTCATATTTATGAGCTGACCTTGTCCAAGTGATTAGCCAAGATATTTAATAATATTAAAATTTATAGGGTTTGAAAGAATTATTCTGATACAATATATAATCTTCAATGTTTGTGGTTGCTTTTTTTTTTTTTTTGGCCTAAAAGCTATCAAGCATTTTCTGAAATAATATTTGTGATAATTATTAAAAGCACTTGAGAACAAAATTCAACAATTATCAATGAGCTCCAGAAATTATTTATCATTTTAAGTGTTTTCCTTTCAATACCAATTAATCTCTCTCCAGTCTCAAAGTAGATTTGGGTTTCAACATGGATCTAGAATCTACCATGACACAATGCACGTTTCCTTATATGTGACCTATCATATGACTACATAGGGCATTAAACAATGGTATCCTTTATCAGCTAGGATTAGGTCATATCCTTCCCAAACCAAAAAAGTTTTTAAAATAATAACATAATGACTTAAACGAGAGAAAAAAATAAAGGGAGAATTTTTCCCACATAAATGTCCAGAAGTAGACAATCAAAGGCTGATGTGGCAGCTCAAAATATCGAGGACCCAAATTCCTTCCATCTTTTTGCTCTGCCATATACTGTTTCTATTCACTCACCTCATACTCCAAGAAGGCTATAGAAATTCCAGCTAAAACATTTGCATTGCAGGCAGCAGAAGGGAAGGGGAAAGAAAGGCCCACCCTGCTCCCTTTTACCTTTCATATTATATTTCAGCTTATAGTATATAAGCCATAATTTAGTCCTTTAGCCACACCTAACCACTTGAGAGGATAGGAAATGTAGTTTCCAACATTAGTAATAATGCTCAGCTATAAAATTAGGGCTCTTTTTACTAAGGAAAACAGCTAGAATGAATTTTACAGGGCAAATTACAAGAGGCAGACTGCAGTGGAGTCACGTGAAAATGGGAAATGTACTTAAAATTTTCAAGAAAATAGGAGATGTACTCAAATTTTTCAATGGAGTGGTTCACTGCACATTATATGTATATGTACGTACGTGTTTGTGTGTGGTGTATGACAGAAATCCTAAATGTTTAATAGGTGAATGGTTAAATAAATTTGGGGATAATTTCAGAATAGAATGCTATGTAGTCACTAAATATTATTTTAAGAATTGCACTGATATGGAGAAATGTTCATAATACTAAATGAAAAAGAATAGGCTACAAAACATTTCATATAAAATAACCTCTATTTTATATAAATATACATAAATACATATATATACACAGTATGTATTTATATATACATATAGGCACATCATATATCTATATCTAGAGAGAGTGACTGACACCATATCAAAATCAAGAGAATGGAATTAACCTAAATGATAATAGTGGTTTAGGCTTTGGGAACTGTAATTAACTTTCATTTTCCCCATACTTCTCATTACTTTCTAATTTTTCCACACTGAACACACAGTATGGTCATGATTATTTTTCAGGACACTTTTGGCCTAGACGACGAAAAGCACCTTATAAAAGTAGTTAGATTCAAGCTTCAATTTATTTTGTTAGTTGGAATTTGTTGATAATAAAAAAAAAGTGGAGAGAAATCTGTAATTGAGCTGTATCTTTCTCAATTGGGGCAAAACATACATGTTTCCCTTAAATTGATAGTAACAAGCTAAACTCTCTGTGACCAACTTGTTTTCAACTTACTAGCTTTCACACACCACATCTGTCAGCTTTACACAAGTCACTCCTAACCAGATGCTACATCCATCATTCCTAACAATTTATCTCGACATATTGATTACTTTGCTCATCTCACTTTGTAGAACTAATCATTCGTACTTCATGCTTCTACAAATCCTTCCACATTCTATAGGTCTCAGTCTATTTCTTTTTATTTCGACTCTACTGCACATTTTTCTGGTTACTTACATAACGCATACATCCATCAGAAATTACGTCTCTCTTATATCTTGATACTATCTTGCACTGTCTTGAATTTTCCAGAGTTATTTCTGGGTATACACACTATTGTTACATTAGTATTAATTCTGTTGTCTGCAAGTCTCATAAATACCATTAACAAAGTCTCAAAATTTAGAACACCTCAGAATTCTCCACATTTTCTACAGTGATTCAATTTCCTAAACCCACATAACTACCAATTAAAAACGGAAAAATAAGGCAAAAAGCAAGTAACCGACATATTTAAAACTACTAATAAGTGTATGGGGTTGACCAAAATAGCAAACAAAAAAATAAAATATACGGTCCCAGCCATTTAGAACTTGGGAAAATAAGACACATACACACACACAACACAGAGGGTGGGGAGGGAGATATAGAAAGAAATTCACAACCAAATGCAAAAAGGGGCAAGTGTACAATCCAGACAATATGTACTACAGAAACTCCAGAAGGTAAAAGCCACAGCCAAGGATAATCAGAGAAGGCTCTTCACCTGAGACCAATTTCATATAGGGCTAGAACACTGGTTGTCAACCACGGGAGATTATTGCCCCACAAAGGACATGTGGCAATGTCTGGAAACACTTTTGGTTGTCATAAATTGGAGGTACTATTTGCACCTAGTTGGTAGAGGCCAGGCGTGTGGCTAACATTCTAAACTACACAAGACAGTCTCCCACAAAAATGAATTATTCGACCCAAAATGTCAACAGGGCCAGAAGGAGCAGTTGGAGTCAAAATAAGAGAGCATGTAAACAGGGTGGAAAGGCACACGTAAAAGAATGGTACCTACAATACATGACATCTTTAATAAACCATAATATGGCTAGTGAAACAACAGTGAGAAACAAGATTAGAAAATAGAACTGGGTGTAGAGTGGGCCTTCATGAGAAGTCTGACAGATCAAAGAGATAAACAAAATAGTATTATAATAAAAATATAAGAGAGCTGAGGCACAAAATAGCAACATACTTGATAAGACTAAATTGTAGATAAAGGAGACATTGATTTCCTGCAGCATGACAGACTAGATACCTTGATACTATTAGATACAACTTTTAAAAGTCAGAAGCAAAATCTGTTTTAACAAACTACTTAGCTAGCAAGAAAGGACAGTATGCACATAAGCTATAAACAAAATGAAAGTAGAATAAGGAAACCCAGAAACCAGCTTTCATCCTGAGAGTATGTGCCTTGCACTGGTGAAACTGAGCTTACATTTTGACAGCTACACAAGGCTCAGGAGACAGACTCTAAAAAGTCTATCAAAAGGAAACACCTACACAAAGCTGTCTCCAAAGGGCTACACCCTCATGTTAACAGCAAAAAATCATCACAAAGATCTCCCTACTGTTACCCATTTATACTCATCCCTCACCCCCACCACTCTTAACTTCTGTCAACCACTAATCTGTGTTCCATCTTTCTAATTTTATCATTTTGAGAATGTTTTATCATTCTCTTAACAATGTAACCACAAAGTGCAACCTTCACAAAGGTTTTCAGACCAAATTCACACTACCTCTATATCCAACAAATCTCATAAGAAATGTCATTTAAAGTGCTCTTAAACTGCTAGTACCCCCAGACAACTGGGAGAAGCGTAGACAAATTCTCAGTGAAAGAAAGTAACTTCAATCCAGGCCTCAAAGAATCCAACAAGCTTCCAAAAAACTCTACGTAAGTCAGAAAAAAAAAATCACAAAACAATACAAGGATACTAGACAAAATGAAGGAGATGAATGAGAGCCAACACAAACAAGAGACAGTATGATTTAGACTAAAGACTCTTCAATTATTGGGAAGATTATACAATAAGGATGTTTCAAGCAATAGAAAGTCTTAAACATATATGTGAATTAAATAAAACCTCAAGAAATAATAAGCATAGGTAAAATTTTTTTTTTTTTTGGTGAGGATGATCAGCCCTGAGCTAACATCCATTGCCAATCCTCCTCTTTTTGCTGAGGAAGATTGGCCCTGGGCTAACATCTGTGCCCGTCTTCCACTACTTTATATGTGGGACTCCTGCCACAGCATGGCTTGACAAGCAGTGGGTAGGTCCACACACAGGATCCCAACATGCGAACCCCGGGCCACCAAAGCAGAGCACGCGAACTTAACCACTATGCCACCAGGCCAGCCCCAGGTAAGATTTTTAATTCAGTGCAAAAGTTAAAACAGTCAAGTCAATATAAACAGAGAAAGAATTATTAAATAAAAAGACTTTCAAAACCTATCTAAAATGCAGTTCAGGGAGACAAAGAAAATATGTAAGAGTAGTTAAGAGATATAAAGAATAGAATGAAGAGGTCTAACAAAATACTTCTGAAACTACCTGTGATGAAGGACCATTTTTAAAACTCCCAATCCACTGCAGACAAAAACTTCTATAAAATGCAATAAAAGTGAATTTTTTTAAAAAATCATGTACATAGATGTCATGGTAATATCAAAATGCAATCAAAGGTTCTATATTTTACTTTGAATTTCTGGCCCTAATCCATCACAGACCAATAAAATCAGTTTGAAGACCAGCACTTATCTGAAGACCACACTTTGAGTAACAATGATCTAAAACACAAACAGATCAAGACTGGAAAAGAATATAAAAGAGAAAAGAGAGTATAGGTAATATTCAAATAGGTAATGGTTGGACTTTTTCCAACTAATTGAAGATGTAGCTGGACAATATAAGATGCAAGAAAAAATAGACAGTAAAGATATAGGTAAACACATGGGTAACTCCTTATCAGTATAGAGGCTATATCCACCACAATTACTGCAACATAATCCCAGACCAGCATTTTCTAGCATTTTTTTAAAAACACAAGAACTCAGGGGCTTGACTTCAGCATCATGGTGGAGTGACCTTTTCCCTTAGACTCTCCCCCTCTATGATACAACAAAGAGCACCTTCATATACCAACAGAGGTCTTTCACACTACACAAAAGACATCTGAGAGACCCACACAGCCTTACATCTGAAGGCGGTGCTGGAACCCCGAGAGGAAGTGAAAGGAGGCAAGGAGAATTTCCCTCCTTCCCCAACAACAGCGACCCTGAGACTGAGACCACAGGGCTCTCGGTGGTAGGGAGGGGTGGCCCTCAGCAGGAAAACCATCATTCTCCAAGTTCCCTCACAGCCTGTGGGGAACTCCCTCACAGAGGGAACAGAACAGTTGTGGGCGTGTCCTCATCAAGATAGCACCCCAGGAGAGCACATAGGGAGGGAAGAGCGAGAAGCCCCTGGGATCAGGGAGGCAAAAGCAAGCACCAGGCCCCCCTGGCTCAGCACCCCAGCTCTGCTGCACTTAGCACCCCAACTCAGCAGCACTTCAGTCCAGCCACACTTCAGCCCAGCCAGAGAGCACACAGATCATGGTGGCTCGGAATACACAGCTCTGGACTCCCATGTAGTGGCAGCAGGTGGAAGCTGCAACCAGATATTTTCAGGATAAGGAAAAAATAAAACCACACCCTCAAGCAAAATGAAAAAATATATTAAATCTCCAGACCAGAAGTAAAATGACAAGCACCCAGAAGTGAATCCTAAAGGCACAGAAATTTATAACCTAAAAGACAGAGAATTCAAAATAGCTACCATTAAAAAGCTCAATGAATTACAAGAAAATACAGATAGACAATTCAATGAAACTAGGAGCTTCTTCACAAAAGAGATTGAAACTATAAAAAAAATCAGAAATGTTGGAAATGAAAAACACAATGGAGGAGATAAAAGAAAAATCGAATGTTTAAAGAACAGAGCGGACAATATGGAGGAAAGAATTAGTAATATAGAGGATAGGAATGTAGAAATGCTCCAGATGGAGGAGGAGAGAGAACTAAGACTAAAAAGAAATGAAGAAATTCTCCAAGAAATATCCAACTCAATCAGGAAATGCAACATAAGGATTATAGGTATTCCAGAGGGAGAAGAGAGACAAAAAGGAGCAGAGAGCTTATTCAAAGAAATAATGGCTGAGAACTTCCCAAACCTGGGGAAAGGGCTAGAAATAGAAGTGAATGAAGTCAATAGATCTCCTAACATAGATCTCCTAACAAACATATCAACAAAAAAAGGCCCTCTCCAAGGCATATACTAGTAAAGCTGGCAAAAGTCAATGACGAAAATATTAAGGACAGCAAGAGAAAAAAAATAACATACAAAGGAATTCCTATCAGGCTCTCAGTCGATTATGCATCAGAAATGTTACAGGCTAGGAGAGAGTAGAATGATATATTCAAAATTCTGAAAGACAAAAACTTTCAGCCAAGAATACTCTATCCAGTGAAAATATCCTTCAGATATGATGGAGAAATAATAACTATCTAAGAGAGACAAAAGCTAAGAGAGTTCATTGCCACAAGACACCCCACTACAAGAAATGCTCAAGAAGGCCCTCACGCCTGAAAAAAAAAGAGAAAGGGGATACAAAGCTTTGAGCAAGGAGAAAACTAGGTAGACACAATCGAACAATTGCAGCTTTCTATCAGAATACTTTAGCAAACTTAATTACAACATCAAAGATTAGGGAAAGGAAAACACCAAAAATAAACATAACCACATCACTTTAAACACAACCTCACAACACAAGATGGAATAAGTTGTGACAATAATAACTTAGAAGGGGAAGAGGAAAGGGATGGAATCAACTCAGTCAAAGGAAATAAGAGGCCACCAGAAAATGGACTATCTCATCTATGAAATTTTTTATACAAACCTCATGGGAACCACTACCAAATATTCAGTACAGAGACACAGAGGATAAAGAGAAAACTAAGAACACCATCATACAGAACTACCAAACTGAACTGGCAGTCCGAAACACACGGGATGAGAAACAAAGGAAATGCAAAAGAATCGGAAAATGAGAGATAAAGTAGCAACATTAAGCCCTCGTATACCAATAATCACTCTAAACGTGAATGGATTGAATTCTCCAATCAAAAGACACAGAGTGGTGGGATGGATACAACAAGATGCTGCCTCCAGGAAACACATCTCAGCTCTAAAGACAAACTCAGTCCCAGAGTGAAAGGATGGAAGACAATACTCCAAGCTAATGGCAAGCAAATGAGAGCAGGTGTTGCCATACTTATACCAGACAAAGTAGACTTCAAGATAAAACAGATAATGAGAGGCAAAGAGGAGCAATGTACAACGATAAAATGGACACTCCACCAAGAAGACACATCACTTATAAGTATATATGCACCCAACACAGGAGCACCAAAGTACATAAAGCAACTATTAACAAACCTAAAAGGAGATACTGACAACACAATAATAATAGGGGATCCTAACACTCCATTTACATCAATGGATAGACCATCCAGACAGAAAGCCAATAAGGAAATAGTGAACTCAAATGAAAAATTGGACGAGATGAACTTAATAGATATATACAGAGCACTCCACCCAAACACAGCAATTACACATTCTCAAGCACACATGGAACATTCTCAAGGACAGACCGTGTGCTGGGAAACAAGACAAGCCTCTATAAATTTAAGAAGATTGAAATCATAACAAGAATCTTTTCCAACCATAATGCCATAGATTGGGAGAATAAACATAGTTAAAATGTCCATATTACCTAAAGCAATCTACAGATTCAATGCAATCCCACTCAGAATCCCAATAATACTCTTGATGGAAATAGAACAAAGAATACTAAATTTCATATGAGGCAACAAAAGACCCCAAATAGCTAAAGCAATACTGAGAAAAAAGAACAAAGCAGGAGGTATCACAATCCCTGACTTCAAAATATACTACAAAGCTATAATACTTAAAACAGCATGGTACTGGTACAAAAACAGACCCACAGATCAATGGAACAGAATTAAAAGCACAGAAATAAAACCACACATCTATAGACAGCTAATTTTCGACAAAGTAGCTAAGACTATACAATGGAGAAAGGAACGTCTCTTCAATAAATGGTTTTGGGGAAACTGGACAGCCACACGCAATAGAATGAAAGTAGACCATCTTCTTTCGCCATACACAAAAATTAACTCAAAATGGATCAAAGATTTGAAGGTAAGAGCTGAAACTATAAAACTCCTGGAAAAAAATATAGGCAGTGCACTCTCTGACACTGGTCATAGAGGGATCTTTTCGAATTCCATGTCTACATGGACAAGGAAACAAAAGAAAAAATAAACCAATGGGACTTCATCTGACTAAAAAGTTTCTGCAAGGCAAAGGAAACCAGGATCAAAATGAAAAGACAACTCACCAGCTGGGAGAAAGTATTTGCAAACCACATATCCAACAAGGGGTTAATCTCCACAATACATAAAGAACTCACACAACTGAACAAAAAAACAAACAACCCGATCAAAAAAATGGGCAGAGGATATGAACAGACATTCTTCCAAGGAAGATATACAGATAGCCAATAGGCACATGAAAAGATGTTCAACATCACTAATCATCAGGGAAATGCAAATCAAAACAACACTAAGATATCATCTTACACCCATTAGAATGGCTATGATCACCAAAACAAAAAATAACACATGTTGGAGAGGGTGTGGAGAAAAGGGAACCCTCATTCACTGCTGGTGAGAATGCAAAGTGGTGCAGCCTCTACAGAAAACAGTATGGAGATTCCTCAAAAAATTAAAAATAGAAATACCTTATGATCCAGCTATCCCTCTACTGTGTGTTTATCCAAAGAATCTGAAATCAACAATCCAAAGAGGCCTATGAACCCCTATGTTCATTGCAGCATTATTTACTATAACCAAGAAGTGGAAGCAACCCAAGTGCCCCTCAACCAGTGACTGGATAAAGATGTGGTATATATATACAACAGAATACTACTCAGTCATAAAGAAAGACAAAATCGTCCCATTTGCAACAACATGGATGGACCTGGAGGGTATTATGTTAAGCGAAATAAGCCAGAAAGTAAAAGACCAATACCACATGATTTCATTCATATATGGAAGATTAACACATGGACAGAGAGAAGAGTATGGTGGTTACCAGGGGGAAGGGGGGTGAGGGGTGGGCACAAGGGGTGCAGGGGTGACTGACAATAATGTACAACTAAAATGTCACAATGTTATAAACTATTATGACATCAATATAAAAAAAAAAACAAACCAAGAACTCAGGCTGGAAGTACTCTAAATAAACAAGAGAGACAAGTGGACTAAAGTAAAGAAAGTTATTAGAGATCAAGTTTCAAAAGCTACTGATTTCCTCTCCCAGTGGAAACACTCTGTCCATACTGCCAAAATTGTGGGCTGAGTGATTGAAACTTCCATCAGGTAAAAGTAAGTAAAGGCTGAGCAAGGCAAAAATTGTCATCCATACTTAACAATGAAGAATTCAAAGTTCAAGCCATTTGGGAGCTTGAGAGTAAGTCCTTCAGATAGCACTAAAAATTAATGTATTTTTAAAATATATATTTTAAGTGAAAGCAAACTGCAAAGATTTTTTTTACTTCATTCATAAAAACAAGCCACAAAGCCAAAATTCTCTATCATAAACATATATGGAATAGATTAAAATCAAGGGGAAATAAAGACTAAAATCACTGATATCTGAAGATTAACAGCCTAAATCAGAGAATCACAAGCTTTCCTACAAAACACCCCCAATAAGTGCCCCAAAGACAATTAACTCATATATACGGGGGTCTGGAAATAGAACCCAAAATTGCTAACATTAATTTTCTTGAACATTGAGTGCTATTTTAAAATAATTGTGTTCATTCTTTCCCATTCCATAAGGTCTCACTAAAATTCAACTTGAAAAGAATGCACCATTTTTATACTACTTCTTCACATATCGAGTGCTATAAGGAGTACAGCTGAAAGGTCTTACCCTTCCACTCAAACCAGAACCTCATGCCTTTGTTGGAGGAGCACATATTTTATACCCGAAGGAAAGCTAATTCTAATAAGTTTCTAGGTTTAATCAGCTATTATTTTCCATAAACAATAAATCCACCAAAGAATCAACTCCACCTTTACACACACACCCCCACCCTCCCACCCACCCACCCACACACACACACACCCCACCCACCCACCCACACACACACCACTAGTAAGCTATTCTTTTAAAACTTTTTAACCAACATTTATTTCTTGAATAGTTCATCTTTAAAATTTATTGCATATTGTAATATAGAAAAATAACTGGTAACCATGTTATAGACAACTCTTTTTCAGCAATTAAGGATTAACTCTAGTATTAAATTGCAAATATTAGCAAGAAAATCAAATGGAGATAGTTCATGCCTTGTTCTCACCTAATTACGAAAATTATCTAAAAAGGTTATATGACTTATTTCAAATCCTATACAGTTAGGAGTCATAACTATTCATAATTATACATTTGAGCTTAAATTATCTTAAATTAAATATTCTGAATTTAAATTATCTTTATGAATTTTATAATTAAGCCATTCTTATCATTTGTATAAAATCCTTTAACAAAAAAATTAGATCTAATCTAAAATTTTAAGAACTGTATTTTTTTAAATAAAGTCATTAATTTTCAGTCACCTTTTGATTAGATTGACATTTACATGTAAAGAGATATAGGTTATTATTTTTGCATTTAAGTTCTAACAAAGGTAAATAAAAATCATTAACTAAAGGTTATTTTAAGTTTTTAAATTTCAATTAGAGGGTTTTCTAAATTTTGGGATAATTTTTGGTAAATGCTTTTTGTTTAAAAATTATAAACTACATAATTATAAATGCAATTTTAATCTAAGTTATTTAATTTGACATAATTTAAATTCAAAGATATCATGAATAGTTATTATAACTTTTAATTACACTGTATTTGAGACACTTATTTTTATATCACTTTAAGAAAAAAATTACAGGTCATGCACTATCTCCACTTCATTTTACTATCAATATATTTTATCACACATGAAAATTGATCCTTGTGTTCTGAAAAGAACATATTGGCTATGCCATTATATCCATTTTCTCTCCTCAATAACATTTATTAAAATTTTCACAGTTAAGTATAACTTATTCAGAAAATGTCAATTAAGATTTTAAAGTATATTCCATGGGTAAAGTTCCTAGAATCAACTTAGATACCTAAATTTAATTTTGTGAATAGTTACCAAAAAGATTAAACTAGTACAATCAAATACTTTTACAACAATAAAAAATCAATGCAACAAAATGTCTAAATAGAAATATTTCATATTTCTGCTGAAGGCCCAATTATTTTTATATGTTCTAATACACAAAAATCAGGTAAAACAAAATAAACAGTTGGGAGTTCTTTATGATAGCTTTCACTTTTGTGAATTAAGCACAAATTTAGTGGTTAATGTCACTCAATATAGCTTCTCAACAACTAACTATACACATAAACTAAATAAACAATGAATACATAAAAATAGTTACACTTCTCTCCATAAGAAGCCAAGTTAACTTCCTGGACAGGAAGAATTGAAAAGGAAAGTGCATGCTGTACTATGAAACCTGAATGCAGATAAAGCTGTAAATGAAATTCATGGATGAGCTTTTTTTTGAGAAATTTTAGAACTATAAGAAAAAATAAACAATATTACAAGTATCCATGTTCCCACAAATCAGAATTTATAGCAAATGGCATTCACATTATGCATTCAAATTCACATAAATATGACACCATATTTGCTTCACTTTATGTATATTTATGAAAGAACAACTAGAGATAAAGTCCACTGTTCACCACCCCCAGTGCCATTCCCTTCTTCTCACCTCCTTATTAGCAGCCACTATCTGAGATTGGCATGCAACCTCCTAATTCATTGTCTACATTTTTATTTACAAATTTAAACAACACTGTGTTTTGTATATTTTTTTCAATTTTCATTGATGGTATCACACTGAAAGTTCTTGCTTTTTTTTCCATTCAACATTATGTTTGAGACTACTGAAACATGTAGCTATACTTCATTCCTTTTAACTATTATATAGTACTGAATCACACATGCATACCATATTATATTTATCCATTTCTTCACTGACAGACATTTAGGTTGTTTCTAATTTTGCACTATTACAATGCTTTAACGAATATCCTTGAACAAGCCTCTATGTTCACATGTAAGAACACATGAACTTTATTCCCTAAGGCAAGGTTTCTCAATCTCAGCACTACAGACATTGTGGACTGGATAATTCTTTATGGTGGGGGGTCTGTCCTGTGAATTGTAGGACATTTAGCAGTATCCCTGATCTCTACCCACTAGATGCCAATAATACTTCCCAGACATGGCAACCAAAAATGTCTCCAGGCATTGCCAAATGTCCCCTGGGAAGTAAAACTGCCCTGTTTGAGAACCACTGCTCTAAGGTCTATGTGAAAGTAGAATTTCTGGGTTATACTGAATACTGTCCAGCTGTTCTCCAAATAGCTGTATCAATTTATACTCCCAACAGCATATAAGACCGCTGGTTTCCAAATATCCTTGCCAAAACTTGATAATGTGTGACCATTTAAATTTTTCCAATAAAATAAATCATTAATTTTCCAAAAGGAAACTGCCATTGAAACTATAAGTGGTACACATGTGCCACTCTAAGAAATTGTAACATAAAAACCCTAAGTTTAAATGAGGGAAGTGACCTACATTATATTCCCTTCTCTTTATTTTACTTAGCCTTTTTTCTGCTAGACAATCCTTTCTTGACATTGATGCATATTAGTATACTGAATGAATTCTAACTTTATAAAACTTATTTTTCCCAGAAGCTTAAAAATTATTATCCTTGGGGGCCGGCCCGGTGGCGCAGCGGTTTAGTGCGCACTTGGCAGCCCAGGGTTCGCGGGTTCGGATCCCAGGCGCCCGCCGACGCACTGCTCGTCAGCCATGCCGTGGCGGCGTCCCATATAAAGTAGAGGAAGATGGGCACGGATGTTAGCCCAGGGCCAGTCTTCCTCGGCAAAAAGAGGAAGATTGGCAACGGATGGTAGCTCAGGGCTGGTCTTCCTCACACACACACAAAAAATTTATTATCCTTGGTCCACATTTCTTAAAACGTTCAGAATCATACAAACAGTTTTAATAACTCACTTGAAATATTTCAATTGATGTCATCACTTATTGGAAGATTCATCACTCACATTTCTAAATTGGTGGTCTCTAAATATAAAAGTGGGCTAGAGATATACAATCAGACATTCACAATGGAAATATCTATTACCAAACCACCCATCTGTAAAAGACTATTGATTCTAAAACTGGAATCAGACTGAATCAAGATGGTGAACTAAACACATTCTAGCCTCCCTATCTCATACAAAATCCACAGAAATTAGATCTGAAATTTGTAGTTCCTGATTTCCAGCCCCCTGTAAAGATCAACTGTTATTTCTGCGCATCAGTTCGATGAGATACTTTTGTTGCTTTTTAATACAAACTCTCCTCTGCGCTAAGCAATCTTGTATGGGTTTCTGTTATTTGCATCCAAAGAACCTTGTGTAAGACAGTGGCACACTGAAATGATAATGATTCCATTGATAATGATTCCACAGTAAGCAGACTAGAAAACCAGAAGATAGACCAGAAACTAACAGAAACACCACATAAAGATAGAAAACAAATCTTACCTGAAGTGAAAACAAGAAGAAGAAAAAGAAGAATCTACAGTCGCTGCAAAATATGGGAGTTTGCCCGAGAATAGTCCAAGTACAAAAAGCTATGTTTTTGAAACTAGAGGGAGTCTGAAGGTTATCAACAGCGTGAAGAGTAAGAACATCCAGGCA
The DNA here is from genome assembly GCA_031878705.1 of Tapirus indicus. Classification (NCBI taxonomy): domain Eukaryota; kingdom Metazoa; phylum Chordata; class Mammalia; order Perissodactyla; family Tapiridae; genus Tapirus; species Tapirus indicus. The sequence continues at coordinate 23,171,671 of CM062920.1, forward strand.
GGCTACTTCCCCCACCACTCACCCCCAAGCCCCAAGTCCAACCAGCCAGTAAGAGAGGTATCTGTCCCCACAAAAAGGAGTAGTGAGCGTGGTGGGCTCTTGGCTAAACCAAACTGTAGAAGCCTGTTGCCCAACCTAAAGAATACATACCTCAACATTTTATCATTAAAGGTTTCTGAGGAACTGTGTAAAATGATCAAATCAGTGTTTTAGGAAGATTAATCCAGTATCGGTAAGAAGGATGAATTAAGGAGAGGGAAGAATAGACAGGAAGGGCAGTCAGGAAATAGTGCAGACATGTAAGGGTCTGAAATCCAGACAGAGACCCTACGAACAGAAAACAAAGATTAACCTAGATACAACAATAAGAATACAAAGAACTCGTTGAATACCTTGATGTTATGAGAAGAAAAGAGAAGGTAAAGACTGCTTCATTCATTGATTTGTTAATAAAATACTTACTATAAGCTTTATTACAATATCCCGAGCACTTAGCATTATTAAATTAATCTGAAGATAAAGAAGTCAAAAGTAACCCTAAGATTTTGGACCTGAGAAGGTGGTATGAGGCAAATAAAGAGAGAAGTCTGGAGAGAACACTGGATTTAAAAAGACTAGTGATAGTTTCAGTTTTAGAAATGCTGAGCTTTTTCCTATGAATTTTATTTTTATGTAAAAAAAGCATTTTTATACCAAACATATTTATAAAAGTTTTTAACTTTGTATTAGGAAGTATTTGCTATGTGTAAAAGAATACATGTAATACATATTATAAAGCACAGTAATAAAATGAATATGATAAACTCATCTCTGAACTTAAGAAGTGGAATATTACCAATATCTTTAAGCTCCTGGTGTGCTCCTCCCCAATTCTAACGTTCTGTCCCACGTCCCACACAGGAAACCACTATTCTAAATTTTTTCTTTAATCATACCGTTACCCAGTGGGCTGGCTGGATTTTCAGGTTCTTGTTCGGCGTCACAAAGGAATTTGTGAGCGAACACATAGGTGTTAGGTGGCCCTCCAAGGAGGCTTATGTAGACTTGCCAGCTTTTATCCCTTCCCCTGCTCATATCTGACTTACTACCTACCTATAACAATACCCTTACTTTTCCTTAACATTTTATCCTGTATTTATGTATAAGTAAACAACACGTTGTTTAGTTTTTGACTTGTTTTGAAGTTTCTCATTAAAAATAGTATTATACTTAACATATTTTTCAATGAAGAAATACTAAATATTTGTTCACTAAATATTACGTTTCTAAGATAATCAACGTGGGTGCACGTAGCTGCAGGTCATTCAGCTGCAATGCTATATAACACTTCGATGCATGAATATGCCACAACTTGTTCATCCTTTCTCCTACCGATGTATATTTGAGTTTTTCCAGGTTTTTGCTGTTATAAACAATGCTTCTACACAACATTCTTGTTAGGAACTTGATAAGTTTTGCTAACCAGATAAGGTGACCAACCTTGTAACCATATGTTAGGCAACTAGATTTCTTTCCTTTTACTAGAATGATATTATCTAAACTGCTAAAGCAAATAACCTTGTGCAATCTCTTTAAACCATCTTAGATTTCAGAAAATTAGATTGCCTAAGAGATGTGGGCAGACTTTTTTAGAGCAATTTGTATGCTATTGCAGATAAGTTGTTATCAATTTGAACTAGACAGTTATAAATATAGGATGTTAATAGTTATCCTCATGGTAACTACAAAGAAAATATCTAAAAATATACACACAAAAAAATGAGAAAATCAAAACAGTTCACTACAAAAATCAAACACACAAAAAAGGCAGTAATGGAGGAAATGAGGGGCAAAAAGGGTATAAGACATACAGAAAACAACAAAATGGCAGAAGTGCTTCCTTACCAGTAATTAAATATCAATGGAGAACATCCAACAGAATTTAAGAATAAAAAGTTCTACAATAATAGTTGGAGACTTCAAACCCCTACCTTCAATAATGTTTAGAACATCTAGGAAGAAGATCAATAAGAAAACAGAGGATATGAACACCACCACAAACCAACTAGACCTAACAGGCATTTGTAGAATACTAAACAGAATAGCAGAATACACATTCATGTCAGGTGCACATGGAACATTCTCCAGAAAACACCATATGTTATGCCACAAAAGTCTCAATAATTTAAAAAGACTGAAATCATAAAAAATATCTTTTCTGACCACAATGGAACAAAGCTAGACATCAAAAACAGAAGGAAATTTCATAAATAGGGAGAAATTAATAGTCTTAAACAGCCAGTCAGTAAAAGGTGAAATCAGAAATTAGAGATGAATGGAAACAAAAACACAATATATCAAGACTTACAGGATGCAGTGAGGTCAATGCTCAGATGGATATTTATAGCTTTAAATGTCTACATTAAAAAGAATGATCTCAAATCAATAATCTAACTTTAAACCCAGAGGACTGAGAAAACGAAGAGCACACTAAACCCAAAGCTTTCAGAAGGAAGGAAATAATAAAGATCAGAGATAAATAAAATAAATACAATAGAGAATCAACAAAACCAAAAGTTGTTCTTTGAGACCATCAATAAAACTGACAAACCTTTAGCTAGAAAAAAAGAACAAAAAAAGGAGACAACTAAAAACATAAATGAAAGTGGAAACATTACTATAGATCTTGGAGAAATAAAAAGGATTATAAGAAAATACTGTGAATAATTGTATGCCAACTAATTAAATAACCTAGATGAATGAACAAATGCCTAGAAACACACAAATTACCTAAATTGATTCAAGAAGAAATAGAAAAATCTCAATGACCTCAATACTAAAGAAATTGAATCAGTAATCAAAAACCTCGCAACAAATAAAAGTCCAGGACCAGATGGCTTCACTGGTGAATTATACCAAACATTTAAAGAATTAACACCAATTCTTTTCAAACTCTTCCAAAAAATTAAAGAGGAGGGAATATTTCCTAACTCATTCTATGAAGCCAGCATTACCCTGAAACCAAGGACAAACAAAGGCATCACACAAAATGAAAACTACAGACCAGTATCTCTTGTGACTATAAATGCAAAAATCCTCAACAAAGTTCTAGCAAACTGAATCCAAGAGCATATTAAAAGGATTCTACACCATAATTAAGTGGGATTTATCCTAGGAATTCAAGGATGATTTAACATAAGACAATCAGTCAATGTAATACATATTAATAGAATGAAGGGAGAAAAAAAACCACACAACCATACCAACTGATGCAGAAAATACATTTAACAATATCCAAACCACCCTTTCATGACAAAAACACTTAGAAAACCAGGAATTGAAGGGAACTTTCTCAACATGATAAAGGGCACTTATGAAAAAATCCACAGTTAACAGCACAGTCAATGGTGAAAGACTGAACTACTTCCCCCTGAGATCAGGAAAAAGACTAGGATGCCCATTTGTATCACTGCAATTCAACAATGGACTAGAAGTTCTAGCCAGAGCAATCAGACAAGAAAAAAATAAAAGGCATCCAAATCAGAAGGAAAGAAGTAAATACATACATAAAACAAAATCCCAAAGAATCCTCAAGAAAGCCACTAGGGCTAATAAACGATTTCAGCAAAGTTGCAGGGTAGAAGATCAACATAGAAAACTCAGTAGCATTCCTATATACCTGCAATGAACAACCCAAAAAGGAAATTAAGAAAGTTCCATTTACAAAAGCATCTAAAAAAATAGAATATCTAGGAATAAATTTAGCCAAGGAGGTAAAAGATTTATATACTGAAAATTACAAAAGCCTGTTGAAAGAAATTAAATTCAACCTAAATGGAAAGACATTCCATGTTCACGGGTAGGAAAACAATATTTTGTTAAGATGTCAATACTACCCAAAGTGATCTACAGATTCACTGCAATCCCTATCTAAATTCCAACAGTATTTTTGCAGAAATGGTAAAGCCTAGGACTAAGCTGTAGAGAGTTTATTTTGGAGGTGATGAAAATGTTCTAAAATTAATTTTAGTGATAACTGTACAGCTTTGTGAATATCTTAAGCCAATGAATTGTACATTCTAAATAAGTGGATTGTTTGCCATGTGAATTATATCTCAATATCCCTCACTAATATTCTCCCTTTACTCTTTTCATGGATCTCATCCCCTGAAATGTATTCAGTTATAACCTTGTCTAGCTGATATCCCCTACATCTTTCTCATCAGTCCTGACCTTTCCCCTGACCTCCAGACCTGAATTTCCCAACTTCCTGCTACATGGATGACAGAAGGAGTCATGTCAGTCACAAAGGTCGAATTTGTTTTCCTACTTCAACACACTTTGTCTCAGCTAACAGGTCCTAGTCTGTTACACCAGTAACTGTGGTATGTCTCCCTCACCACTACCTACTCCATCCCCTACATTCAGTCAGTTGCCAATTTCTGTCAGTCTCTATCTCCATAAGATCTTTCTTTCTTTTTCTTTCAATTAATAGTCATTATCTCAAAACAGCACAATTTCCCTTCCTTCAACTCCTCTCCTCTCCAATACAGCATTATATTCCCAAATACAGGTCAAGAAATTCACCCTTCTCATACTTTCCCCTTCTCAAAACCCTTCAGTAGCTTTCCACTCACTACAGAATAAAATTCCAGTTCTCTACAACTTGATCTTCAAAATCTCCTATAAAGTGGATTCAGCCCACCCACCTAATGTCACCACTTCTTATGTCATTCTTGAGCCCTGAATGTCAGCCTCCTAAAAGCACTTGTCATTCCTTTAAGCACACCATGGCTTTCTTGCCTGGATGCTTTTTCTTCAAACTTTCTTCACTTAACTAAATTCCTAATCCTCCAAGACCTTTGTGCCTTTATTTTATTCTCTCAAAATATACTTTTCCTCAAGTCTAAGATGTCATCAAATTGTAAGACATCTGCCAATTTTAGCGTATTAAAATTGTGGGAAAAAACATATGCTTTCGACAGAGTAAAATACAGTAAATATCTTCTTCTTCTAAATTCCCCCAATACAGTGTATTTCTATTTAACTTATTTCTTAGACCTTGTATTGTGACTTAATATCTGTTGACCCCCATCAGATTATAGGCTTCTTCAGTACAAAAATTTTGTCCTCCTCATCTATGCTATAGTAGAACTCCTACTAGAGTTTGAGTAAGACAACCCAGACTGGAGTGTGTAAAGAAAGAAAGAAAGAAATTAGCACTAATAATAACACCTATCTCACATTTATTATCAGAATAAATTAGAGAATATACATTAAAATCAATGTGTAAAGTGGATCCTATTCAAATGCAGAATTTTGGTATTTTAAAAGATATATTTACTAAAATTAAATGTCACGCTGCAAATCTGTCACTCTTCAATATCAGAAGCTACATTAGAGAATACAGGAAATTTTTCTCAAGGAAATTTCTACAGGAAATTACTTCATCCCATAACACTTCAGTAACACAGCAGTCACCTGGTTCCAAGAGAGCAAAGCACCCTCCTGGCACTCCAGGGCACACTAGATCATGATTAGTGGGAGGTTCCCATGCCTGCTTCTCGAGAGCAAGGTCTGTGACTTACTGCTGTTTCTAGCCATAGGTCAGTGACTCTCAAGGAGAACAAGTAACAGAATATCCAGAGAGGCATGTGTAATTTCAAAACAAAACAGCATTTTGTTCATTTGTTTTAAAAGTTATATTATTTATTTCCAATTGTCAAATAACATAAAAGAAGAGTATATCAAAGTGGGGTATGGATTGAGAAGGCTGGCACTAGGAGGCACTTAGATGAAATGAATGACACTAAGACAAAGACACCTCTGAGAGTTTATGTCCATCACTCCTCTCTTGCCTGGACTAGTGTAATATCCTCTTAACAGGTCTCCTGCCTCTAGATGGCACCCTCCTGAATCCACCTTCCACACAAAGTTATAATCAGGCCACTCCACTACACCTTCAGTAGCTCCCTACCCGCTTGAGAATAAAAATAACCTGGCCTCTCCCTAGCTCCCCAGTTCCATTTTATGAGCCAAACTTGATGCTCTAGGCAACAGTGATTGAAATTTCTTGCATGTGCATGTTTCAGGGTTTTGAGCCTTTGCACAAGCTTCTCCTTCCAGCAGCATCCCTTCCACACCTCTCTTTACCAGTTCTGACCAATCCTTTAAAGCTCAGCTCAAGTTTCCCAGCTCCTGAAAGCATTCCATAATCTACAAGACTGGGTTAATGGCTCCTCCCCTGAGTGCCTACAAAAACTTGTCCCCATCTGTAACTTATCACACATTCTACTGAAATTTAAAAATTAAAAGTATCCTTTAAAAAAAAATCTCTTCCAGTAGACGGTGAGTACCACAAAACCAAGAACCAAGTGTTTTCAACTTTGGAGTTCATTTACCTAATAAAGTGCCACTCAGTCAATGTTTGAACTGAAATGCTAATCCTAATATTTGTTTTTAAGAAATTATCTTTCCATTGTCAAAAAAAAAAAAAACTGAGAAGCTTTTCGTCTGTTAGTTTTGTTTTTGTTTTTTTAGCAAAGTCTTCTTAATAGCTAATGCTACACAGGTACACACATATATTGATGATTATAAAGTAGCAACATAGTTGTTGAGCTAGTCAATTAAATGCTTTCAGATTCATTCCCCAGACTTACCGTGTGCTGCTCTGTATCATAAGCAACTGAATTTTCCAAGCAACCTTGCCTTCTGGCTTCCAGGAAGATTTGGCCAGTGGGGAGGCACTAATGAGTGATGGAAGACAGAAGAGGCAGAAGCCAGAGTATTTCTCCTCCACGCTCCCTATTTCCTGACATCCTTGGCAGAAGCTTTGTCTCTTCTGTAACTCCAGTTCCCTCCAGACAGTCCTGCCCTCTGATGTTCCAGCTCCCATCACAAAGCCCCAGCTATGGCTCTAGCTCTCCCACACAGCCCTAGCTTCTGTACTCTGGTAATACCAGCTCTTCTCATCTTCCCCCAAGCCCTAATAGTATCATAGAGGCTTCCAGATGTTGTTAATATCTGGTTTGTCTCACAGTTCCATTTGGCTTCTCAGCAATTACCTGTGCAACCAGTTCCTGGTTTAACTTTCCTCTATTGAAAGACCTATTGTGGTTACTATTATCTGAATAGATCCTGACTGATTCTATTTTTAAATGTCACTTAAAATAGAATGTATCAAACAGTGTAACACCTCAGCATACTACAGCATAAAAACTTTCAATCCTGAAGAAAGCTTATTACACAAAAATATTCTGAATCTAGTTGGGTGGGTAGAGAGTGAGAGGGAGGGAGGGAAGGAGAGGGAACCATGCACTAAATTCGTAAAAGTAAAAATAAAGAATCTAACATTTTATTCATACCGAAGTGTTCCTCACTAGAATGAAGTCTTTCCTCAGATGCAATGTTTGCCTGAATTAAGTCAATCATAACAAAAATGTCACTTTTTAAAAACTTATTTAGTTGAGGGGAAAATTGGAAGGATTATGGGAGCTGGAGTCACTGCAGGCCAAGACATGTGTTCAGAGGGAAAAGAAATGTTAAAGACCTCCTGTCAGTGACTTATCATTCAAATACACAAAATTCAGTCCTCTTGCAAGACAAATCCAACTAGACTAATCAGCTAAAGATACACCTTTACTCAGTTATCTTATTTCACAAATTTTTTTTAAAGATCATAAAACATTAAAGTTGAAAAGCACTGCTTCAAACATAAGGAATAAGGGCACAATTTGTAAACAGTTCAGTGTTAACAACTGATTATTACAGGACTTAACTCTCCTTTCACATAATCATTATATGAAATTCCTTAAATAGAGCTAGTCTAATAAAATAATTCAGTATTCACTCATCATCCATAAAATACTTCAGGAAAGGAAACACTTCTAGAGCAGAGAGAACATCTATTGTTTTCATTTTGTGAATAAACAGTATTTCTTAATCATCGAATTAGTTTTATTCTTGATCTCCCAGAAAAATAATATTAGGTGACGATCCCAAACTAAAGCAACAGATCAATTTAAGATTACAGACTTTGAAACAAACAACCCAATCAAAAAATGGGCAGAGGATATGAACAGACATTTTTCCAAGGAAGAGACACAGATGGCCAATAGACACATGAAAAGATGTTCAACATCACTAATCATCAGGGAAATGCAAATCAAAACTACACTAAGATATCACCTGACACCTGTTAGAATGGCTATAATCACCAAGACAAAAAACAACAAATGTTGGAGAGGTTGTAGAGAAACGGGAACCCTCATTCACTGCTGGTGGGAATGCAAACTGGTTCAGCCTCTATGGAAAACAGTATGGAGAGTCCTCAAAAAATTAAAAATAGAAATACCGTATGATCCAGCAATCCCACTCTTGGGCATCTACCCAATGGACATGAAATCAACCATCACAAGAGGCGTATGCACCCCTATGTTCATTGCAGCATTATTCACTATAGCCAAGAAGTGGAAGCAACCCAAGTGTCCCTTGACTGATGACTGGTTAAAGAAGATGTGGTATAAACATACAATGGAATACTACTCAGCCATAAGAAAAGACACAATTGTCCCATTTGCAACAACATGGATGGACCTAGAGGGTATTATGTTAAATGAAATAAGCCAGAGAGAGAAGGACAGACACTGCATGAACTCACTCATATATGGAATATAAGTGAACACACGGACAGAGAGAACTGATTGGTGGTTACCAAGGGGAAGGGGGGTGGGGGGTGGGCACAAGGGGTGAAGGGTTACATCCACAAGTTGACGGACAAACAAAAATGTACAACTAAAACCTCACAGTGTTATAAACTATTAAGACATCAATTAAAAAAAATGGTAAAAAAAAAAAAATGATTACAGACTTTGGAAGAATGAGATATGTAGAGAAAGAGGGGCCTGGCGTAAATAACAACAAGCATTTCCTGAGCAACTGTGCACTGCCGGACATTTTACGTAAACCACCTCATTTTACTTAAAACTCTATAAGGCAATATCACAGTGAGGAAAAGAAACCCAAAAAGGTTACATATTTTTTCCAAGTTACCTAACCAGCAAACAAGAGAAGTAAAATTTGAGTCTGGTCTTATATGGCTCTAGAGCCTGGTTCTCCCTTGCTTTCTCTGGAACAATATTTCCTGTGGGTAATTTCAAGCTAAAAATGAACAGAGAATTACTTAAAAAAAAAAAAGGCTACAACAACATGACAATCTCTAGTATTTTAAATTGTATTTAATATTATCAAACCTTCACAAATCTTTATTTTAAATATCAAGAGAGTTTTACTCAGCATCCACTATGTGCCAAGCTCTGCAAATAAACAGATTATAAGGACCCGCCTCAAAAAGTTTGTAATTACCAATTAATTAACATTTCTCACTGATACAAAAGCCCTAACATGAGATCAGCATCTCCAAGCCACCATCCAACCTACTCCCCTCACTTTGTACATGACTGATACAACAGCCTTGTCAGATCTTCTTGGTTAATTATTCCTCCAAGTCGTCTCATTAATGTCTGAAAACTCAGTGAAATCTGAGTTATTACCCTAGCCCCTTTGTGCAAATTCTGACACTTGCTTTCTAGTCATTATGTGGTCACCAATATTCGCTATACCACTACTTTTTTAAAAATGCCCACTCCACTGAAGGAATACGTCTTACATCACAACTCAGTACACATATACACATTACATAACTAAAAGAAAAATTTCATGGTAACCACATCTACATTCACTGTGCACAAGGCACTTGATATTTTCTAATTTTTTTTAATGATGGAAGCAACCCACTAAAGACTTCACAAACGATTCACATGCGTTAGAACACAGCTCTAGAACCCAACCCCATGAAGGAAGGGCTGACATGAGTGCTTTCCTTCTTCTTCCTCTCCATACTGAAGGAGGAGAAAGTTCATGAGAAAAGAAAAGGTGCCACATGCCCTTAAAGGTTTTCCCTAAAGTATGATGGTTCTTGGGGATTATATTTATTAATGTACTTATATTTTATTATGGTAAAATATACCTAACATGAAATTTACCATTTTAACTATTTTTAATTGTACAATTCAGTAGCATTAAGTACATTCACAATGTTGTACCACCATCACCACTATTTATTTTCAGAACTTTTTCATCACCCCAAACAGAAACTCTGTACCAATTAAACAATAACTCCCCATTCCCCCTCCCCAAGACCCTAACAACCACTAAGTGATTTTTATAACATTTTATAAACATACAAAAAAGTAAAAATAATGAATCCCTATAGACACATGACCCAGGCTCAACAAATTATCAAATTTTGCTATATGTATTCACTCGTCCCAAACTTTGTTATTTTACCTCTACTTACTTCAAAAATATAAAAACTACAGACTCTTTCTTACATAACCACAATGTCATTATCATGGCAAACAATATTAACAATAATTCCTTGGTATCATCAAATATTGAAATTTTATAAATATAATTAAATTATAAAAAATATTTGTTTTCACCAAATTTTCCATTAATCCTCTCAATACTACAATGATTTCTGAATAATTGCTTGTGTAAGCTGTTTTATAAAAGATAATTACTATTCAAGACCAAAAAAACTACAATGTTTTAAATAAAAGGTTTCCGTAGAATTCTACAGTAGTCACCCACATTGCTAAGCCATTAAGGAGAGACTATGTTGTTTTCTACTAAAAATCTAGAATGTTACTTAGTATGTCATAAATGGAATGTTCTCTCAGCAAAACATCACGAAAGTAACCTAGTGAAACCTGAAAGCATCATTATTTATCTTATATAAGCAATCACTAATAACTAGAAAAACCTATTTGTCTAGTGTTATTGTTAAAAATGGACTACTAGGGGCCGGCCCAGTGGCGCAGCGGTTTAGTTCGCGCTTGGCAGCCCGGGGTTCGTGGGTTCGGATCCCGGGCACCTGCCGACACACTGCTTGTCAGCCATGCTGTGGCGGCGTCCCATATAAAGTAGAGGAAGATGGGCACAGATGTTAGCCCAGGGCAAGTCTTCCTCAGCAAAAAGAGGAGGATTAGCAACGGATGTTAGCCCAGGGCTGGTCTTCCTCACAAAAATAAAAATTAAAAAAATGGACTACTAGATGAACTTAAAAAAAACTAGATGACTTTTGTTTAACCTATCAGTGTTCTTAACAGTGTTGTAGAATGTGAAGATATGATTGTATCTAAAAATCTCTTTGGTTCTGCAAAAAAGTCAAACTAGAGCACTGAAGAGATGTATGAATAAACTCCAGCTAACAGACTACAGTAGTAATTTCTACTCCCGTGAGGAATGACTCATTCACATAGAGTTTGATACCAAAAAATAACACTCATTTTCAAAATATAAAAGATTGGAAGAGACAACAGATGAAACGGGCTCATTCAACTTTAACCTATAATTTTTCACATAGTACAACCACTAGTTAAAAAGGAATTACCAATTTGTGGAATATAAACAACCAAAGCTCAAAATATGAAATACAAAGTCAAATGTAAACAAGAAAAAAAACATCTACATGAGTTACATACACTGTCTTTTCTAATCCTATGTATTTTTACCAATGCAAAATATACCAAATTAGAAAGTATAATCTTAACATGCTTTAAAGTTTGTGATTACAAGGGATTACCTCCAAGATCAAAAGCAGCACTGCACAAATGCCAATATCACAAGATCTAACTGCACAAAAATTTGCTGCTGCTCAATTTTTTGCATCACAAGTGTCTAAAGTAAATCAAAAAAATTAAAACACTTAAGATGTTTAGGAGGAAGCATTTGTGCGTGTGTATTGAGCTAAAGTTGTATCACTATTTTTACACAAATCATTTTCAAATTATTTGACTGGCAATCCTGAAACTTCTTGAAAGACAAAAAATGCCTGTTAGTCGTGTCTCTGTAACCTGAATAAACTCAAAAGCTATAACTATAACATACTACTGTAACCAACATTCTAAAATGATGTCAAGGTCCAAAAAATAAAAACTTCTGAATTGTCTTCATTATTTAATTTTTAAATTTTGCTATGATAAGTGTGGTTTAAAAATGCAATCAGCTAATATATTCCACATAGTTATCACTACTCAGTGAGGGAAAATGTCTAGATGTTGAACAGAGAATAAAAAACTAGGAAATAATTTGCAAGGTGTACAATTCCACATCATAAAAAATTCTATTTCATGTCTTGACTATAAACAACAAAAAACAGAGAAAGGAAAATCTTGGTCTAAATATTTTATAGAAATTAGTATTCTCAATTCAAATAGCAATAATTAAGAGTGCTCTGATAGCTCTTACTCTAAATTTTTGAAGGCCAATCAATTTATTTAACTTCTGAAAACTAAAGTTTAAAGTACATATTTGAAAACCATTTCTTGGATTGAATTCCCAAAACTTCAGGTCTACCATAAATTAACCGTCATCATGAACTTTCACCTCAGGAGACAGAAATAGTATGATAGTGTGTGTATATGTGCTGTGGCTGGCAATCTTTTTAATTTTCTTAAGAAAGTTACAGATTTCATGTTGCCTTCCTACCTGCCATGAAGAATGTGAAGCTGTGTAAACCATAGGCAGCATTCACAGCCGATTTGATGCAGAATTAACCACCAAATCAACAAGTGAAGCCACATTCTGACAATTTCTTCACTTCAAAACAATGTATCATTACTATCAGTGTCCATGATCATCAACATTAAAAGTTATGATCAATTCTTTTATATCATTTGGTAAACAATTTCAAATTCCTTGCCAGATTCAATTGACTATTCTGTGTTACCCAGTAGTAACAATTAGTTGGGAACCCACAAAGAGCCACTGACTACACTTTGCTTTTTGCAAACATAACTATTCCCCATCATACATTGGCAAGGTAGTCTTCTCTCTTTTTTTTACAGATGAGAAAACTAAGTATCAGAATAGTTAAGTCACATGATCAAGATAATGACTAAGTGGTGGAGCCAGATCCTAATCCAGGTCCATCTTTGAGGTCTGTTTGCTCTTCTCACCATTCTAGACTCCCAGTTATGCTAACCTTGTTCATGGGTTAAAAAAAAAAAATCTCCCACTACTTTTTTTCCAGAAACTTGTATTTGGGATTAGGGGATGAGAACAAAGTCATTTCCAGGAGATATTTTTGCAAATAACAAGATAAAAGTTTCTTCCAAATTCTTCTTGGTTTGACTTTTAATATTTCAAATACAAATATTAAAAATTACATCATTGATACAGCAAGACTTAAAGGCATGCATCAATCACCACCAAAGACATCCTACAACACTGAAGATTCTGAATAGAGCAAAGATCCAAAAGTCAGAGTTTGGTAAAAGTATTGCCAAACAGTATTTCTGTTTACTAAGTGTAAATACAACAATTTTCTAAGAATAAAATAACTATATGAAGCTCAGAATTACTTAGCTACATGAGAATCCTTCATCTAAATACTAGAACCAACCAGGATATATGCCCATCTACATGTTTTCTTTACCATCAGAGAATATAAAATTCTGTCTGAAAATGTCATTATTTCACCTTATTCTTGAAATGTATTTTCATTGGTTATAGAATACTAAGCTGGCAATTTTTTTCCCAGCACACTGAAATATCATCCCACTGTTTACTGGCTTCCATTTCTGCTCCTGAGCAGTCAGCTATCAAGGTAACCGCCAGAACTACTTTAATCTCTTTTGTTCTCTGCCAACTTCTAAGATATTCTCTTTGTTACTGGTGTTCTCCATGTTACTATGATGTGTCTAGATGTCTATTTCCTTTCAGCTATTCTGCTCGTAATTCTCTGAACTTCTTAAATTCGTGGACTGGTGTTTTTCATCAGCTCTGAAAAACTCTCAACTATTCTCTCTTTAAACATTGCCTCCTTTCCCATTACATCTCCCTTCTACAATTAGAAAACTCACAAAATACTGTTACACCTTCTCATTCTATGTTCTATATATTTAAATCTCTTTCTTTTTACCCATTTCCTTGTCTTTCTGTGCTACATTCTGGATAATTTCTTCTCTCACGTCCAGTTCATTAATTCTCTTTAGTTGTATTTAATCTACTGTTAACCACACCACTGGGTTTTTCATTAAAATTACTGTATATTTCTATTTCTAGAAGTTTGTGCAGATCTTTTTAAAATCTGCTAAGTTTCCTGTTCCTTACAGATATTTTCTTTTTGTAAACATAATAAACAGTTGTATTATAATCTCTGTCTGATGATTCCAAAATCTGAAGTTTTTGAGAGTCTACTTCTGTCAGTTGTTTCTGCTGCTTCTTGCTCATGGTGCCCTGTTTCCTTGCGTGGGCTTGGTTATATTTTATTGTGAGCTAATTCTTTGGATTATTACTGGGAATTTCCTGGGACCTAAGATAAAAATGTAGTCTACCTGAGAGGAATTGCATTTGCTTCTGCCAGGCATCCAGAATCACTTTAAATTCACAACTTGAGGGGTTTTCTTTGGACCACCCAGGTGACAGTGAATTTCAGCTGCAAATCAAGAAGAGGAAAGGCTCATGGTTATTTCTTCTTAGGAAGAGGTATTTTTTCAAGTCCAAGGCAAATATTCTTGCAGCCTCCTGTGAGCAAGAGCATGGGAAAGTTTTAATCTTGGGTCACCCATACTCTATGGGTATAGCTCTTTGACGTCCCTGTTTTATAGGGAAGAAACTTCCTATTAGACTCCCCTCTGTGGGCCTTTCTGGGCTTTAATTTGTAAACCCTGTGCCTTGTGAGACCTTCAAAACCAAAGTAAAAGTTCCCTAGAATGTGACAAATGTTCTCAGAGGAAAAGCAGTTTTAATATTCTGCTTACCTCTCTCAAGCCCTGCTTTCATGTAGATTTTGGCCTGGTAATTTCTTGTTATGAGAGCTCTTAAGGAAAAAAAATTTTTCCAGCATTTCTAATTCTTTTCAGGGAATTACTCTGTCCATATAACCTAGTTGACCATACTATCCTGTTTTCAATTTTAAAACATTTCATATTTTTATATTTCAACCACTAAAAGTTTCATTTTGTGGGAAAGTAAAACACACAGCAAGGAACAATTCATCTTTATTCAGCTTGATTCACTGGTACTGTCTAGGATAGAATTTTGTCAAATCCCAAAACAGATCAATTCCATTATAAGACTATTAAGAGAGGAACAAGATTCTGAAATTAATTCCCCAAATAGAAATCTGTATAATTGCTATGAAATTTATTGGTCTACTGATTTTTTCCCCAGTAGCAATATGTATAATGTAAAAAAAATTTATATTTGAAACTACTGGAAGATTGGCCAGAATGGCAAAAAGATAACAAATAAGGGAGAACTGAGTTCAATCTTGTTTCTGCCAAGAAACAAAATCATAAAGATATGGAACTACATAAAAATTTGTAAGAAGTTCTTTATAAGAAGTTTAAAAATGAACAGTCATGTGCCGCATAATGACATTTTGGTCAATGACGGACCACATATTAGATTGTGGTCCCATAAGATTAGTATTATATAACCTAGGTGTGTAGTAGACTATACCATCTAGGTTTGTGTAAGTACACTCTACGATGTTGGCACAATGACAAAATCGCCTAATGACGCATTTCTCAGAACATATCCCCATCATTAAACAACACATGACCATACAAGCAAAATTAAAAGACAAAATTGGGAATATCTGCAATACATAATAGGCAGAGAGTTAAAATCTACAATACACAAAAAGCTCTTGAAAACCAATAAGAAAAAAAATCTCCCAAAATGGACAAAGGGCTTAAAGAGGCATTAAAGAAATAAGAAAAAAAGCAATCTATCAATTTTTGCCAATAGGTTAAACAGAAGCAACGATTTACAATACCTTCTGGTAGCAAAGTTATGGGCAAACGTAATTTATACCCGGCACTATAAGTTGGTGTATAAATTAATATTATCTATTAAGCAGTTTGGCAATAAATATCAAAATCTAAATTATACATACCCTTTATACATTAATCCCACTTCTAGAAATATACTTACAGTAATAACATCAGTGCATGAGGATTTATGAAAAATAAAATTAAAAAATAGAACACAAAACTGATTAAAATTAGCAGTTACCTGCATAATTAAAACTTTAAAATTAAGAAACTATATGAATAACAGAAAAAGAAATATTGTTTAACAAAGGTGGGATAGAAGTTACTTTTTAAAGTTGCACTTTTATGTATACTTTAAATTTTTTAAATTAATGATATATTATCATGATTCTTTGGTGGTCTAGTGGTTAAGATTTGGTGCTCTCACTGCCACAGCCTGGGTTCGTTTCCCAGTCAGGGAACCACACCATTGGTTGTTGGTTGTCATACCATGGTGGCTGCATGTTGCTGTGGCGCTAAAAGCTGTGCCACTGGTATTTCAAATACCAGCAGGGTCACCCGTGGTGGACAGGTTTCATTGGAGCTTCCAGACCAAGACAGACTAGGAAGAACCTGGCCACTCACTTCTGAAACATTTGGCCATGAAAACCCTATGAATAGCAGTGGAGCATCATCTGATATGGTGCTGAAAGGTGAGAGGATGACACAAAAGGACCAGGCAGGGTTCTGCTCTGCTGTACACAGGGTCACTAGGAGTCAGAATTGACTCAAAGGCACTAACAACGATCATGATTCTTGGGAGGTTGAAAGTATAGACAGGAATTAACTCATCCAACAATTTCTGTAGTTTTACTTTTTGTTTGTTTTTTAGGTGTAGTGGATTAAACATAGTCACAAATTTTCTGTCACTTTCTCCATCAGGAGATGGAGTTTAATTCTCCTCCACTAAACCTGGCTGACTCTATATAACCAACAGAATACAGCAGAAGTAGTGCTCATCAGTTCCAAGCACAGCCTTTAAGAGGACTTGCTGCTTCCACTTTCTGCCTCTTAGAATCCTTGTTCTTGGGACACTCCCTCTCAGAACCCACCAGTCATGCCCAGGCCAATGGAGAGGCCTCATGTAGGTGCTCTGATCAAAAGCCCTAGTTGAGCTCCCAGACAGCAGCCTGTATCACCTGCCAACCATGTGAGTGAGCCATTTTGGCAGCGGAAACTCTAACCTCTGATGAGCTGATACCAAGTGCAACAGAGATAAACTACTCCTACCAAGTGCTATACAAATTATAAAGTTATGAGTAAATAAATATTACTGTTGTCTTAAGCTATGAAGTTTTGGAGTGGTTTATCACACAGCAGTTAATAATTGGAACAGTCTCTTATTTACTCCTGCTATATTTTCAGCACCTAGAAGAGTACTTGGTATGGGACATCTAGTTTTAATAGGCACAAAACCAGGAGTATGAGTAAAGACGATGTACATGGCCTTGGCACTCACAGAGCAGTCAAAAGTGGGACACAGACTATTAGGTGAAAACACTATTATAATATATAATAAATGTTATGGAGTAGTACAGGGTATCTGGCCAAACAGGAATGGCACAACACAGACCGAGTGGTGTAAGAAAGCTTCCTGGAGCAGTGGCACTTAAGCGGAGACCTCACAAGAGTCAGAAAGAGCAAGAGAGAGAATATTCCAAGCTTGAGGTGAACAAAATCATAAACATTTCCAAAAACTCAAAAATTTCAGTACTTTATAATGAAATCACAGAGTATCAGGGAGGCAGAAGAAGGAGACAGAAGATAAAAGAAATAGGTGACAGAAGAGTATTGAAGGTTTTTAAACTATAGAGTAAGAGTATCAGGTAAGAGCTTAAAAAGATCACCTGGCTACAGGGACACCAGTCAGAAAACCTTACAGAAACAGGCAAGAGATGATGATCGAGAGATTGTAAATCTGGTAGATCAAGAGATAATAAACCAGAGTAGAAGTAGAGGGGATAAAGAGACAATGGATTCAAGAGGTAGAATCCACAGAGCTTGATGCCTTCATGTGAAGATTTGGGAGACGAGAGTCAAATGTGTCTGCCAGGTTTCTGGCTTGAACAACAAGAGAGATGGGTGGTGCCATCCACTGAGATAATAAACTTGGGAGGAGGAATAGGTTTTGAAGAGACGGTGGTAAATTCAGTAGCAGTCATAGTGAATATGAGTTTTCTGTGGGCCATCCAAAAGTGGTTATCTAGTAGGCAATCAGATACACACGTCTAAAGCTCAGGAAGAAACTGAGGTTGGAGATCTGAGATAACAGACTTCATAAATTCTTTCTCTTTGTAACACTAATCTCTCATCATCTCCTCTGTAGTCCTCAACACTTCAGTTACTACTCTACAATTCTCTGACAATGTGTCTTTATAATGTATCTCTCTCTCATTTTGTTAACACTTCCAAAGGGGTGGTTTTATGTTATGAGGAAACCCAAGTTTAATCAATGTTTTGCCACACCCTTTGCAAGAGAGGATGCATCATGGCCACTGGTCAGGCGTTTTGCAGGTAGTTTTAGTGACAAGAAAAGAAAATTAGGGGCACTGATCAGGACTACTTCCCAGACAGAGGGAAAGCTTCTGTACTCCTGATCAAAGTAGAAAGGAGATAGGGAGCTATTCTCTGAAGAAGGAAAACAAGGTATATCTGGAGAAAAAATAGGAAGCCAGAAGATTATTCAAAGGGCAGAGTTAAAGAAGTCCAGAAACATAATCAGAAAGCAGAAAGGGGGCCAGAGAAAGAAGAGCTGACATACCAGGCAGCTTGTATGGCATTCCTTGTTCCTACCTCTCCCTTTCTGTCCTACCTTCACTGCCTCCTGGTTGATTTATCACTTCCCAATGGCTTCTATTACACTCAGTTTTGACAAGTACAGGATTTGGCTTGGAGAACTTTAAGTAGACCATAGCAAGACCATCACAGGACCATAGCTTGAAAAGAAAACTCAGGAGCCGACCCAGTGGCATAGTGGTTAAGTTTGTGCACTCCACTTCAGCGGCCCAGGGTTCGCAGGTTCGGATCCTGGGAGCAGACCTGCACACCGCTCATCAAGCCATGTTGTGGCAGTGTCCCATATACAAAATGGAGGAAGACTGGCACAGATGTTAGCTCAGGGCCAATCTTCTTCACCAAAAAAAAAAGAAAGAAAGAAAAAAGAAGAGAAACCTCTGCATAAGGAATAGACACACCACCTGATAAGAAAAAGAAAATCATGATACTTGATACTGCAAATAAAGCAAACACAAAGTAAGCAAACACAATGTTGCACTGTCTGATCTCAGCAGTCTACCAGTCTTCTCTTTTCTTCTCTGCCAAACTACATAGAAAAAAATCTTCAAGCTCTAAGGAGATAAAAATGCAAAACCTCAGAGTAACTGCTTGGGAGGTGGAGCTAGACAAACACAATTACAAAGGAAGCTGCGAGCACTTTAAGTACCAGTGAGCTGTACGTATTACTAGAAGTCTGTTGACAGAAAAGTAGAATCACAAAACTTCTGAGATGAAGGATCCTTAGAGATTGCCCTAGTCGGTTCCAGCTGCTATAACAAAGTACCACAGACTGGGTAGCTTTTAAACAACAGAAAATTCTTTCTCACAGTTCTGGGGGCTAAAGTCTGAGATCAGGGTGCCAGCATGGTCGAGTTCTGATTGAAGGCCCTCTTCTGGGTTGCTGACTGCCAACTTCTTGTATCCTCACATGCCAGAGAGAGGAAGCAAGCTCTCTCATGACTCTCATAAGGGCACTAATCCCATTCATGGGGGCTCCACCCTCATGACCTCATCTAATCCTAATTCCCTACCAAAAGTGGGGGGGAGTGTCAGCATATGAATTTCAGGGGACCACATTCAGTCTATAACAGAGATCATTTGGTAGAGTGGTTTTCCAGATATTTTAAAATCCTTCTGAGAGCTGAGTAGATCAATCATAGTGATACCACATCAAAACATAGTATTTCAAGTAAATGAAATTAAGAAAATCATTCCAGCATAGCTTCCAATGAGCGAAAATTAATCATGAAAAAATCCTTATGTAAAAATGGCTGACTTCAGATGGCATGCTTATCTACCTGGAAAATGTAAGAGAATCAACCAAAAAGCTGTTATAATAAATAGATTCAGAAAGAGACTGGTTACAAAATAAATACACAAAAAAAATCAACAGCTCTTCTATTTACCAGCAATAGTCAAGCAGAAAAATTACACACACACACACACACACACACACACACACACAAAGAGAGAAATCCCACTCACAACATAAAAAATAAAATGCAGTGGGAATGAATAGAAGACCAAATGATAACACCTCTGATAACCATGGAGAAAGAATAAATCATTCATCATGTAGTACTGAGAAAACTGACTAACAAAAAGCTGAAAAATTTTTGAACCCTCTATTAACTCTATACAACTAAACATGTTCTGGAATAACTGCAACCCAAAATTTAAAATTGAAACTATGAAAATACAAATTAATAGCAATATAAACATAAGGTAGAAAAAGCCTACAAGATACATAAAGAGCAAAATTTAACTACATAAAATGTTAAAATCTATAAGAAGGCAGGAGAAGGAGAGGAGGTATAAAGTCAATTATACCCAAATAAAGTTGTTGAAATAAGAAAAGATAATACCCAATAATGGCCTCTCAAACAGCTTTGCAGTCACAACCTTTCTGGTGGGCAATTTGGCCATGTATACCAAACGCGGGCATATCTTTTGACTCAATTATTCCACTCAAAACAATGAGTTGTTAAACATGGGCATATCTTTTGACCCAATAATTCCACTCACAGCAATTTCTCCTAAATAAATAAGAATGCATAGGCACAAAGGGATATTAGCTACAATAATGTTCAGTGCAGCACTGCTTGTCATAAGATTGAAAGGAATCTAGATGTCCAAGAATGGAGGACTACTTATACTTTCATACAATGAAATAGTATGGAGTCACTAAAAATTATGTGGAAGAGTAACAACATTAGTAACATAAAATATTAATGAAAAACAGATGCAAGCAAAAAAATAGCGTGAATCCACTTTTAGTTAAAAAATAGGTATATCTACACACGTTTATTTTTATATCTACAATACACATACATACATACACATACAACACAGGATAAAGGAATTGCAATTAACCCAAATTAGTTACGAGAAATGAAGGTTGGAGAAGGGAGGCAATTTATCCCAAGCTTGCCTATACCACACACATCTACCTATCAAAATGAGCATTCTTACCTCAAGATTCTTGGACTTCATGAAGAAAAAAGAAGCCTAGTCTAACATATGCAGAAGACATAGTGGTACCCCCTGCCCATCTCCTATGAACTCCACCTCCCCCACCAAACCCCAGCAGGGATCCAGGGCAATCAATCCACGATCTCACCCCACGATGGCAAGAGATGTAATGTTAGTAACTCCTCTTGGATTCCTGCAAGGTAGCTCCTGGGACACCTCCAAAGGTACCCGTTCTGGGAAACTCTAAAGGGGTTGATTCTGATCCCCACTGGTTATCCACAAACAGAATGCACACCTCTGCAGCCAGGCCTGTAACTTGGGTTCAGTCTTCTTGCAGCGTTGTATCACTCCAACTCCATCAGAAGCCGGGTACATCTCCTCCAAGGTGGTTATATCAGAAGTAGGGGCTTACTTCTCACTGATCTAATTATTCTGAAGATCCACCTAATTACTTTTGGAGACATAATTAATTTTGGTTCAACCTTTTTATCTGACTTAGGGATAAAATGTTTAGTAACACTAAGAGATAAAAACATTCCTGCTAACCAACATTTGTTACTTAGCTTTCTAAACTCGGACTTCCAGTACAAATCTGACTTTTTTTTTCAGGCTCTCTCAAGGCAAGATAACTCTGAAAAGAACTTTAAGAAATTCCCAACAGTGCAGGTAATTATTTTGGATCACTTATTTTTTAAAATAGGCATTACTTTTTTCTAATGCCAGGCTAAACTATCACTGTAATTATTCGACCTAAGATATGCACCCACAGTAGCATTTTCCTTAGACGGATACACCACAACTAGTCTGTCATAAATTGTCAGATAAAACTAAATCCAATCAATTTTAAAAAGTAAATCATTCTTCTAATTGTAGACTTCATGACCCATAAAAAGGTAAAGGTAAGCATTCTTGTCAACACAAATTAATGAAAATTTGCCATCATCTATAATGCCTATTTCAAATCTCACAAGTCTATTTTGTTTCAAAAAAATAATCCAATAAACACCTTTCCTAAGCAACTGAGTTAAGAAAAATAATAAATCTGCAATTACTAAATATTTTCATGGAGTTACCCACAGATACCACACGCAGCACAGAACAATGACTGATATTATCTTCAGACGTTTTTTCATCCAAACTAGTGGACATTTAATGAGCACCTACTGCACGCCAGGCCCTTATACTAGGTGCTAAAGATACAAAATGCTAACACACAGATCCCATACTCCAGCTCTCTGTCTAGTCAAGGAGGGAGGCAGTATGATGAATATTATTGTAAAATATATATATACAGACCCCAATCCTTTATCTCCAATTCCTAAAATCAAAAAGCTCTAAAAACTAAAAATCATTTTCTAAGCTGTCAACAAAACATGGCCTAACTAATGTGATGCTTTTTATAGTCTTTTTTTTCTACTTAGTGTGAATATGTGTAATTTTGCTAGGAAAATTAATGTGTATGATTATGGGGTGATTGCTCCTATCCACAGGAGGTTTCATGATATACAGCATATGCACCATATTAATTTTCTAAATTCCAAAAATTTTTTTACTTCTGAGACACATATGCCACCATGGGTTTCAGATAAGGGGCTGTAGACCAGGTCTGGAGGATAGAAAGAAAGATGGATTATTTCAAGGGGCAAAGGAGTCAGCTGAGGAAGGTAAAAGCTATAGTCAGAGAAGTCTTCAAAAAAAAAGGTTATCTTGGGGCCAGGCTGGTGGCATAGTGGTTAAGTTCTCGCACTCCACTTCGGCAGCCCAGGATTCACAGGTTCGCATCCCAGGCACAGACCTATGCACCGCTTCTCAAGCCAGGCTGTGGCAGGCATCCCACATATAAGGTAGAGGAAGATGGGCACAGATGTTAGCTCAGGGCCAATCTTCCTCACCAAAAGAAAAAGGTTATCTTATTTTAGGCTTCACAACATCACACTTGAAAATTTTAAACCAACCTTTTCACACCACCACCAAAGACATCTTTTATTATTTCTATAGCCTTACTTCCTTGTTTTGAAAGATCTGAGCTGTCAAACCATATTTATTCATATTTAATTCTCCAAAGCGATAAGAACATTACTATACCAATTCTGTATTTTCATTCTAAAAGTACAAACTTTCTACTTTTTTGGCCCATATAGCCTTATAACAAATATATGTACAATTTCCTTTAAGTTCATTCAAGTATAGTCAGTCTTGATTACGTGGATGCGATCAACCACACTGTAGATTATCCACAGTAGAACATAATATCTAACACTTACATGACAGCATTAACTATGTGCCAGACACTATCTTAGCATTATATATATATATATGTATATGTTAATACGTTATGTTAATAGGGACACATTCAGTCCATAACAGAGATCATTTGGTGGAGTGCTTTTCCAAATATTTTTAAATCCCTTTGAAAACTAAGTAGATCAATTCACAGTGATATCATATCAAAACATCTTATTTCAGGTCAGTGAAATTAAGAAAATCATTCCAGCAGTTTCCATAAGTGCAAATTAAATCATGGAAAAACCCTTACACAAAAATGGCTGGCTGCAGATGGTATGCTTACCTACCTGCAAAATGTAGGAGAATCAACTGTATATGTTATATACATATATATGTATATGTTATATATATATATACACACACACATATACATACAGATACACTCATTTAATCCTCAAAACTTTGTGAGGTAGTTACTATTATTATCCTCATTTTAAAGATGAGAAAGGGGAGGCACTATGAGGCGAAGTAATCGGCCAGCCAGGTATTATAACAGACATCACAATAATGGAGTATGAGCTTTGAGAAAACATTTACAACAGGGATTTGTTGTCACACTGACTTCCTTCCCAAACTCACTATTATCCTAGTTAAGAGAGAATTAATGCTACTGGAATCAGTCCACAGGCCCTCCCCTATCTCTTCCCTCTCCCACAACTGCCCCCAGTCACAACCTCTCATTTCTCAAGTTCTAGTATACACACTGTATATTACTGCCGGTCTAATGATCTGTCCATGTTAAGAAAAATGTCTTAGACCAAGTGTACAAGCACCATTTCCCAGCCTGGTGCTGATATGGGACAAACCTTTCAGTGGTCTGAGATGAAAAGGGCGTGGGGGATGGACGATATATTAATTTTTTTATGAAACAAATTATACAACTTAAAATATCATCCTTTATTCTGAGGTTGTCCTTCTTACTTTTTCAATGTTAAAATAAGATAACAATGACCAGTGCTTAGTTTTATTATTGTCCTTACTGACCAAATAAAAAGTTAGTAACCCTGTCAATCCCCCTAAAACCCCTAAATGTTAGGCTAACAAATATAGATTAAATCTACCATGTATGCATGGAGGGGTTGAGGACAGGGACAGGCAGGAAATGAAGAAGTGAAACTTGCAGGGTCAAATGAAAGCAGATACTACTTTTACATTTAACAGTGACATACAAACTTAGAAAGAAACTGGTCCAGCAAACAAAATAAAGCTTTGGAAATTTCAATATCTTGTTCAGAAAAGATTACAAGCCCTGAGGCAGTTATTCATTTTAAAGTGGGATAAAATGGGGAAAATTTTAAAAAAGGATGACAAATTTGAATTTTAAAACAAAAGTAATGCTCGTAATTCTCAACAATACTAGGAAAAGGGGATTTAAAAGAGTATCATTAATTTATCTTCTTCTAAAAAGGCAGCATAGAGAAGATGGTTAAAAGCACAGACTAGATACTCAGCAGGCCAGAATCCCAGCTCTGCATTAGCTGTGTAAACCTGAGCATGTGACTTTCACCCTCCCTCTGCTTCAGTTTCCTTAAAGGTTGTTGTCAGGATTAAATGAGTTAAGATACACATAAAGTGCTTAGAACAGTGCCTGGCACTTAGTAAGTGCTTCAAAAGTACTGTCATAAATATTATGTAATAACATGAAGAAACAATGGTACAGTAGGGACTAGAATGAAGACCATAAAAATTACGGTACTAAAAGTAGTTGATGTTATACTTCCATCAAGTTTTTAAAAAGTTAGGTACAACCATTTTTATGTACATAAAGCATATGAGGTTACATGCGACATTTTTAAACTTTTCAATTTACATTTTTTTTTAATTACATTAGGAAAAAATCTGAATCCAGTTAGGATACCCTCAACAGGTGGAGACCCTTAACTGCTTACAAGTTTGATTCCAAAGTTCAGGAACGCACTACTCAACCGAGGTTGCATTCGAGTGAGAGAAAAGCGCACACACTCAATACTTCCACCAATAGTAGAAACTTTCATCCCAGCAGTGCATTCAGAGACATAGATTCATAGCCCAGAGTTAAAAAATCTTAACTATCCATAGCTGAGCAAGTCAAAGCACACCAAGCTTCCATGGAAAATTCAAAGGCCAGGTAATGCGGGCACCACACAGCACAACACCTGGTACCTGCACTCTTCTTGATTGGGGCAGCTCCTCAAGTTCTGCTGTCCCCTCCCCTAGTACACTGACGGCCTGCTCACTCCACATATGGGGTCTCCCTAAGGCAAGCTTTCTCAGTTCATCCTGCCATTTGCTCCTTCTCTCAAGCCACCTCTACACCCAAGGTGAATTATTAAAAGGTACTTGTTCTTTGATATATCATTTTATGTCTTAGCATACAAGTTATCTACATCCTTGCTCCTCAAGGATGGTTCCTTGTCCAGCAGCACCTAGGAGCTTATAAGAAATGGAGACTACGAAGCTGCATTACGGATCTACTGAATCAGAATTTGCACTTTTAAGCAAGAACCCTAAGGGATTCCTACGCACATTCAATTTTGAGAAGCCCTGCTCTATATGCCTCTACTGAAGATAGACGTAAAAATTAAAAATTTTACATTTGAATTTAGAGATATGAAAATTACCAAGACATGAAATCAGAAAAGCTCATTAAGAGAAATAACCATCATATAATTGAATTTTTTTACCACTGATATCAAAAGTGTTCAAAGGTTTCATTTCAACAATGCCTACATTTAATACTTCCTGTTTCACGTCAGTATTTTGTGCAAAAGCACACTAATAACAAAGTTTTAGTGGGACTATATTTTGTTGTACAAAGAACACAAAAGAATGACGGGGTCTAGAACTCTCAGCGCAATCTGGCCCAAGGGTGTGCAACCTGCATGCTAAAATTTTGAGATTTACTCCAAATCAGAGTTGACAAATCACACTCTTTCCAAAAAGTCATTATTCAGAAAAAATCTAAAGGATGTAAACTTAAACATAAATCACATTTCTGGAATTGAAACTATTT
Organism: Tapirus indicus; assembly: GCA_031878705.1. Lineage (NCBI taxonomy): Eukaryota > Metazoa > Chordata > Mammalia > Perissodactyla > Tapiridae > Tapirus > Tapirus indicus. Next base: position 23,198,062 of record CM062920.1, read on the forward strand.
AATAGCTAGTAATGAGCAAACTCTAGATCACCTGTAGAACAGAAAATAGTTTTGGAAGTTTGTGTTCCTTTTCCCAAGAAAAGTAGCAACTTTCACCCTTTGCAAAGTTGTTCTCATATCCTGAAAGGCCTCAACTTGCACGTTCTTCCTGATGAATAAACTTAAGTCATACTAAAACAAGGTCACGTTTCCTTCTTCATAGGTGAAAAGCTTCTCACGCTTCTAAAGGCTGCATTTTAAAAGATTTGGGGATTCTGGGCCCGTTTCGCTTCCGGTCTGCGAAGGAAGCGTGCTGCCCAAGGCTGAAATGAGCAGGGAAATTTACCAAGTAGGAAGTTGAGCCCGAGTCCAGCCACCAGGCTCTGCCCTCCTGCAGCAGCTGGCCTTGCAGCCTAGACCCCCCACCGTCCGAGGGACGGGACTCAGGCAGGCTGGGGGAAGCAGCCTCCTCCCCTCCAACCCTGCAGCTGGGGGAGCCTCCTCTCCCGCCACCCAGCCCCCACGCCGATCCTGGAGGCGCACCAACGGGGGGCGGTGCGACTACCCGTCCCCGGCGGCAGCGGCGGCAGCAGCACCCTCAGGCCTTCCCGGGAGGCGGCGGCAGCTGCAGTAGCGGCGCGAGGGGAGGCGGGACTCGTTCTGAGAGGCTGAGGGGGAGGCCAGGGCGGGAGCGACTGCATGTGGGGGCTGCACTGGAGGAAAGCAAAGGCACTCAGGGGGCTCGGGCTGTTTTACGATGATGATCATCTTGTTTTACCTGTGGCGCAGAAGGGCTCCCCAGCTCCTACTCCCTGAATCCTCCTCCTCCCCTCCTCTCTCTCTCTCTCTCCCTCAGTCTCTGCCGGGCGCTCGTGGAACCTGCCGGGCCCGACCCGACCAGAAAGAGAACAGGACGGGAGGGGGTGGCGGCAGCGGTGACCAGCGACCACGTGACCACGCTCGCGCCGTAACGGCGGCCGCCTCCTGCCGCGCGCCCTCCCCGCGCTCCACCTCTAATAACCCCGCGGCTCGCGCCCCTGGGACGCTCGTGCGCAGGCGCCCGCCCAGGCCTGGAGACTGCGCGGGCGCGCGACGCGCTCGCTCTCGGGGCCTGGTCTGTGGGGCCCCGCGAGGCGCGAGGTGGGGACTGAGCCGCGGCGGGCGAAGCCCTGTGCCGAGCCGGCTGGCTGCCAGTGCGCATGCGCAGGAGGCCTTTTCCCCCCCCCCCTTCTTTTCTTTTCTTTTCCTTTTTTCAAACCTCCTACTTCTCCTTTCCCTCTCACTTTTCCTCTTCCATCCTCCTCCCCCGGGCCAGCACAGAACTGCAGGCTGGGAACCTGCCACTGGAACTTAGCCACTCAACACTCAGCACCACCTTCCCAGGGTGGAACTGAGGAAAGGGAGATGTCAGCCCCTGGGACCCTCCAGAGAGGCTGGCCCTCCTGCCCAAGAATTTACATTTCCTTGTTGCATGTAAATGGCCTTCTTTTCGACATTTTTCTATAGCTGAGTAGACTCCTATTCATGCTTCAGGACCCAGCTCATGTGTCACTTCCTCTGTGAAACGTACCCCACCCGCTTTGAAGGAGTCAGCATTTTGTGCAGACCTACTTTAGTATAACTCATAGAAAAATAATTTGTAACTTTTTTTTTTTTTTTTTTTTACAAATCCACAATACTAGGCTCGGATTTTATCTTTTCCTCATAACCTAGGACGGTATGTGTCTTTAGCGTTGTGGTATCTCTGTAAAGTTCTGATGACTGACTATCAGAACGCAGGCAATGTCTAAACCCTGCGCCTTATTGCCCACCCCGTTTGCTTAACCGTGATTTAAGATCCCCTTTAACCCAAGCACGTGGAATGTCAGTGTTTGTTTCCTCAATATGAAAGCTTTTGAATGGTAATGCGAATTAGAGTGGTAAATGCTTCACCTAATAAAAAAAGATTTATGGTCTTTTATTAGGCTATCTTCACGAAGAGCTCCAAAGGAAATTGATACTGTTGAGTCCAGAAAAAAGAAACCCAGGCAGAGAAAGGTCGAATTTCCAAAGGTCAGCTAGCTTAAGAGGAGGGTCCCTGTGTGAGAGACATTTGTTCACAGACAGACAAACGCTCCCCTTCATACAGGGATTCCCTCTCCTATTGGCCCTTTTGTTGCAGAAGCTGGACAGGTTAAGTTAGTGCCTCTGGCCAGATTTAATCAGGGCAAATAATTAAAACGTAAAAACTTACTAACCAGCAGTTCTGGCTAGACCAGTCATCATTACTGTTAAACTAGGGAATACTGAGCTGGTGTTCAAGAAATAGAACTAGCAACAAAATCTCAGAAAATGTTGGGATAAATATTGATCAAAAAACAATATTAACAAGCGCTTCTGAGAAACTAGGAAACTCACAACCCTCAATACTTCAATCTCACATGTCTGCAATGTCAGTGGTCTCTTTTCCACAGTTACCGATGTATACAGCCACAGAGTGATCCCACCCAATAGTTTCAGCTACCACTTCACATATGCTGGTAGCATTCCATTCTAAATATCCAGGCCAAAGTTCAGACTCTGTGGGAGCCTGTTGTTTTGGTGGCCCACAATGAGCCATGCCTCCTCAGTTTTCATGCTCTTGTGTAATCCTCTCCCCTTGAATCTGGGCTGGACCTGTCATGGGCTTTAAACAACAGATGTGGCCAAAACGACCGTGCCACCCAGGCCTAGGCCTTAAGAAGGCTTTGTAGTGACAATATTGAAATTTACAAGAGCCTGTACTCATGGAAAACAGAGACAATTAAGAAATCCTTCCACCTGTTTGTGTTCTGGGACGTGGCTTAAAACAAAGAACCACCCTTCCCCCTCTGACTTAGATGAGGCTCAGTGTCCACTCTTCCTCATAAGACTGGAGATGACTCCTTGTCTACCTGTGACAAGGCCAAACACAGACCTCTCCCTTTTTGCCTAAACGTATTGACAAAGTCAGACACAACCCTTCACCTTCCTGTTCTTTGTCTCATGAATGATTAGCTGAGATTAGAACTGTTTGGCCCTTGAAATTAGCTAGACACAGAAACAAACATTTCCTGGCTGACTGAGACAACCTGTTTGGTTTTATCTCTGGTAGCAGCTTCCAGTTTTGCCCTTTGGGGGAAGCACCATGTAAGAAACCCAACTACTTTAAGACTACCACACTGTGAGATGTCTAACCTAGTCACCTGGAGAGGCCAAATGGAGGAAAACTGAGGTCTCTGGCTAACAGCCCCAGCTGCGCTCCCACTGAACGCAGCACCAACCTGCCACACGTGTGAGTGAGGCCATCTTGGAAGAGAATTCTCCAGCCCCAGTCAAGTCTCCCCAGCTGATGCCACATGGAGCGGAGACGAGCAGTTGTCCACTGTGCCCAAATTGCCAAATTGTGGGCAAATAAATAAAATTGTTCTGTTAAACTACTGAGTTTTGTGGTAGTTTGTTAGGTAGCAATAAATAACTAGAATAGACCTATTTATCCAGCTGTCTGCTAGAGATGTGTCCCAAATGGTCCCACAGACACCTCAAATTCAACCTGCTCAAATTAAGTTTTTCAAATTCCCTCCAAACCGTCCCCTTCTCCTACGCCCTCTACCTCCACTGGTGGTGCATCATCCCCCCAGGGCCCCAAGCAGATAACCTGGGAGCTTTCCTTGACTCTGCCTTATCCTGCAACATTCAGTCACCAAGTAATGGATTTTCTTCTCCAGCCCCACGAACATCTTCTTACCTCAGATCCTCCTCATCTCTCTCTGGAACTACTGAGGATTAGTCATTTTCTTCCACGTTGCAAGGAAGAGTCACACATGTACCCATATTACCTTAGAGGTTTATTGTCAGTCAGGAAGTGAAGAGATGTGGGAAACTAGTCCAATCAACTCCCATCACCTGCATCCTGGTGGTTTCAAGGCTGGGAGGCCCAGCTGGCCTCATGGAGAGTCACACCAATGAGCCCTTCGTATAGGCCACAACAGATGCTCTAGGGATCCAGCTTCTCTCTGGCTTCACACCTCCTTAGTCTCCAAGAGAAAACCTGAGGGGTCTGTTAGTCTCCACTTGGTACAGAGCACCATGACAGGGCTGAGAGTGGCCCACAATCTAATCTAGGAAAAAGAAACTAAAGTAATAAAACTGATGATTAATAACTCTATAGAATATAAACATTGTATAAAAATTCATTTTGAGTTATGCTATACACAATTCATATATTTAAGGTAGAAAAATGAAATTTGAACTGACATCAGCATTCTTAGAAAAATAACAACTGAGACACTTAATTTTGCAGTTACTTGTATGCTAGTTGCTTCTCTGCTGTGGCATCTATGTGCATTCTCTGACTCAGGGCATGGCCAAAAGTGAAGCGTGAGAAATGCAGATGTTCTCCAGGAAAGGTGGAAGCTGAGAGGACAGCACTCGTCAAGGACCAGCTCCCTCCTAGGCCTCTGCCTGTGGGGGCACTCAGCCTGGACCCACTCTGGCCAGGCCAACATCTGTATCCCCTCTCCTGGCTCTTTTCTCCTCCATTCCACATAACTGTCCTGGCTAAATAGGCCACCATCAGATCCTGAAATTGCCATAGCGGCCCAGACTCACATGATAACAAGATGGACATCCTGCACTATATGGCAGTGAGAGGGGGTATGGTAAGCATGGGGTGTGTGTGGGACTGACATTGGGAATCATCTCCTCCTTTGCTACCCTATATTTCCATCCAGGGAAATACCCTGTTCAGATCTCCTGCTGCAGGGAGCACAGCTGACTGTCAGCCTCAGCTGCCTCTGCTGGATCCACCATTCTGTTTCCGCCCATGCCGTGTTTCCCCTCGGCTGCTCCCACTTAATGAGTGAGCACAGCAGGGGTATTAGTGCAGGCCCATTCTCGAGGGATGCAGGACTCCTCTAATGGGCAGCTTTGGCTCAAGGATTCCCCATAGGTCTGGGCAACACTTTCTTAGAACTGCCTGCAGTCTTAAGATCTTCTTGATCAATCTTCCTTCCTTCCCCCTGAGCTTTTACAGGTGTCAGACCTGTACTGTGTTCTGAAGTCCCTCCCACTGCTCCTGCTTCCTTCCCTTTATCCTTCACTGGTATTGTCTCAATAAAACTTTTGTACAGCCAATCCCATCATGGAGTCTGCTTCTCTCAGGACCTGAACTGAAACCCACCCCCATTCTAGGACTTCATCCGACCCACCCTCAGACTAGAGCCACAGTCTGAGTAATATCAAGTTATGAGTAATATCACATATCACAATCACAGTTATGAATAATATCAAGAAACCTAAATTAATTCTTTTATGTTTGTGTTTTGAAAAACTTTTCAGCTCCTAGAGCCATCCATTAAAATGCAGCTAACCGCAGGTAGAGATAACAAGCTAAAGCCTTTCACTGTTAAGAAAATAAGAAATATTGTTAAGAGTTATTTTGACTATAAATATAATTAAGATTGTAATAAAGATTGTTAGGCTAATAATAAAAAATTACTAAAAGTTTCGTGGGATACCATGGGCCATTTGGGTATACCCTCCCTATTCTGTTTTCCTGTAGCAGATACTTTGGGGGCTGTTTGTCCAGCTCATAATAAGAGCTCTCTCCCACCAACCCTCAATCACCTCTCCCTTCTCTCCACACCCAATCCCATCAAGAACCTGAAACAAACAGGGCCCATCAGCTTCTCTTTCTGAGAAAATTGAGAATTGGGATCAAAAGACAACTAGTTAGATAGTCTTTGAGTGTGGCTATATCTGTAACAACCCAATGGAGCAGGCCATTTCATCAGTCAAGTTCTGATCAGGAGACTAGAAACCACTTCAGGTATTTCAAACACAGGGAATCTAATACAGGGAATTAGTTATACAGATGATGGAGGAACTGAGAGTCAATCAAGCAATGGGAAGGTTACCCAGAAATTAGCAATAGCAGGAGGGAACTGTACCACCCTTTAGCTGAAGAGACATAAGAAAGAGCTCACGTTACTGGGGCCCCAGATCATGGGAGTCTATGCCATGGTAATAGAGAGTCTGAGTAGTTGCATGCAGAGAGAACCACATGCTTAAGGCAGCTTTCCTGAGAAGGTACTTGCAAGGTGCCCCCCTCCCCTGCTGACAATCACAAGGGGTGGGACAGGGTCAGTTTTCTAAAGAAGAGTCATGGCTATTTGTCAGATGGGGAAAGAGATGCTTGGCAGACAAAAGAATACATGTTCACGGCATTCCTTCCATTAGTTACTCAGCACATATATACACCATCTTCTTATACATAATTTCAAAATGCTCCACCTCATATAAAACAACTGTCCACTTACCAGTCCTGTAATTAAAGAGTAGGTGTTATTAGCAGGTACACAACCGATTGGTCAGTGATATTAGGCTTCAGTGATATTGGGCTTTAAAGTCATTTTAACCCTCATCCAAATCACGGAAAAACAAGAATGATATTATTCTACAGAGAGCCTACCCCCTAAACATGCTGAAACCAGAAATTGATTTATACGTAGTGTCTGCATACCTATGTGTGATAGACTGCTGGATCCTCTTCCCTTCCAAATTTATCTTTCTCTTCTTTAGTTAGAATTGAATTTTAGCTGGGCACATGGCTGTCTGCTTAGAGACTACATTTCCCAATCTGCCTTGTGGCTGGGTGTAGCCATGTGACTTTGTTTTCATCTGTGAAGTGTAAGAGGATGCAATGTGTACATTTTCCACATTTTTGGGTCATAAGAAAATTGCTTGCCCTATACCAACTATCCCTGCCACCTGGAACACAGACATGGTGGCAAACCAGCTTCCACTGTGCAGAGCTGGGGGATACAAGATGGAAGGAAACCAGGTCCCTGAATTTCTTCATGGAGAGCTACCTCGCCACCCCTGACTGCCCCACTACACCTTTAAATTAGAGAGAAATAAACTTTCACCTTATTTAAGCCACTGAATTTTTTAATCTCTTTTTTAAAGCTACATACCCTATACCCTACCTGATCCAATTTATATATTATATTCTGTTAACTAGGTCGATATGTGGAGAATCTCATGAAAGACTGTTTAGATCAATTTTTAAAACACAAATAGATAAATTCACTTGCCCTTAGAAGAAATGATGTCAACATTTATGGATATATGAAAAATATTAAATATTTTGATACTGCAAGGCCCATTTTTGTACCATTATGCTTTTTATTATCACCAGAGTACCCAGGCTTAAAGTTGCCCTTAAAGATCTTGGAGCAGTCAGAGACATCAGGAGGCAGTATAGAATAGAGTTTAAGTGCATAGAACTAGGAGGAGAATTGCCCAAGTTTAAATTCCAGTTCCCCTTACTTGTTAACGACGTACTTTCAAGCAAGTTACTTAAATTACTTAACTTCTGTGGCTTCAATTCTATCTGAGATGGGGATAATAATAGTCTCTAACTTATCAGGTTGTTGTGAGCATTAATTGGGATAAGCCACTATTAAGTAAGGTATCTAGCACATGGTAACGGTTCAATTAAAAAATAGATATTATATTTATATTATATTATTATATATCTTGGAGTCTGGATCAGAAAAGTACATCTGCAATCTGTAGGAAGAGCAAATTATTCTAGATATAGCAATAATGATTGGGAATCATTGTTTGCATGCCCAAAATAGCAAATTCTGGTCTTTACTTTGGACATCAAAAAGACAAAGGTATTTTTGCTGTACCCCGAACATCTATGATATACCTACTAATATGCCTAAATGACATGGCATTAAAAGTAATATCTTTACTTTGTTACTCTGAAAGCACAATATCTCAAAACATTATCCTATAAAGAGAAAGAACTTATAGGAGGGAGGAATCAGTGTTGAAAATAGTTTTCTGGAAGGACAATGGAGTCTTGATCACAATTATGTGAAGCCATTTCTTTGAAGCTTTTGTTCTCTGTGATAGCAATTGTTTCCACTGGATTACTTATTCTTGGTCAGGTATGTACAGATGGTTCCCTAGTAAACACCTTTCAGCGGTGATTTTATACTGTCTGTATTTCATATGAGACCCTTACATTTTTTCCAGGCGCAGGTTTAAAATGTGGTGCCAAGAAAAGTGTAAATAAGCAACATAACTTATACCATTTAGTTCATATCCCTGTTATAATGTTTGTCCCTTTGTGTGATGACCAGCTGCTTGAATGTCTGACATTCCCTAGACTGTAAGCTTCTCAAGGGCAAGCAATATGTCGTATTCATCTCTGCATCAGCAATGTTTTAAGTGCTTAGCATCTGGTAGGTATTCATTAAAGGTTTGATATGAATAAAAGTGAATATGTATCACATTATGAAGGGGCCAGCCCCGTGGCGTAATGGTTAAGTTCACACATTCCACTTCTGGCAGCCCGGAGTTTGCAGGTTCGGATCCTGGGTGCAGACAGACGCACCGCTTGTCAAGCCATGCTATGGCGGCGTCCCATATAAAGTAGAAGAAGATGAGCACGGATGTTAGCCCAGGGCCAATCTTCCTCAGCAAAAAGAGGAGGATTGGCAACAGACGTTAGCTCGGCAAATCTTCCTCACCAAAAAAGAAAACCAAAAAAAAACCAGCTCGCGTGCGAGTTTCCTAGCAAGACAGATGTTACAATCTTATGTAACATAATCAAGGAAGTGACATCCCATCACCTTTACAATATACTGTTTGTTAGAAACAAGTCACAGGTTCCTTCAACACCTAAGGGGAGGGTATTGCATGAGCCATGTATACCAGGAGGCAGGGATAATTTGGGCCTATCTTAGAGTCTGTTCACCCCAGCAGGGCCTTGGTATAAATAACATATGAGTACTTAGTCCACTCAAATGGAGAAACTTGGTTAGGTTCACGTGCTAATTCAGGAGAATATCCAGATGCTTGCCCAAATGTGTTAATGCTCCAAACACATGATATAACAGGATGAGTCTTTCACAGAAGTCCTTACAATTTGAATGGATGAGTCATAACTCATCAACAGAAAATCGTTGAACCCCCAAATCACCAGACAGTTCTGTTAGGCTGAATGCCCATCTAGAAGTCCTTTAAAATGGTGACTGGAATATGAACATTGAAGGTATGCAACATCTCTCTGCTAGCTTGGGAATTCACACCAAAAATGTCTCATGTGGTCTTTGGCATGCTCCAGTTGATTCCATCCATTTGAATGCCAGCCAAAAGCACTAAGCATGCACACAGGGAGACAAATGCATGAAAACCATCAACAATGGGAGAGGTATTAATTAGCAATTGATGCAACAATTCTGCATAACAAACAGCTCCAGAATCTCAATGACTTACAAAAGCATTTATTTTCCTCATTTGAGGATTACGGGTTGTCTGTGGCTCTCATGATCTGGTTTGGGCTTGGCTGGGCCAAACTGGAATAGTCTGGACTCCAGGCTTTGGGCTGGGTTCAGGTCTCTTCCGCATGTCTTCCTTATTCTGGGACCAGCAGCTACACAGAGGATGTTCATGTTCTGCCCATGGCAGATTACAGAAGTACAAGAGGAGCAGGTAGAAACAGTCAAGAACTCTTAAGGCTTTGGCTCAAAACTGGCACACTATCACTTCTGCTCATATTCTGTTGGCTAAAGCAAGTCATATGGCCAATATTGATAAGGTGGGAAAATACTTTCTGCTTACCTTAGGGGGAGGCAGTGCAAAGTCCCATGACAGAGGACATGGTGAATAATTCCAATATAAGGAGAAACTGAAAAATGAGGAGTAATGAGTGAAGGCAAGCACAAGGTAACCAACCTTAGAAGCTGGTCAAGTTGCTTGTGACACTATACTGAGCTCCCTGACTGCTGCTTTAAAAGAGCAAGGCACAGCATCATGAAACTAACAGCTCAGGCTATGCATTGGTACGACACTGTGCTCCCTCAATATACAATCCTCTATATAATACAAAATCTACATTATGGTAATATCATAAAGGTAAAGATTTTACAAGCACAAGGGCCTTAAAAATTATAGTTCCCATAGCAAATATAACATAGCTTTTTGTACCCATATACTGTAAAGGCAGAAGTCCTAACTATAAACAGTAATGGGAAATCATGCATATTCAGGGATAAGGGTGATGAAAGAGTTATGGGTTCAGTTAGAAAAATTACTTTGGGAATTTTATCTTGTGGACAAAACCTCAAGTAATGTACAGCATAACACAATGGAATGTAGGTGACTGAATAAATTAATTTTCATTCAAAAAAGTTGCAATGTTGTAATCCAAATAAAAAGAAATACAATTTCTTAGATATATTATGGTTAGAGTCAATATTTTATTCCTGTGTTTTTGTTTCAAATTTCAGTAGTTTTCTTTAACTAATGATTCCTCGTTGGGATCTATTTCCTCATCAGCGTCAACCTCACAAACCTGGCAAACTGACATATTATGTTTCTGTTTACTTTTTAACTCACAGACCTGCCAAAGGTCATCTGTTTTTAACTATGTGTTTACCTGCACAGTTAGAATGGATTAATATGGGATAATTTGCAGCTTGACATTTAACTTGGCTTATTTGAAGGACATTAGATGTTATACTATATTTAATTAATTAATTAAACATTAAATTTAATTTAAATTACACATAGAACACCAGAAGTTGAAACACTATTCTATCAAATATACTTAAAGAACATAATGCTATTCCTTCAAATATAATGCTATTCCTTCCAAATTCTGTAGTGTCATAATAAGTGTCACATATGTAGCCAATTCCTGATATCCAATTATCAATTCATTTATGTATGCCTTAAGACATGAACAGATGCATTTCTGAAAAGCTGGAGTAGAGCTAAATTCCATATATCAAACTATTCTCTCATTTAACTTCTATAGCTTATGTTAAAATATTGAAGGTATATTCCTAGGGCAAAACCTTTAAAAGCATGTCTACAATTTGGGTTCACAAAGGGACTGTCTACAGATGTCTGATGGGCTGCCTTACAATCTGCTGTTAAAATGCCTGTAAAGATACAGAAAAGGAGAAAGACTGACAATGGTACCGTGGACTTAAAATGAGAGAGGAACAGTTACTAAAGTCCAGGTAGAATTTCAACTATTTTATTGATGATGATGGGCTGAAAACATATTCTTAAACTGCTTTCCATATGCTCTTGCCTCTGAAACAGAATATGACAGGCGATGTCAAAAACCAGGAAACAAAATTGGCAACCTCCTCACTGTGTGCATTTAACTCCAGCACACAGGTACTTTGCTGACCACAAACAAACGCCAACTGAGCCAGTGAGAGCTAAAGTCCTGTCGGTCACCTTCTCTTTTCCCCACCTAACCTCAGTAGCATCTGTCTGTCCATGCCTTCAGAAATAACACAGCAGAAAGAGGGGTAAGTGAACAGAGACAAGTTAAATCTTGGAATTCTTAGTTCAACTAATGAAAAGTACAATAAATGGGATAGAGGCAGAAAAGGCATGAGGAAGACTGCCTGCTGGGTGGGTAGATCTTGCTCATATGCTACACTCTTCAAATAAGAATTGCTACCTGCTTAGTCAGAGAAACCAATGTTGAGAGCAGGAGAAAAATGCGACATCAGACCAGTAGGCATATATAAGAGCAATGTTTCTCAATGGGAGCATTACTGGTTTTGGAGAAGTGGTTCTTTTTTGTATGAGGTAGTTGGCTTCACTGGCCCTTAGGTACTTGATACAGGTAGTACCCCCTGTGTTCCAGTTATTAATGTTGTGTAATAAACTACCCCAAACTTGGTGGCACAGAACAATGATCATTTTGTTATGTTCACAGATTCTGTGGGTCAGAAATTGGACAGGTCACAGCAAGGATGAGTTTTCTATGTTTCACTCCGTCTGGGTCTCAGCTAGGAAGACTCCAAGACTGGGAGCAAATCAATGGCTGGGGGGCCGAAATCATCTAAATGCTCCTTCAGTCACGTATCTGGCATTTGGGGTGGGAGGACTAGAAGCCTGGGACTGCTCATCAGAGCACCTCCATGAGGCCTCACCGTGTGGTTTGGCTTCTTCACTGGATGTTGTGCATAGCAGTTCAGGGTTCTGAGTACGAGTGTTCCAGGGAACAAGGTGAAAGTGGCATGGCCTTTTCTGACCTTACCTTGAAGGTCATCAGCATCACTTCTGCAGCACTCTTGACTACAAGTAGTCTAAGCCCACCCAGGTTTGAGGTGAAGGGCAGACCCAGTTTTCAATGGGAAGAATGTCAAGGGAGATATTGTGTTATCTTTGGAAAACAGATTCTGCCTGTCATTAAGACAATCTGTATTCGTTTCTGTGGCTGCCATAACATATTACCACAAATTTAGCCTCTTAAACAGCATAAATTGTTATCTTTTTGTTCTATAAGTCAGAAGTTTGACAGATTTCACCAAACTAAAATCAAGGTGTTAGCAGGCTGCATTCCTTTCTGGAGGCTGTAGGAGAGAGTCTATTTCCTGTTCATTTGGATTGTTGCCAGAATTCAGTTCCTCGACGTTATAGAATCAAGGTCCTCATTTTCTTGCTGACTGTCAGCTGAAGGCTGACAGTTCCCAGTTTCTAGAGGACACCCATATTCTTTGGCTAGTGGTCCCCTTCTTCCATCTTCAAAGCCAATAACTACAGGCTGACCCTTCTATCATCACATCTCTCATTGACCACAGCCTAGAAAGGTAGAAAGGTTCTCTGCTTCTAAGAATTCGTGATTAGATTGGGCCCACCTGGATATTCTCTCCATCTCAAAGTCCATAAACTTAATCACATCTGTTCCTTTTGCCATTTAAGGTAACTTATTCATGAATTCCAAGTATTAGGCCATGGACATCTTTGGAAGCAGCATTATTCTGCCTACCTGCCTACCACACAAACTAAGCTATCTATCCATGTTTTGACATTCTCCTTTTGAGATGGTACTATCCCTGGTTAATATGTACTGAGTTACAGACTTTGCACATTAACTTGACCTTCAGGTTTAGGTTTGAGAATAGTCAAGGACTTTCACCCAGTCTATTGGAAAACACCGGGCTCAAACGATAGTTTTCTCCAAATTCCAACATGAATAGACAGAAAAAATTCAATTTAGGGGTATATGAAAAAATACTGTAACATGCGGGAACAGAAACATCACCTTTTAATATTCAAAGGAAGATCTTGGTTCTGGAAAAAACAATGTCTCTAAGAAATACATTAAAACTGTATAATATATATGCTTGAAATAATCAAAAAGATGCCCAAGGACACGGCTTCTTTGTGAAGAGAACAGAAATGACAAGACTGACACAAAGATAGCTATGAAAGGAAACGGACTGAAATGAGAAAAAAAGAAGGTAAGGAAACTCAAAATACAAAAGCAGAATTAAAATCTACATAGAAGTTAGTAAACGGCAAAACTGACACTGCAAAATAATAAATCAGTAATGTGGAGGACAAACTTGAGAAATCCTCCTACATTGCATTATAATGGATTTAGGAATTTTTTGGTTGCAGTGAACAGGATCTCCATTCACTCTAGCCAATGAATCCTCCTTTGTTCTAAGAATGTTCAAGTGGAATCTGCCACTTGCAACCAAAATAGTTTGAATAATATATACCAAATAGAGTTTGAATAATATAATTATTAAGGCTGATTTAACATATATACATCAGAATTTGTGCTCCACAAATAGAAGTTGTGCCTTTTCAATTGTCCATGAAGTATGTTCCATTTAACTATTTTTCTTTTTTGTAAAAGGCAGATGGAGTTAACCAACTCTGATGGTTGTCATTTGAGCTTTACAAATATATTTGTGCATTTTTGTTTAACTGTATTATACTTCATTACAAAAAGAAAAATCTCCCTCCAAAAAGGAAAACAACTTGACCAGAGAAACTGAGAAAAGACAGAAGTATGGAACTGATAAAGATAAAAGCAGAGAATAATAAATTAAAAATCCAAACAAATAGAAGAATTGATAAATTCATGAGGCACTTCTTGAAAAAAGAGACAAAATATAAAGAAATATTAGTTTTTACAAAAAGTGGACGTAAGAGCAAATAAGATGGAAATTTTACTGGAAAATTATCTAAACAATGTTGTAAAACTAATGTAACTTTGATACCAAAACCTAAAAAATGTAATATCCAATTTTATTTATGTAATAGGATCCAAAATCACATCTAATGTGAGATGTTAATAAATTGAATTAATCCGTTATTTTAGAATAACAATCTGCCATGATTTAGTTGTATTTAGGCTTGTAATGCATAGGTGCTCTAATATTAGGGAATCCCATATACATGTCATATCATTAGGACAAACCAGAAAATTCATTATCATCTCAGTAGAGGCTGAAAAAATTATTTAATAAAGTGAACATTCATTCCTGATAGAAACTCTTGATGAACCAAGAATAAAATTATATCTCTTTAATAATGATCTTAAACAATAGCCCAAATATTTTTTTTTTGCTGGGAAAGATTAGCCCTGAGTTAACATTTGCTGCCAATCTTCCTCTCTCTCTTTTTTTCCCCTGCCCAAAGCCCCAGTACATCATTGTATATTCTAGTTGTAAGTCCTTCTAGTTCTTCTATGTGAGCCACTGCCACAACATGGCTACTGACAGACGAGTGGTGTGGTTCCACTCCTGGGAACCAAACCCAGGCTGCCAAAGAGGAGTGTGATGAACTTTAACCATTAGGCCATCAGAACTGGCCAAATAAATCTTAATAATAAAATGTTACAGCATTGGTTCCCAAAATGTCATTGAACAATTGAATAATACTAACAATTCCTTTTGAGAAAATTGGCTAAGTTTGGTGGTACTCAGTGGGGATGGGGGTGAGAATAGATTAAGTTAGATTGTCATCTCACAGGATATCAAGATAACTTTTAGGTAGACTAAAAAATTAAAAGTAAAAATTTAAACATTAAATTATCATAAGGATAAATAAATTAATTAATCTGTCCTGGAGAAGGGCATTCTAAGCATAAAAACAGCTTAAGAAATCACAAAGGATTAATAGATTTAACTCTAATAAAATTTAAATCTTCTGCAAGTCATAAAACACTTTTATTGGTCTTTTTTTTTCAGGTCTTTATTTCTTTAGAAGCTAAAACTTTAGGTTTACAGCAAAATTGAGGGGAAGGTACAGAGATTTCCCATATACCTACTCCCATATATTCATAGCCTCCCCCATTATCAACATTCCCCACCAGGGTGGTATGTGTCTTATAATTGATGAACCTACACTAACACATAATCATCCAAAGTCTATAGTTTACATTATGGTTCACTCTTGGTGTTGCACATTCTGTGGGTTTGGACAAATGTATAATGACATGTATCCATCTTTATGGTATCATACAGAGTATTTTCACTGCCCAAAAAATCCTCTGTGATCCACCTATTCATCCCTCCCTTCCACCCTCCACCTCTGACAACCACTAATCTTTCCACTGTCTCCATAGTTTTGCCTTTTAAGAAGAAATACAAAGGACCATTAAAGTTATGAAAAATGAAAATTAAAGAAAAACAGAAGTACTAATTGTTTTTTGGTCTCACAAATAATCAAAGACTAATAAAAGATAATACTCTAGAACTATTGGATCCAAAGGTGTGAGTTTAAATAAACCTCTTCATACATGTGCCAAATCGGTTGCAAGTTTCCAGTAATGTGGCAATATGTATGAAGAGATTTATATAAACTCACACTTTTGGACCCAATGATTCTACTTCCAGTTATCTATCCAAAAGAAATTAGTCACCAATGTAGATAATGATTTTATAGAAAGATGTTTATCAGAATGTTATGATAGATAAAGCATTGGAAACAACTTAATCATTAAACAATTGAATAGGTTTGGGAACAAATGAATACCATGAAATGGAATATTATACAGATGTTACAAAGAATTTTAATAACTTGAGAAAACACTAACAATACAATGTGGTATTGTAAATGGAAAAGTGATACAAAATAATGTGCAGTATGATACCAATTGGTTTTAACAAATTGTATACAGCTATGCATATACTGCATAGCGTTTATATACATTTAAATACTATAGCAGGAAAACTAGGAGAAAACCACCAAAATCTTTACAGTGGACATCTCTTGGTTGATAGCTTAGGGACACTTTTTATATTCTTCTTTATTTTTTTATAGTTTCCAAATTTTTTATAGTGAACATATATTCTTTTTATAATCAGAAAAAAGAGAGACATTTTAAAATCAGCTCTTCTCTGTAAGAACAGAGAATTCCACCATCAAGTTACTGTGTATCAAGTCAAAATCTGAGGCTTGCACTTTTTAATCCTTGATGATGCTTGACAGAAAGTGCTTTCTTTCATTTTAGGATTACTCCAGACTCCCAAATTAAGGTTCTTTCTGGATACTCTCTAGGGTGAATTTTGCAGCAAGCTTTTAAAAGGTTAAAACAGCAGGATTTTTCACAATAGCCAAAAGGTGGAAGCAATCTAAGTGTACATCTACAGATGAATAGATAAAATGTAGTATATACACGAAATGGAATATTATTAAAGAGGAAGGAAATTCTGACACATGTTACAACATGGATGAAACTTGAGGACATTATGCTAAGTGAAATAAGCCAGTCACAAAAAGACAAATACCGTTTGATTCTACTTATATGAAGTACCTAGGGTAGTTAAATTCACAGAGACAGAAAGTGGAACGGTGGTTGCCAGGGGCTGAGGGGAAGGGAAAAATGGGGAGTTCTTGTCTAATAGTTCCAGTTTTCCAAGATGAAAGAGTTCTAGAGATTGCACAACAATGTGAATGTACTTAACACTACCAAAATGTACACTTAAATAAGATTAAGACGGTAAATTTTAGGTTAAGTATATTTTACTACAATAAAAAAAGAAAGATTAAAACAGAAACAGAGAGAGAAAGGAAGAATAGACAGCTCTATCTAGCACAGGCCGAGTGTATTGCACCACTAGCAGAACCTTAGAGCTGTGCCACTGGGACCTCACCTTTGATTACTGCAAGTCTTCATTTACTAAATCTGTGCCTGGCTTTATTAATTCTGTGAGATGAAAACTCTGCATATCAAGGTGTCATCAATTAATGGATACTTGAATAACTTGTAGCACACCCACAAGGAAATGAGCTTTCTTAAAGCCACATTTTTGGGGGGGATCTTAATCTGGAGACCAACATGGTGAAGTGGTTCATGAATGTATTTGGGATGTTCTTTATTTTCATGCAAAATTCTGTGTGTAGCTGAATATGTGTATTTTTATAAAAGAAGTCCCTTTGGTCTTAGCAGATTTTCAAGGGGGCCCCAACGTTGAGAACCACTGTAACAAGGAGTGTTCTCTACACAGTTTAATCTGCTAAATTTCACTGCCCACATACTTCAGATCTCTCTCTAACAATATCTGAAAAGTTTCTCTAGGTCAGGACTTAATGAATATAACAGATTGAAAGTGATTAACCCTTCACTATCGGAAGTTCTTGATGTACTATATTTTCCTCCATCTTTAGCATGAGCATGAGACATAGAACCAACAAGAATGGTCTAAGTTTTAGTCCAGTACGTTCCAGATTCCTCTGTCTTCTGTCTATTCAAGGTCTATCGGTAATTTTTGGGTCCTAAACTATTCTTGTTTTGCCTGGATTTGCGTTGGGATGTAACTTAAAAAAAAAATCAAGATCTTCATTGTGACTATTTCTCCATCTTTGCTTATGTGCTTATTCAATGTTCACTTTAAAACAGTAGTTTAAAAAATTTCTTAGCAGCGACCCACAGTTAGAAATGTATTTTATAGTATAATTCACTACATATACTCTCACATAAATATATATGGAACAAAAATGTCTCAAAATAATATCCTGACTGCATGTGAAACACTGACATTTTCTTTTCTAGTCTATTCCATTCTATTCTATTTCACTCCACTCCTTGCTATTCTACTTTGGTTATGAAAAGAATTCCTCCTCGTGACCTTCTAAATCAGTGGTTCTCAAATTTGGCTGTACACTAAGATCACTTAGGGAGCTTTAAAAAATACTGATGCCTGGGTTCATCCCTCATTCTCAACCAGCCCCCCTCCCCAATTCCTACCACTGAAGATTGTGATTAAATTGGTTTGGGGAAGGGCCTGGGCATTGGGACTTTAAAAAGCAAGCTCTGTGATTCTAATGTATAGCCAGCATTGAGAAACATGAATTTAAATTGAGTTCACCATTCTCTGTTAGGTCTCATCCCTCAGTTTGAAAAACAGTTTGAAATGGCCTCTTTGATTATTGTTTGATGTTATAGCAATTTAAAAATGTTTTTATTACATTTATTTTTAAAATAATATTTTTCTCTTTATTATTTATTCAAATATACTCCATAAAAGACTGAGGCTTGCATTTGCTCCTGTACCTTTGTACTTGGATAAGCTCACTTGCAATCATTTGCAGCATGTAGACTAGACCAGTGCTTCTCAAACTTTAATCTCAAATTTTAATGTGCATAAGAAGCACCTAGGATCCTTGCTATAATAAAGATTCTGATTCAGTATGTCTGGGATGGGGCTTGAAATTTGCATTTCTAATGAGTTCCCAGGTAAACCCGATACTGTTGGTCCATGGGCCACACTTTGAATAGCAACATATTATATGAAGATGCCTCAGCTCTCCTTTCTAATTGGATCCTTCTCTATTCTCTAGCTACCTGGCTCTGTGCTCTTTCCCTTTATTTACAGTTTTGCACAAATCTTGATAAAGCAAATGGTGTTTATTTCCTTCCCATTGATAGAACAAGTGACCTCCTGATTGGGGCTCAAGATGACAGGGAATCCTCCGCCCAACACCAAATGGACAGAAATGTGAACATCATGAACCTTGGGCATTAGACCAGTCAACGTCCACTTTGCTATAGTAGTTTGAGTGGGTATCCCTGATTCTACGTCCCACATTGTGTGACGCACACGTGTGTGTGTGTATCCACTTGTCACACAATAAATTTTCTTGTTGTAAGCATTCTTTTTAATCATTGAAACTGAGTAATGCTTTCACAGCAAGATATTTGTACTTGTATTTAGCACTACTTTACATTAAGGTTATTTGTTTACAAGTCCATCTCTTATTAGTGTATAGGCAATTTGAGGACAGGGACTATGCCTTACTCATCCTTGCATCATCCAAGAGCCTACTAGGCACTCAATGAATGTTTGTTGAATTGAATAGCAGTAGTATTAGTTATTAATTACCATGACAATGCTCAGTGCTACCACCACAAATCTCAGTGGCTTAAACTAATTGGCATTTATTTAAGTCATTAGTCTGTGGTTCAGCAGTTAAGGTTGGGCTTGGTAGGTAGTTCATCGAATCCAGACCAGACTCACTGCCGTGTCAGATGGTAGGCTCACTACTGCTAGGTGGCGGGAGTGACTGGGCATTTGTCTCTCGTCCACCAGCAGGCTGGCCCACTCATTTTCTCATGGTGGTGGCAGAAATGCAGGAGTGCAAGTTGAGACAAGTCAGTGCTTTTCAAGCTTCTGCTTGCACATATTGGGTAACTGGCCCAGGCAAGTTACCTGATCAAGCCGGAGTCAGGCTGAGAGGGCACTTCAAAGTGATATGGCGAAGGAGGGTAAAGAATTGGAGCCATTTTTTGCGATTGATCTACCATGGTGATTTTCCTTTCCTCCTCCCTCTTTACTATATCATCCCCTAAGTCTAGAATTCCTGCAATATGTGGGAACAGCATAATAATACCGAAGTCCTTCCTGATTTGAATTTGGAAACCACTAGCTAGTTCTGCCATAATAGAGGCTTGATCTGAAGTGATTTAGTTAAAGACATGAAGATCCTGATTTTTACTGGAGTGCAGCCTGGGTTTCATTACAGTCCATTCTCATGTCAGGTGTATCAGCCACAATCCTATCCACCTGCTGGTGCGCGATCCTTCCAGGCACTGGGCCAACATGCAGGGAAGCAGACAGCCATGTGTTTTAATCAGCATCTGTATCTTGATTTTTGGGGGTTGCTCTTTGAGCCATGTTAAACAAAAACACAAAAATTATCTTAAAAGCACCTTGATGAAAAGACGTTGTTAGCAACTTTCTCATCAGATGGGAGGAAAATACTGAACATGGGGGTAAGTGGCCAAGAGCACTGACTTCACTGAACCCAAAATAAAAAAACCTAATAAATGCCTAGTTTAACAAAATGATCATAAAGAAACCATTGATTGTAATAACAAGAAAAATTAAATAACCAATGTCATTCTCAGTGTCCCCTTACTCTTCTACCACAAGGAGATATATTACATGAAACATATGCACATGATTGAGAGGCAAATAGAATTGCTTAAAAGAGATACTCAACTGACAGCAATAAAATTTAGACCAAATATCGGAAAACTATTAAGCCTAGCAGTAACATTGGTTAGAGCACTATTTTCTTATTTGGTTAGTCCTAGGAGGACCATTGAGTTGCTATTTTGTTTAAGCTGGTGGAAAGGTAAACTAATCTCATTTAATGGGCAGAAGATGCAGAAGCTGTGCTTTCTCTTTTCATTGCAAGGCACAGATCAGGAGTAGCTGAAGCTTCAGTAAGATTATTGAGTTCAATACATTATTTATTTCCTGGAAAGTCAGAGACTTGTAGAGATACACACCTCAGCTCAGTGAAAAAATATTCTGCTGGCCCCAAGTAAAACTGTGAAGTAGGTCAGTTGTATCTTCAGATCCCAGCCTCAGCCCTTTCCTCCAGGAGGTACTCCTTTGCAAATCATCATTCAGGATCCTCAGTGGAGGCCTCTGGTTTTTCTCCCTATCAAAAAGACCTAAAACTCATTTGCATGTCAGTGTGAATGATGGCTAATAGGTCAAAGCATTTTTTCCCCCAAAAGGGAATAAAATTCCTGAAGAAAGATTTTATTGGTGAAGGTGTATATACCATTTCCACCCCTAAAATGAGATCAAAGTAGCTGTGCTTCTACAAGGCAAGATCCTGAAGGTTAATTTCACTGTATAGGAACAAAAAAGATACATAGCACATCGGATAGAAAACGAAAGTTTAGGGACTTCTGTTTAAATGTGGCAGGTTGCAGACCTCTGACAGTTTTCCCCTTCCAAAATCCCACCAAAAGTACAGCAAAGAATAAACCCAAATGGCAAAAACAATAAGGAGACAATGGCAGATGAAGACTGTTAACAATATTTTAAAGACCGACAGCAGATGAACTCTTGGTAGCTGACTTGTATCAGCTTTCTCTACTCTGCTAAGTTTTCGTGGAAGAGAGGCTGTGGTGGTGGTGACAGAGATGGTGGTAGAGTACATCCCTTTCCTTCTACACTGTGAATTGCTTGAAGGCAGAGGGTGCTCATCTTGTGTGTACTGGACACGTTCATGAAAGTTGGTTAAATAGTGGTTTCACAGTAAATGTCTGTTGAATTGAATGGAAGGTTCTCTCAAGAATTGTGAAGGATCTGAAATTTCACCCTATTGTGAACAAATAGGTTAGTCTGCCACATGGATGTTGACAGAAGACATGGGACTCCTGGGTCAGAGACAAAGGACTTTATTACTCCTGGCACAACAAGCAGCATCTGCTTCATGTTCACATAGGTTCCTCTTGCCCCACAAGTCCCACGAGGGTGATGCAGAACAGATCAGGTAGATGCCTATGCAGTGGATTTAGGTCACAGCTGAGGAACCACAGCTTAGGAAACCCCAGTCTTTTATACTCTTCTCCTTCAAGTCTCATGCAAGCAAACTTTTCCAACCTTTGCCCTAGGGGGAAACAGTATCTTTATTATATTTGACAGCAAACAGACCTTCCCTCCATTCCAGAGAGAGACACTATCTCCATCTTCCAAAGCTATTTGTTATATGAACATTCTTGAAAAATAGTAGATAAAAAAATTGTCAGTGCTCCTGCTCATAAGCCACACAGAAAGGCAAGAGACCCATGGAGAATTGTCTCCCATGTGGGTCATTAGACTCTTCTGATTCTTCTGATAGCAAAAACATATTTTAACCACTTTAGCCTGTGAACAAGTTCTTACAGTCCCATAGAATTGTTAATTATGAATTGTGAAAGCACACACAACTACCTTGCCAGTTATTTGACTATTTTACTCAGCCACAAGGCTACTTATCCATAGGCTGCCCTGTGATGTTGGGCCTGGAACTCCAAAACGACATCTTCCTGCTCACTTCCAGACAGATCTACCAATAGGAGGCATTGGTGGGAGACTGGAAGGCAGGAGGAGGAGATAACAGGCTCTCTCTTGGTTTCCAGCTCAGGTTTGCATCCCTTTGGCAAGAGAAGACAGCTATAACCATGGCCTCCAACTTCTCTTGGCACTTCCAAAGCCAGCTTGCAGCTGCTCCTCAGAGATATACGTAGCAGCCATGCTATTGGAGTAGCAGCCCCACCACACTCCTTCACGCCCCCTCCCCCATTAACTGTCCTAGCACCTGCCACACTATCCCCAGAATCCCATTTCCACTATCTTCCAGCTCTGTCTCCTTGACCTTCTAGTATCCACCTGGCTACGCCCCCTCCTCAGAGATTTGAACAAAAATAGGCTCCATGGAGGTGTTCCTTCCTATCCACCTTTTAGGTGTGAGTAACACCATCTCTTCCTATCTGTTTTCCCAGCCCTAGAGTTGGTAGCTTTTCCCAGTGTTTTCTCTAGGTTACCTCAGCATCCTACTTTCAACCTTTCAATGCCTGCGTAAGAAATCTCTGTATTAAATACCTCTGTTTGAACACCTAGCATGGTTTCTGCTTTCCTAACTGGACTCTGGCTGATACAATACTCATAGTTAGGAATGATTTCATGTTCTAATCCAATGTTTAAATTTTCATTTCTTTTAAATTTAATGTTTATCTTTATCAAAGGATATAGTTCAAAATATCAAATAATACAATAGGCCCTTGCCCAGGGCCATGCTGGTTAATGATGACTTAGTTTTTTCTATGGATGTGATGATCTCTCAGTGAGACTATGGGTAGAACCTACAAGTGCATGACTGACAGCTATGGATAAGCTAGCTATCTGTGAATAATAGTTTAGGCTCAAAGGTTCAATAACATACCTAAGAGCAATGGTAGTCCATAGAGAAGAATTTTAATTTTTCATTTAGAAATATGTCCCAAATATTTACCAAGATGAGGATAATAATATTATTCCATATGGAAAAATTTTGTTTTTTTTAAGTGTATAATCCTATGAAAATTATATATAAATACTATTGACTGTTTCATTAATAAATGAGTCAGTTTGAAAACAATTTTAGAGGCCTATTCTGCAACTTTATTTTCCGAATCATAAAATGTTGAGATGCAAATATATGTCCATGTGATATCTCTCAGAAACAAAAACATAATATACTGTTTATGTTTTTTAGATGAAAGAAATATCAAAATAATTTTAGTGGTAAATAATTTTTAGTGATAAATAATTAGGTGCTGTCTGAGTTTGTAATGCTTTAATATATTATTATTTTGCCTAAAACATGTACAAAAGCAATTTAATATCAGATAAATATAGTTATGGAGACAGATGCTATCCTGGGTCACCCTTCCCTTTAAATAAAGAATGCAGGTTAATGCTGATTAATTTTAATAAATGCTTTCAAAGATGTATATAGGGAGGCATATCAACTGAATATTATAAATGGTTTCTTGAGACTAAATCCTTTAAATCCTTCAAAATCATGTAGCCATTTTAATATTATCAAATGCTAGTTTAGTGTATTTCACTATCATCGGAATGGGAATGAAATATTCAGGGCGCAACTAATAATACTCAGACCTTGCTCACATCGTTTCATGACAGTCTACCTTTTATGAAGCGAGTCCTATCTCTATGAATAATTTGTTCCATAACCCAACTCATTCTGTTGGTTAAAATTTGGATATTATTGCATAATCTTGTTGAGAAAAATAGAGTAACATCTTGAACAGCCAAGTAGCTCTTTTATTCATTTTCAATAATAATGCAAAAATGGGACCACAAATTGATTTATGCATGTGGCACTATTTGAAATAAAAATGAAGAAATCTTCTCTTTTACAGGGCTCAATTCTTCAAGGAATTGCAGCAACATCCTTCTCTCTGTGTGTACTGCTAATGTTTTGCTGAGTTTTAACCATTTATTTGCTTTTACAAAATTTCCAATGGGATTGTCTGCTTAAAAAAGGTTTATGCTAATGTAACATATATTTTACCTGAAAGAATATATAAAGGACAAGGAAAACAAACACATTAAACTGAATAAATGGAATTGTCTTAATGACTAGAATGGATCATTCTGGGATGTAGCTGAGTTTCACCCCTAAGTGCCTATTTCAATCATTCCCACCTTTTTGAGAGTGGATTCTTATTTACAGCTTCCCATCTTTCTTGCATCCTTAATCTCTAACTCCCTTACTTCTGCTGGAAACATACTCACTTCTGTTCTATTCTAAATTAAAAACCTTCCCTCTGCTCTGTACTCCCCTCAAGCTATTGTCCTTTTGTTCTCCTCCACTTTGCCACCAAATCACGAGCCTGCCAGAGTCCCTGCCTCCATTCTCTCACCACCTGCTCGCTTAACTCTCCAAAATGTGGTTTTAAGCACAGCATTCTGAATAATCTCTACCTCTTGCAGGGGAGGAAGTGAAATGTTATTAGAAAGGAGTATACAGAAGGCTTCAACCATATTGGTAATGTTCTAGTTCTTTATATTTTTATATGTATGAAATATTTTATATTTTAAAAAGTACCTTCCACCATCACTATTCTGCTAAAACTGTCGTCAGTGATCATCTAGTTGCCCAGACCAATGGGCTCCCTCCTTCTTCAACTGTCTGCAACAGTTGATGCTGTTGATCGGACCTTCTTTGTTTAAAAATTGTTTTTTGACTATAAAGTATTACACCCATAAAAAATACAGATAATATAGTGAAATACTTAAACGTAAGTATTTAAATTAAATTCTTAAAGAAAAAACTTAAATCCCTATTATTCCCATTATCCAGAGATAACCACTGTGAATATTCTTTTGACTGCAAGTGCTTGTGTGTCTGTATGAGTATTTCTACTTAGTAAAATTTCCATTTTATATTCTGATTTTCCCTCTTAATCTTAAAGGCATTTCCCTAAGTCATTTCACTATTCTTCAAAAATATGATTTTAAGCAACTACATAAAATCCTGTCATGCAAATATACAATTATTTATTTAACTATCCCCATTCATTAGAATAATCAACTCTGTGGGTCCTCCAGGACAACATGCACTGAAATCTTACCTTGTTCCAGGCACTGTCCAAAGTGTGTTGCATTTGTTATTACCTATTCAGAGAGGTGTGTAATATTAGTGTGGACTCTTTTGGTAACAAGTGACAGAAACTCAACTGAAACTAGCTTGAGCCAAAAGGGAGGATTTATTAGGAGAATCTTGCAATAGCAGCTAGCAGGACCAGAGGAAGAGTTTCAGGGACCTGCTTGGTTCTGGGAATCTCAGAGTTTGAAACTGGGGACTCCTTTGCCATAAGGAAATGCTTTTCCTGCTATTCTCTCTTGCTTGTAATTACTTTAATTGTGACTTGTCTTGGCTTAGCTTCATTCTCTCCAGCTGGAGGTAGGTGCAGACATTAGGCTAACAGAGACTGGAGATAAATAGAAAGGGAAAGAAAACCTAAACAGTGGTAAATCCAGATCGCTAGTCCTTAAACTCAGTGCCTCCTGCTCTAACCCAGTATTTTCTCCCAGCTATGGTAACCAACCTATCCTGCTAGTTTGCTTAAGCCAGTCTGAATTAGTTTTTGTCATTTATAATTAACAGAGTCCTGACTGATGCAGGTAAATGATTTTTCACAGCGCCAGTTAGTTGATTTAGGAGTAATTCCGCAAAATACAGTGACTTCAAAACGGGATTGAGTCTGCCATATCATTGAAATGTGTCGACAGAAACTGTGGGGTTTATTTTAGACTTCCCCCAATTTAGAGATGATCCTATATGCACACTTTCAAGGTAGGCAGAGTCTTTCATTTTTAAAAAACTTTTCATTTAAGATTTCCATTTCTTTCCCCCAAACTTTCTAAATGTGCCACACTTACCAGGTTCTCAGATTTATATACTCTCATAATATGCCTTAAAGATATTCCTTATCTCTTTCCTCATTATCACTCCTTGTTTTGTATAAATTGCTGTTATGTTGAGCTTTCTCTCTCCCTTTTATTAAGGTAGTTATCCATTTACCAGTTTTATCTGAATTATCATAGGAAAATTTATTTTCCCTATAAAAATAATTGGCTTTCTTAACTGCAATTTTATTCACTAGTGCCTAAATTCATAACAGTTCTCCATAAGGTTTTTACTATGGGGAATTCAATTTCTTTTTATTTAAAATCTTTTTGGAGCAGTCCAATTTTCTTTACCTTTGGCATTTCCAAATTCTTAGCAAATGACCAGTAATCCATCTGTTGTTAGATGCTTTGGAAGCCTCCCACAAGCTATGATGTGATACAATGCTATGCTAAATTAAAATTTATATATTCTTTGATTTTCTTTTTAATGGTTATTATAAAACTTTTATCTTTGAGTAATGGATTATTGAATATCCAACATGACATCTTTTTATCTTTCTCTGTTCATATTATTTGTATTAATCCACTTTTACATGATAAGATGAAAGGAAATTCTGCATCTGAATTTCTAATGGGCTCCTAAATACATTCATTTTTGCATGCTCAAATATATATTCAGCATAAAGACCAGTGATTCAAAAAAAATATTACCTGTATTCCCATGTTTCAAAATTTTACTGGAATCTATTGGCAATATCTAAATAATCTGTATTATGATGACCTGGTTCACAATATAGAAATATAAGAGAGTCAGAATTTATGGGTTTTTCCTTTAAAACATCAATTCTGAATAATGACACGTTAAATTGATTTTCTTACTCAAAGACCACATTACCTTCTGTGTTTATTTTCTTTTTAAAAACTAATCTCAACTATAATAAATCCACACACAATAAGATTGTCTTAAAGAGAAACTTAATTAAATCAGAAGGGAAAGGAAATCTGTCTTTCTAGAATCAGAGCATATATATTCCATTATACATTTCCTTCTAGATCAATGGTCTGTGAAGCCTTGTTCCTGATTCAGGATGGCCTCCTGAGTGTCCTGTGAGCTAATGCCATGTGAGGTAATATTTATATTACAACATCTGTATTTAGTCTCTAGCATAAACTAGTAATCCATTTCTTGCTCTCATCAAAAGGAAATTTACATTTCCTGTTAATTTCAGTGACATTTATCTGACAGTGGAAATTGGGAGAAGATAGTAAACAAAATAGCTGGTTTCATGAATTTTTGAAAACTTTTTTTATTGTGGTAAAATATTCATAACATAAAATCTGCCATTTTGATCATTTTTACATTAATTATGTGGCATTAATTACATTCACAGTATAACCATCATCACTATCTATTTCCAAAAATTTTCATCATCTTAAATAGAAATTCTGTACCCAAAAAGCAATAACTCCCCAGTCCTCCCTCTCTTCAGCCCCTGGTAACCTCTAATCCACTTTCTGTCTCTATGAATTGCCTGTTTTAGATATTTCATATAAGTGGAATCATACAATATTTTTCCTTTTGTGTCTGGCTTATTTCACTTAGTATAATGTTTTCAAGTTTCATCTATGTTGTAACATGTGTCAGAATTTCATTCCTTTTTATGGCTGAATAATATTCCATTGTATGGATATACTACATTTTGTTTATCCACTCATCTGTCAATGGACGTGGGTTGTTTCCACCTTTTGGCTATTTTGAATAACACTGCAGTTAACCTTGGTATATACGTATCTACTTGAGTTCCTGTTTTCAATTCTTTTTGAGCATATACTTAGGAATGGAATTGTTGGGTCATACAGTAATTCTATGTTTAGCTTTTGGAGGAACTATTGAACTGTTTTCCACAGTGACTGCACCATTTTACATTCGACCAGCAACATACAAGGGTCCAATTTCTCTGCATCCTTGCCAACACTTGTTATTTTCTGTTGTTTGTTTGTTTATTTATTCTTTCATATATTAATAGACATCCTAAAGAGTTTGAAGCACTATCTCATTGTGGTTTTGATTTGCATTTCCCTGATGACTGATGATGTTGAGTATCTTTTCATGTGCTTATTGGCCATTTGTATATCTTCTTTGGAGAAATTTCCATTTAAGTCCTTTGCCCATTTTTAAATTGGGTTGTTTATCTTTTTGCTGTTGAGTTGTAGGAGTTCTGTATATATTCTGGATATTAAACCCTTATCAGGTATACAATTTCCAAATATTTTCACTCATTCTGTAGGTGATCTTTTCACTCTCTTGATAGTATCCTCTGATGCACAAAAGTTTTTAATTTTAATGAAGTCCAGTTTATCTTTTGTTCTTGTTGTTGCCTGTGCTTTTGGTGTCATATATAAGAAACCATTCCCAAATCTAAAATCATGAAGATTTGCCCCTATGTTTTCTTCTTCTAAGAGTGTTGTAGTTTTAGCTCTTAAATTTAGGTCTTTGGTCCATTTTGAGTTAATTTTTGTGTATGGTGTAAGAGGTTTCATGGATTTTTTTAAAACCAATAAAGAGCAGATTTTAAAAATGGTTTTGAAAAACAGAACACTTGTGTACTGTTGGTGGGAATGTAAATTGGTACATCCCCTGTGGAAAATAGTATGGTGGTTCCTGAAAAAATTAAAAATAGAACTACCGTATTATCCAGCAATCCCACTTCTGGGTATATATCTGAAAGAAATGAAATCACTATCTCAAAGAGATATCTGCACTCCTATGTTCATTGCAGCATCATTCACAATAGCCAAGACATGGAAACAACCTAAGTGTCCGTTGGTGGATAAATAGATTAAGAAAATGTGATGTATCTATACATACAATGGAATATTATTCAGCCACAAAAAAGGGCTATCCTGCCTTTTGTGACTACATGGATGGATCTTGAGGGCATTATGCTAAGTGAAATAAGTGAGACAGAGAAAGACAAATACTGCATGTCCTCTCTTATATGTGCGACCGAAAAAAAGCCAAACTCATAGAAACAGAGACTAGAATGGTGGTTACCATGGGCTGTGAGTCAGTGCTGCCTCATGCAGATCAGTGACAATGCACATGAGCTGCCACAATGTCCAGCACCCTGCACTCACCTTCAGGAGGTGAAAAAATATAGCTGCTGCTTCACTTCTGCCTTCCAAATTTCACACAAAATATCTCTTGTGGCAAATGCTAGCCTGGAATTATAGGGGGAAAGGAATGCTGGGAAATGTAGTTCCAGCTTTGCTGAGTCAGCAAAGTCAATGAGATACGACAATGCAGTTTCCTAGAGAGCTCAGAATATTTGCGCCTTTGACTCTTCATCTCCCACACCGCTCGTATTGGATTATCTATCAGTTCTGTTAGTTCTTCTTTCAGAGTTGCTCCTATTCCCTCATTTCTGCCACTATTGTAGCTCATGTTGGGCCTATTTCCCTGGCTTTGGTCTTTCTTCTCTTTAATTCATGTCCTGTGATTAAACATCCAACCTGTACCCCACTCTCAATGACCTTGTCATGTTCCACATTGCCGGAATCCCTGCTTTGTTAACCTGCTTTGCCACTTGGAACCACAAAGATGGGAAGATGATTTTACTAGACTTCCCGGGGACTTGTATGTTGTCTCTGAGCCTCAGCCCACAGCTCCTACCTGCATTTCCTCTCCCTAAGAGAAGACTATACACCCCTGTCTTGTGGAACTCAGCCATGGCTTTGTAACCTGCTTTGACCAATAATATGGTGGACGGAGGGGAGTTGTTGAGTAGGGTTTCCTACACCCGTTACAATCCAGGGGAGCAGAGCACTGTGCACCTGCTATCAGTCCCAGAGGAGGACTCTAAACACTTCTGCCCACCACATCTTGGTATCAGAGTTGCCAAGGAAAACACAATGAAGTCAAGCACTGGATGGAACAACTCTTTGTTTACATAGAGAAGAGACAGAGTGAGATCAGCTTCAATAGTGGGCACTGGTCCCCCATGGCCAGTGGCTTTCTCCTGCAGCCAAGGCAGGGCAATTCACCCAGGTGTACCCCTCTTGTGTTGCAGTAGAAGGACCCCCGTCCCCTCCCCGTGGAGGACAGAGATAGCGGTGGGGTTGGCCAGGTGCCATTTGAAGCACATGCTTTAAGTAGAACAAAAGAGCAGCATTGAATCTGAAACAAAGAAAGATATTTCCACACAAGGTGATAAGTCCAGCACAGGTTGTGGGGGCTCTTTGTTTCTTGGTAAGAAAGTGTTCCAGACCCCAGGCCCATTCTTATGTGGCCCAGTGGGGGAAGAAAGACTGCACGCATGAGATTTCCTTCCCCAATGGTAGTGATGCTTGATGTGGGCATTTGCGAGCAGAAGATTCAAGAGCCAGCAAGAGCTTCATCATGTTCTCTGTTATCTTTGCCACACCATTGGCAATGTTCTGGATAGAGGGTGCTCCATCAGCCTGGGTCACAGAGTGAAGACAACGTGCAGCAGAGTACAGCTGACCCACAATGGACAAGAAATGTGCAAGATATAAACCTTTGTCAATTCCCTGCCCCTCCCCACTGAGATGGGGGAATGGGAAAATTCAAGAGCTGTGCTTACAGTGGGCAGAACTTGGTGAAGGATTGGTTACGAGGTAGAGAGAGGTGTCAAGGAAGACTTCCAAGTCACGGCTTGTTTAAAAGGATTGGTGCTGGAGCAATTCACAATGATCACAGGTATCTGCACAGGGCTTTGATAATCAATAGTGTTGAATTCTACTGAAAGCCATGGAACTGTAGAAGCTTATGAGCCAGGAGCTCTGAGCAAACATTTGCATGAGCCATATCAAGGAGACCTGAGAGCCTGGAAACTCCACATACCCAATGAAATGGCAGTGGATCAACTGCAGGAAATGGGAGGAGGGTAAAACAAGCAGGCAAAGCTCAGTCCTGGGTAGGTGTGGTGTAAGGCAACTGTGTTGGTCCAAGCAGGCCTTTAGGGTATAATACAGGATATCTGTCCTGTGGCCAGTTGAGCCTGGCAATACCAGCTTGGGTTAAGGCAAAACTGTCCCAGGCTGCAGGTAGGGACACACTTATCAGATGAGAAGAAGGGCTGTGGGGCTGAGGGTCAAAAACAACATACAAGTCCCTGGGAAGTCTAATAAAATCACCATCCCCCATCTTTGTGGTTCTGAGTGGCGAAGCAGGTTTACAAAGCAGGGATTCAGGCAATGAGAAACACAGTACCTTTCCTATCTCCTCCACCTGAAGGCTGAGTGGTGTTTTTAGAGTGTACAGGATCACATCATTCACTGCTTAAAATACATGAATGGATTCCCTTTACTCTAAGCTTAAACACAACCTCCCAGCCTGGTCTGCAAGATCTTTTGTGGTCTGGCCTTTGCCTTCCTATCCAGTCTCATCTTGTATCATGTTACCCTCATGCTTTGAACTACGCCATAGTGAAGTTTGTGTATTCCTTCAAATTCACCATATTCCCCCAGGGCCTCTGCATGTGATATCTCTGTGCTTGAGATGTTCTTCTTCTGTTCATTTGGTCAGCTCCTACTCAAACTTTAGCTTTGACCTCAATTTTTATTTCCCTAAGGAATCTTCTCTTATTGCTTTGATAGGTCAAGTACCTTTATTATGTACTCCCATGGTGCCACACATCTCATGTTCTTGGCCCTTATCAAAGCAGCAACTTTAATTTATTTGTAGTTATTTAACTAATATCTGTATCCCCAAAATACTGTATGCTCTAGGGCAATTGTCAGCTAATTTTTTTTTTTTGGTAAAGCACCAAATAGTAAATATTTAAGACTTTGTGGGCCAGAAGGTCTCTGTTGCAACTACTCAACTCTGCTGTTGTAGTGCAAAAGCAGCCATAGACAAAACGTAAGCAAATAAGTACGGCTGTGGTTCAATAAAACTTTATCTACAAAAATAGATGGTGGGCTGTATTTCGTCCATAGCCCAGCTGTTGCCAACCTCTAATCTAGGACATTAGACATTGTCTGTTTAGCTTACCATTATATCCTCGGTCTCTAGCGCATTGCTTTGTACACAGTGGGTACCAATAAATAGTTGCTGAATGAATGAATGAATTCCATACAAACAGACTTTGGCCATTCTGTCTTCCCCATATTTATTCAAACCATATTTATAACTTACTAGGAATAGCTTTTCCCCAATCCAAATTGGATTTCACTTCTCAAGAGTCTTTTTGTTTACCACTTTTTTTCATAAAGCTGTCTGTGATTACTTGAGTTTCCAGTGTTGGGGTTCTGAACTCTAATAGAAGTCATTTTCTGTACCAGTAACTTGACTGAATACATTTACAATAGGACTTTACAGTTTAACAAGCATTTTTCCAGAGTTTGACACTTTGGGCCAAACTCCCTTGAGTCCTGCTTGGGTCTGGGAAGTGAGGGAAGGAAAAAATAGTGAGAACCAAACACAAACAATAAGTCTACAAGTTATCCTGCTGCATATATGTCAACAAGAATGGCCTATACTGGTACTAGTTCTGGGGCAAGATGTGGGCCACGGTGCAGAGGTCAAAGTAGGCATCACTGAGGAGATGACATTTGAGGTAACTTCTTAAAAAAAAAAAAAATCCAGGGCCAGCCCCAGTGGCCTAGTGGTTAAGTTTGGCATGCTCTGCTTTGGTGGCCTGGGTTTGGTTCCCGGGCATTGGACCTACACCACTCGTCTGTCAGTGGCCATGCTGTGGTGGAAGCTCACATACAAAAAGAAGAGGATTGGCACAGATGTTAGCTCAGAGTGAATCTTCCTCAGCAAAAAAAAAAAAAAAAAAAATCCACAAATTACTTATATTTGGTTTAGGATAATACCAGGAACTTACTTTGGTTTCCTCCACCCCCCAACTTTTCATTACGAAAAATTTCAAACATAAAGGAAGGTTGAAAAAAACAATTCAATGAACATATGAATACCTACAATTTAATTGTTAACACTTTGTTATTTTTATTTTCTCTATATATTTTTTCTGATCCATTGGAAGTAAGTTATAGACATCAAACATTTCATCTTAAATAATTCATGTGCATCTCTTAAAAGTGGGCACATTCTCCTACATAACCATAAACCATTAGCAATACTTCCCTACTGTCATCTAATATTCAGACCACATTCAAATTCCCCAATTATTCCCCAACCTGTCTTTTGTAGCTGTATTTTTAAAACATCAGGATCCAACCCACTTGGCTATTAAGCAAGTCTGACTCTTAAATGAATGGATAAAGAAGACGTGTATAGATTTATAATGGAATGTTACTCAGCCATAAAAAAGAATGAAATCTTACCATTTGCAACAACATGGATGGACCTAGAGGGCATGATGCTAAGAGAAATAAGTCAGACAGAGAAAGACAAACACCACATGATTTCACTTACATGTGGAATCTGAAAAAACAAAACAAATGAACAAATAAAAAACAGAGACTTACAGAGAACAAACTAGTGGACACCAGAGGGAAGGAGTGCAAGGGGATGGGGGAAATAGGTAAAGAGGATCAACAGGTAAAAACCTTCAGTTATAAAATAAATAAGTCATGGGATGTGATGGAAAGCACAGGGAATACAGTCAATAATATTGTAATAATGTTCTATGGTGACAGATGGTAACTAGACAGCGTGGTAATCATTTTGTAATGTATAAAAATATCAAATCACTATGTTGTACATTTGAAACTAATATAATATTATATGTCAATTATACTTCGATAAAAAATTCAAAAAAAGGAAAATAGGAATTCTTGAATACAAAGTATATAAAAAGTGCAAAATAGAGAATAGCAGGTGCAAAAACATAGGGGATGTTTTGGGGAAACAGCAGAGGAATATTCTGTGACCCAACAGCCAACAGAATTGGCAGGAAAGGACTTGGAAGGAGTATGAAGAACCAGATCATGAACAGTCTAGAATATTACTCCAAGGAGCTTTTTTTTTTTTTTGTGGGGAAGACAAGCCCTGAGCTAACATCTGTTGCCAATCCTCCCCTTTTTGCTGAGGAAGACTGGCCTTGAGCTAACATCGGGCCCATCTTCCTCCACTTTATATGGGACGCCGCCACAGAATGGCTGACAGGCAGTGCGCCGGCGGGGGCCCGGGATCCGAACCGGCGAACCCCGGGCTGCCAAGCGCGGACTAAACCGCTGCGCCACCGGGCAGCCCCAGCTCCAAGGAGCTTTGAATTCATTCTTCTGTTGAGGTGGGTCTTACCATCTCATCACACTTGACGATGTCAAGACTGAATACTCGAGCAATCTCACTAGCGTGACATTCACTAGCACTAGTCTTCTTTTTACCTAACTCCTTTCACTACAGCATCTTAGATTTTCAGAATTCTAAAGCAGCCCTCTCCAATGATTGGCTTATAGCTGACCACATCCAAGTCTTTTTCACAGGGTAGGGGGTTTAGCTTATTGTCAAAGGGACAGCTGAGCATTTTCTTCCATTAAGGGACTGATTTGCCTCTTCAAAGATTACTATGATAGTCCCAGGCAGCCAAAGGCCACAGGGGAACTTGACCAACCTTTCTCTGCCCTCTGGAAGCCTGTCACAGGGAACTTCATCATAGCCTCTCTACAACTGGAACCCATGTTGTGCTGGTTATTTTTAAGAAAGAACATTTACCTTTTCTCATGTAAAAGTGGAAGTTCTTTGAACCAGTTATAATAAGGTTACCATTGATGTGAAAACCACATGTAATTCAGCATTTCTCCCCTTTATTTATAGTGAGGACTCAAAGGCCAAGAGAGGTTAAATTACTTCTCTGGGGTCACAGTGTGGGACAGTGGTGAGTAATTACCCTTCAGTGGGCACGGCTGTGTGCCAGTCACTGTGCTCCGTGCTCGTCAGAGTGTGTCTCTCTGGTGGGGCTACCTGACAAACTCAGAGGACATCAGATGTGCAGGGAACGGGTGGTTGCTTTATTTCTCTATCCCTGCTTTGACCTTTCTCATGGTCCACCAGCCCTTGGAGAGATGTGACAACATCTACTTGCCAATTACTACTTCAGCCTTCTTTAGTTCCAGCCATCTCCTTTCAGTTTAATCATTCGGGATATTCAAAGTATAACTTCTGACTATAATTCTTTCAGATAAAAGCTTAGCCTCTTGGATTTCCTTTTTCTTTCTCTCCTCTCCTCAAAATGGCTTCTGGGTGTTTGGGGGAGGGCAGAGAAAGGGAATCCTAGTATCCACACTGTTTTAGGTTGAGTTTCCCAGCAGCACATCTCGAGACGAGGATTCTTTAAGAAATGCTCCCAATTAGTGTCTGGGAGGGAGTGCACAGAGGGCTTCTAGAGTGCTGCTAACAGAAAAGTCCTTTATCTTAATCTAGGTAGTTACATGGGTGTGTTCATCGTCGAAAAATTTATCAAGTTGTACACATTATTTCTGTACTTTTATGTATATTTGCTGTATTTAAAAAATTCTATCTATCTATGTTTTCTGGATACGGATACAGGAGCAACCAGTTTATGGATACAGGATATATGTATTTGGATTCTGTGGATATAGTACGTGGATACAACCAATTTTTTTAACCTTTTGTGCTACAGTAATATCTTTTTTTAAATAACAGCTTTATTGACATATAATTCATATATCATGACATTCACTCTTAAAGTGGCTTTTATAATTCAGTGGTTTTTAGTATATTCACAGAGTTTTTTAACTATTACCACTATTGAATCTTATAACATTTTCATCACACCAAAAAGAAACTCTGTACCCATCAGCAGTCACTTCTCATTCCCTCCTCCCCTGCAGCCCTGGCAACAACTAATCTACTTTCTGTCTCTCTGGATTTTGCTATTTTTGACATTTCATATAAATGGAATCATACAACCTGTGGTCATTTGTGACAGGCATCTTTCACTTAGGATAATGTTTTCATGGTTCCTTCATGCTTTAGCAGGTATCAGTACTTCATTCCTTTTTATTGCCAAATAGCGTTTCATTGTATGGATGTACCACGTTTTGTTGATCCATTCATCAGTTGAGGGGCATTTGGGTTGCTTCTGTTTTTCGGCTATTATGAATACTGCTGATATGAACATTCATGTGTAGATTTTTATATGGACTTATGTTTTCATATCTATTTATATTTAACCAAATAGAAACTTAAACACTCGGACATTATAAAACTGTCTTCCAATTTACTTTTTAGATCAAAGAGGAAATCAAGATGGTGATTAGAGACTATTTAGAAACATATGATTATTATATTAACATTATGTTAAAACAGTGTTACATCAAAACTGCTTTCAGAGGAAAATTCATAGACTTAAATGTTATCATATTTAAAGAATAAAAATAGGCGAATTAAGCATTTATCTCAGGAAACTCAAAAAGAACAAGAGCAACAATAATAAACAGAAGGAACTAGTAAGAGAAGAGGAGAAAGAGAAGGAGCCAGCCAAGTAATGGTGCAATTTCAGGCACAGGCAGGTGGATGGGGCAGTTCAACCTGACCCTGCAGGGGAACACTGTCGTCTTAAGTTATGTCCCAAAGTAGTCGTGACTTGAGGACTTAAGGTGAAGAGATTGTGCTTTCCTATTCCCTTTACACATCCCCCTCCCCCATTGTCAATCATTGCCTAAGGTCCACTCCCATGACACTTCTAGCTCTAGGTGGCAGGTGGATAAAGCTGCTCCAGTAGCTTGAAGGCATACCGCCAAAGAAGAGTCTCAGGTGTAGGCATTGAAGGCAAAAGCACACTTGAAGAGGGGTGGGGTTGGTGCACACAGAACCTGTAGAAGGGATCCAAGGGGCTCTGGGCAGAGCACTGACAGCGTCCACCTCATGGTGTCTTCTGGTTCTCCTGGTCTTTATAAAATTGTCCCTTGTCTATATGGTCACGTCATACTAAGCAGACCAAGAGAATAGACTGAATTATACAAGCTGCTCAAGGCAGCAGCTTGTATAACTGAGAGTACCATCTTTCCTGGCTTGGTCAGGACCGGGAAGTCTTCCACATGTGACTGTGCATTGTATGCCCTGTGTACCTATATGCATACCTGTTTACATGGCCTTACCACGGTTCACACTGGCTCACTCTCCCCTGGCCATGGCTTAGGCAGTCTACCACCTGGTCTTGCGATGTGGTGACCTTGTCCCTTGCCATGGTGGGTCCCAGAATCCCCTTTGGCTCTCTTCTCAGTTACCTTTCTATCTCCCCTCTGGTCATGGGAGAACTTTTGGGTTCTGTCCTTACCTCACTGGATTCAGAAAAACTAAACCCTGGCTCTCACTCTACCTAACCATGCTCTTATTTGACTTTAATGGAGCTGTCCCTGAATTTGGAGCCAGGGCAGCCTGTGAGACGATGTCCTCCTGTGCCTTAAAATTGAATTTGGGAAAAATCCCTTCTGGTCTTGTCATTTCCCTCAACTCTCAAACACGCCATTTTCAGAGGAGCTCATCTTCTTCCTCTTTTGTTTCCTTCCTTAAGCCCTTTGTACCAGAGGCAGCAAGTGCTGGGCTTTTCACTTCCTCTACAGGAGACCCCCCTTATCTGCGGTTTCACTTTCTTCAGTTTCAGTTACCTGAGGTCAACCGCGGTCCAAAAATATTAAATGGAAAATTCCAGAAATAAACAATTTATAAGTTTTAAATTGTGCACCATTTTGAGCAGGCGATGAAATCTCTCATTGTCCCTCTCCACCTGGCCCAGGAGGAGAATCATCCCTTTGTCCAGTGTATCCACACTGTATAAGCCACATGCCCATTAGTCACTTAGTAGCCCTCTTGATTATCAGATCAACTGTTGTGGTAACGCAGTGCTTGTGTTCAAGTCACCCTTATTTTACTTAATAATGGCCCCAAAGCACAACAGTAGTGATGCTGCCAATTTGAATATCCCGGAAAGAAGCCGTAAAGTGCTTACCTTAAGTGGAAAGGTGAAAGTTCTCAACTTAATAGGGAAAGAAAAAAAATCGTGTGCTGAGGTTGCTAAGATGTACAGTAAGAACAAATCTATCCATGAAATTGTGAAGAAGGAAAAAGAAATTTGTGCTAGATTTGCTGTCACACCTCAAATGTGTATGTATGGGAAATAACATAGATTATATAGGGTTCAGTAATATCTGCAGTTTCAGGCATCCATTCGGGGGGTCTTGGAACGTATTCCCCACGGATAAGGGGGGCTACTGTTTATCATATCCTCCTTACCTAGGGCAGCAAGCCCCACGGCCTTGGCCAAAGATGGATAGGATACTTGTCTTCTCTATGGGAGACACTCTGATCTAAGTCAGCTCCTCTCTTGGTAAATTAAAGGGGAGAGAAGGGAATTTAGAAATTCTTTTTCTTTTGACAAAGCCTAGCTTTTAAGTCTTGCTACATTTTTGAAAATTCTATTTTCCAAGTCAGAGGCCAAACTACAGCTTTCTTTTTCTTTGCATTCCTGTTTAACAATCCTAATTCCACCCCAGGCAGATGGATGCTCCAGGCTGCCTCGAGAGAGCTGTCTCTTGCAGAAAGTGTAGAGAAACACACATTGATGTTATCATCAGAGCAGAACAATTCTGACCTGATATTCTGACTTTCAACTTGAAGGTTGGTATCAGGTTTTAGTTTCCATCTAAAAATCCTGATTGGTTAAGAGACAAATTACCTGAGGGCAATATCTGCTCTATTAGCAAGCCATCAACACATGTGCAATCTAACTCCTCAATATTCCACTCACGGTGTGGCACCCAAAATTGTAAAAGAGGCAAGTGATCACAAAAATTATCATTCCTTGCAGTAAACTGATTTTTTTTTTTTTTACAATAGACTGTAATTTTAGAAAATGGTATAACTTCCTACTTAGTGGGATCTTTAGTCACCAACACAAATAGCCTTTTATTGATTTTTCCATTTGCCCCAGGCTCCAATATGGCTCTGCATGGTACTGTTACTGATCCAGTCTTTGTTTAAAATTTTGACATTTTGTTCATCATGGATATTTTTGCTTAATTAATTTTGATTTTTAAAAATTATGCATTAAAATATTATGTGTCTTGATTACTGAGTTTTTGGGTAAAAGTCTGTATTAATTCAGCAAATTATGAGAATACATACAGATGTTTATAAGTATTTCTTCTTTCGGTCAATTGGGAACCAAATTAATGTTAGGTGATTAAATAAGGTCACTGAAATTGAGTGAAACCTTTTTTGTTAATATACATACATATTTTCCAGAAGTGGGAGAAACATTTCCCCTCCAGGAATAGGTGATGGATAGTTTTCTAGGTGTACATGTGTACATCCTTCAGAGAAAGAAAAGGAAAGTTTTCTTCATTATTTTTAAAGTAATAAAAATTACTTAAATTTTGCACCTGGGACAAATGCCTCACTTGCTTCACCCTAGTCCTGGCCCTCTTGTCCTCCAGATCCAGCTCCACAAAGCCTTCTCTCATGTCACTACATGGATTCAATGTTTTCTTTGAATTTGTGTATCACTTTTCTTTACCATTCTTATGACCTTACCACTAGAATCATCGATGTAATCGTCATGTCTTATTATCCATCCTACCTCGTCCAATTGTAAGCCACCTGAGGTTGGAATCCTGTTTTGATTCAGCTTTACATCTTTTTAACATCTATTAAAGTACCTTGTACAATAAAGATTTATTTAAGAAGTAAAGAACATTCTGTTTCATAAGAAAGGAAAATGGGAAATACATTTTAGAAAAATTTATACCATAATCATTAAACTTTTTTTTTTTTTTAAAGCAAGGGTGCTTGGATAACTCTTAGGTTCTCTTGGAAATTTACTTACATCAAACACCTTATTCTTGTATGATACAGAATAAGTGCATTATTACTGTATTCCACTAAATTTCTGTCCCCTTTGCACACTATGACTGATAGTAGTCAGAAAGGTGGTAGAGAAATACAGTGAGGATAAGGGGGATAAAAAGCTGGAATTAGGGGGCCACCCGGTGGCGCAGCGGTTTAGTTCGCGCTTGGCAGCCCGGGGTTCGCGAGTTCGGATCCCGGGCACCCGCCGATGAACTGCCTGTCAGCCATGCCGTGGTGGCGTCCCATATAAAGTGGAGGAAGATGAGCACGGATGTTAGCCCAGGGCCAGTCTTCCTCAGCAAAAAGGGGAGGATTGGCAACGGATGCTAGCTCAGGGCTGGTCTTCTCCACAAAAAAAAAAAAAAAAAAAAAACCTGGAATTAAATGTTTACCCTTGACAATCTACAAAAAAGATAAGCCACATGCAGATACCCAGGAACTCATTGTATAATTTATCTTTAAGCAATTTGATACAATGTTGCCATAGGACATGACACAGTAATTTATTTCTAAAATGTTAGATTCTGTTAGCATTTTCAGATCAAACTTTGTTTTCTTCTTGACATAATTGATTACTGCTTTCATTGGGATTTATTTTAAAGTAATTCTGAACTGAAAAACTGCAAGGAAAGTGGAAACTGCACATTTCTCTATTAGGGCAGCTGTGTCTAGAACAGCACAGCAGAATTTTTTTTCTTTGCTATTTGATTTCTCTATCTCTTTATTGCTCTATTCATTGTAGAAAGAACTCCAGGTTAAACAACAGTCTTTTGAATGGAGATTACCTGGATACACAGATTGAAAACATTCCACCATCAGCCATAGTGATTTAGCATATAAAACACAGAAATTTGAGGGTACTGTGAATGAATTATACTTTTTTAGGATACTTTACTTCCACTACACAGTCAAGTCCTTTGTGCATTTCCCCACATACATCAGTTAGCTATTGCCATATAACAAACCACCCCAAATTTTAGTAGCTTAAAACAACAATCATTTATTATTTCTTATGAGTTTATAGATTAACAGGGAGGTTCTGCTG
The DNA here is from genome assembly GCA_031878705.1 of Tapirus indicus. Taxonomy (NCBI): domain Eukaryota; kingdom Metazoa; phylum Chordata; class Mammalia; order Perissodactyla; family Tapiridae; genus Tapirus; species Tapirus indicus. Next base: position 23,238,884 of record CM062920.1, read on the forward strand.
ATCTGGAACAGGCAAGGCGAGTCTCAAGTAGGCTTACTCATGGGTCAGCGGTCAGCTGGTGGGTCAACTGGAGGCCAGCTGGTCTAGGACGCCAAGATGGGAGCTTGTCTTTGCCTCACACAATATGTCATTCTGCAGCAGGCAAGTCTGGGCTTGTTACCATGGCAGTGGTGTGGTTCCAAGATATAGAGAGCAAAAACACGCAATCCCTCTTCAGGTTTAGGCTCAGTACACTCTTACTATGACTTCAGCTGCATTCTATTGGCCAAAGCAAGACATAAGACTATCTCAGAATCTCTGGGATGAGCTGCAAAGTCACATTGCATAGGCGTGGATACGGGGAAGGGAGTGATTAGGGCAGCCCATTTCTAGAGTCAATCTACCATATAATGTGAGAAGTTCTCTTAATTTCCTGTATAACTTATTCCTCAAACTAATTGAGATAGATTTCAGAATACATACAGTTATGTGGATTGCGGTGGGCTCAGAATACACAACTCTTGACCCCCACCCAGTGGCAGAAAGTGGAAGCAGCAACCATGTATCTTCAGAATGAGGAAAAATAAGCCGACGCCCTCAAGCACTATGCAAAAATATATTAAATCTCCAGATCAGAATGAAAATGACAAGCCCCCAGAAATCAATCCTGAAGGCACAGAAATTTATAACCTAAACGACAGAGAATTCAAAATAGCTATCATAATAACTTAATGAACTACAAGAAAATTCAGATAGACAATACAATGAAATGAGGAGCTTCTTCATAAAAGAGATTGAAACTACAAAGAAAAACCAATCAGAAATGTTGGAGATAAAAACACAATGGAGGAGATAAAGAAAAATATGGAATCTTTAAAGAACAGAGCTGACAATATGGAGGAAAGAATTAGCAATATTGAGGATAGGAATGCAGAAATGCTCCAGATGGAGGAAGAGAGAGAACTGACTAAAAAGAAATGAAGAAATTCTCTGAGAAATACCTGACTCAATTAGGAAATGCAACATAAGGATTATAGGTATTCCAGAGGGAGAAGAAAAGGAAAAAGGAGCAGCGAGCTTGTTCAAAGAAATAATTGCTGAGAACTTCCCAAACCTGGGGAAAGAGCTGGAAATACAAGTGAATGAAGCCAATAGATCTGCTAACTATATCAACATAAAAAGACCCTCTCCAAGGCATATAGTAGTAAAGCTGGCAAAAGTCAATAATAAAGAAAAAATATTAAGGGCAGCAAGACAAAAAAAATAATGTACAAAGGAATTCCTATCAGCCTCTCAGTGGATTTCTTGGCAGAAACTTTACAGGCTATGAGAGAGTGGAATGATACATTCAAAATTCTGGATAGAGCACACTCTATCCAGTAAAAAATATCCTTCAGATATGATGGAGAAATAATAACTATCTCAGATAAACAAAAGCTAAGGGAATTCATTGCCACAAGACCCCCACTACAAGAAATGCTTAAAAAGGCCCTCATGCCTGGAAAAAGAAAGAGAAAGTGGATACAACGCTTTGAGCAAGGAGAAAACTAGGTAGACAAAATCAGAAAAATTGCAGCTCTCCATCAAAATAGATTAGCAAATAATTATAACACCAAAGATTAAGGGAAGGAATACACCAAATCTAAATATAACCTCATCACTTTAAACACAAACTCACAACACAAGATGGAATAAGTTGTGACAATAATAACTTAGAAGGGGAAGAGGAGAGGGATGGAATTGACTTAGTCTAAGGAAATAAGAGGCCATCAGAAAATGGACTATCTCATCTAAGAGATTTTTTTATACAAACCTCATGGTAACCACTAAACAAATAATCAGAACAGAGACACATAGGATAAGTAAAGAGAAAACTAAGAAAACCATCATACAGAACTACCAAATTGAATTGGTAGTCTGAAACACACAGGATGAGAAACAAAGGAAATGCATAACAACTGGAAAATGAGCAATAAAATAGCAACATTAAGCCCTCGTATATCAAAAATCACTCTAAATGTAAATGGATTGAATTCTCCAATCAAAAGACACAGAGTGGTGGGATGGATAAAAAACAAGACCCAACAATATGCTGCCTCCAGGAAACACATCTCAGTTCTAAAGACAAACACAGGCTCAGAGTGAAAGGATGGAAGACACTACTCCAAGGTAATGAGAAATGAAAGAAAGCAGGTGTTGCCATACTTATATCAAACAAAGTAGATTTCAAGATAAAACAGATAGTGAGAGACAAAGAGGGGCAATATATAATGATAAAAGGGACACTCCACCAAGAAGACATATCATTTATTAATATATATGCTCCCAACACAGCAGCACCAAAGTACATAAAGCAAGTATTAACAAACCTAAAAGGAGATATTAACAACAACACAATAATAGTAGGGGAACTTAATGTCCCATTCACACCAATGGATAGATCATCCAGACAAAAAGTCAATAAGGAAATGGGGACTTAAATGAAAAACTAGACAAGATGGACTTAATAGATACATACAGAGCACTCCATCCAAACACTGCAGATTATACATTCTTCTCAAATGCGCATGGAACATTCTCAAGGATAGATCACATGTTGGGAAACAAGGCAAACCTCTATAAATTTAAAAGATTGAATTTGTAAGATTGACATTTATAAGATTGAAATCACAACAAGCAGCTTTTCTGACCATAATGGTATGAAACTAGAAATCAATTGCAAGAAATAAACTGGGAAAGTGAAAGATGTGGAGACTAAACAACATGCTACTGAACAAACAATGGGTTGTTAATGAAATTAAAGGAGAAATCAAAAGATACCTGGAGACAAATGAAAATGAAATACACCATACCAACTCATATGGGATGCAGCAAAAGCAGTCCTGAGAGGGAAACACATAGCAATACAGGCCCACCTCAACAAACAAGAAAAATCCCAAATAAGCAACCTCAAACTACACCTAACGGAATTAGAAAAAGAAAAACAAACAAAGACCAAAGTCAGCAGAAGGAGGGAAATAATAAAATTTAGAGCAGAAATAAATGAAATCGAAACCAAAAAAACAGTAGAAAGAATCAATGAAACAAAGAGCTGGTTCTTTGAGAAGATAAACAAAATTGACAAACCCTTAGCCAGACTCATTAAAAACAAAAGAAAGAAGGCTCAAATAAATAAAATTAGAGATGAAAGAGGGGAAATTACAATGGATACCACAGAAATACAAAGGATTATAAGAGAATACTATGAAAACTTGTATGCCAACAAATTGGACAATCTAGAAAAAAAAGGATAAATTCTTAGATTCATACAGCCTCTCAAAACTGAATCAAGAAGAAATAGAGAATCTGAATAGATCAATCACAAGTAAAGAGATTGAAACAGTAATCAAAAACCTACCCAAAAATAAAAGCCCAGGACCAGATGGCTTCCCTGGAGAATTTTACCAAACATTCAAAGATTTAATACTTATCCTTCTCAAGCTATTCCAAAAAGTAAAGGAAGATGAAATGCTTCCTAACAAATTCTGTGAGGCCAACATCACCCTGATAACAAAGCCAGACAAGGACAATACAAAGAAGGAAAATTACAAGCCAATATTGCTGATGAACACAGATGCAAAAATCCTCAATAAAATATTGGCAAACCGAATACAGCAGTACATTAAAAAGATCATACACCACGATCAAGTGGGATTTATACCAGGGACACAGTGATGGTTCAACATCAGCAAATCAATCAACGTGATATACCACATTAACAGAGCAAGGAATAAAAACCACATGATCATCTCAATAGATGCAGAGAAAGCATTTGACAAGATCCAACATCCATTTATAATAAAAACTCTCAATAAAATGGGTATAGAAATAAAGTACCTCAACACAATAAAGGCCATATGATAAACCCACAGCCAACAACATACTCAATGGGGAAAAACTGAAAGCCATTCCTCTGAGAATGGGAACAAGACAAGTGTGCCCACTTTCACCACCCTTATTCAACACAGTCCTGGAGGTTTGGCCAGAGCAATTACAAGAAAACGGACTCCAAATAGGCAACAAAGAGGTGAAATTCTCACTTTTTGCAGATGACATGATTTTATATGTAGAAAACCCTAAAAAATCCATTGGAAAACTATTAGAAATAATCGACAACTACAGCAAAGTTGCAGGGTACTAAAGCAACTTACAAAAATCAGTTGCATTTCTATACTCTAATAATGAACTAACAGAAAGAAAACTCAAGAAGACAATCCCATTTACAATGGCAACAAAAAGAATAAAATATCTAGGAATAAATTTAACTAAGGAGGTGAAAGACCTATAGAATGAAAACTATAAGACATTATCGAAAGAAATCGGTGATGACATAAATGATGACATATCCCATGCTCATGGATTGTAAAGCAATCTACAGATTCAATGCAATCCCAATCAGAATCCCTGAATACTAAAGCAATCCTGAGAAAAAAGAACAAAGCTGGAGGCATCACAATCCCTGACTTCAAAATATACTACAAAGCTATAATAATTAAACAGCACAGTACTGGTATAAAAACAGACCCACAGATCAATGGAACAGAATCGAAAGCACTGAAATAAAACCACACATCTTGTGGTGGACAGCTAATCTTCAACAAAGGAGCTAAGAATGTACAATGGAGAAAGGAAAGTTTCTTCAATAAACGGTGCTGGGAAACCCGGACAGCCACATGCAAAAGAATGAAAGTAGACTATTTTCTTTCACCACACACAAAAATTAACTCAAAATGGATCCAAAAGTGGAAGGTAAGACCTGAAACTATAAAACTATAAAACTCCTGGAAGAAAACATAGGCAGTACACTCTTTGACATCAGTCATAGAGGGATCTTTTCAAATTCCAGACAAGGGAAACAAAAGAAAAAATAAACAAGTGGAACTTCATCAGACTAAAGAGGTTCTGCTGGCAAAGGAAACCAGGATCAAAAAAAAAAAAGACGACCCATCAGCTGGGAGAAAATATTTGCAAACTATATATCCAACAAGGGGTTAATCTCCATAATATATAAAGAATTCACACAACCGAACAGCAAAAAAACGAACAACCCGATCAAAAAATGAGCAGAGGATATGAACAGACATTTTTCCAAGGAAGATATACAGATGGCCAATAGGCACATGAAACATCACTAATCATCAGGAAATGCAAATCAAAACTACACTAAGATATCACCGGACACCTGTTAGAATGGCTATAATCACCAAGACAAGAAATAACAAATGTTGGAGAGGGTGTGGAGAAACGGGAACCCTAATTCACTGCAGGTGGGAATGCAAACTGGTGCAGCCTCTATGGAAAACAGTATAGAGGTCCCTAAAAAATTAAAAATTGAAACACAATATGATCCAGCTATCCCACTATTGGGTATTTATCCAAAGATCCTGAAATCAACAATCCAAAGAGGCCTATGCACCCCTATGTTCATTGCAGCATTATTCACAATAGCCAAGAAGTGGAAGCAACCCAAGTGTCCCCTGACTGATGACTGGACAAAGATGTGGTATATATATACACAATGCAATACCACTCAGCAATAAAAAAGAAAATCGTCCCATTCACAACAACATGGATGGATCTGGAGGATATTATGTTAAGTGAAACAAGCCAGAGAGAGAAAGACAAACACCACATGATTTCACTCCTTTGTGGAAGATAAACTAACACACTAAGACAGTGAGAACAGTTTGGTGGTTACCAGGGGGAAGGGGGTTGGGGGTGGGCACAAGGTGTGAAGGGAAACTTTCATATGGTGACTGACAAACAATAATGTACAACTAAAACTTCACAATGTTATAAACTATTATGACATGATTAAAAATAAATAAATAAATGAAAAGCCCTAGTATTCAAGCACAACTGTGGTAGATGAGATTTCTTCACAGCAGAAACAACAGCTCCCTACTGGAAAATCTCTCATATCTCCCAGACTGACCAGCTTTAGCACCTCGTAACTCTGCTGCCAACCCTGTCATCCATCAGACCCAACTGAGGGGAGTCACTGATAGACTTTAAGCTGGGCAGTGACCTGATAAAAGAAAAAGCACCCTGGCTACTTAGTGTCTAGAGAATAGGTTTGGGCTGGAGGGTGAGGTGGGCTGGAGGAGGCAGGTAGGGGTCTCCTTCAGTAATCTTGGTTTGAGACGGTATTCTGGGCCAGCATTGTGGCAATATGGATGGAAGTGAGTGGTTTGCAGAGAAATTTAAGAGGCGTCTGATTAATGAAAACACTGAACGGGGGTGGTCAGAGATGTAGAAGGAAAACTACAGAGAGAAAAGTCACAGAAACCAAAGAGGAAATAGTTTCGGAGAGAGTAGTCAACCACGTCAGATACTGCAGGCAGGTAAATTAAGAAGACAGTTGAGAAGTTTTCATCACACGTGTCAGTTCAGGGGTGAGGACTTGAGACCTTTAGTGATGAACGAGGGGAATATGGGATCCAGAGGCCAGCTGAAAGATTAGCCTTAGATGGAAGGGGCAAATTTTCTTGGAAATGGGTGAGAAAAAGAGGCAAGAAGACTGCTTTTTGTTTTTTGTTTTTAAGGCAGAGGAGAAGGGTAGGAAAAGGAATTGAAGGCAGTTTCTGCTGGAGTTTTTTCGCTGTATCTGTCAAGCAGTAAGATATGCACTGAGGGTGAGTGAGGCATTCCTTGGGCTGTCCACCGGGAAATGGGAGGCAAAGATGACCATCACAAGTGGAAGAACTTCTGGTCAATAGTAAGGATCAACTGTGGTTGCAGAACACCGTGTTTTCCATATCTCCACATCCATCATTAGTTGAGGGCTGCTTCCAGGGGCATTGATTCCTCAGCACTTCTGACTTGCCCTGTGCGAGTCAGAGATGGAGGTGCAAGTATTCATTGTAAGCAATCTTTGAGGGATGGAGGTGAATGCTGAGGAGGATGGGTAGGGCTGGTCGGTGTGCTATAGCCGTATGGAGGGAAAATATCCAATTCTGGGGACAAAAAGGAAAGGTAAGTGAGAGTGCTGGCAGAAAAGTGGTTGCTGTGAGGACTATGGGATCTAACCTGGATAAGGAAAGGAATAAAATTCGGAAGGGATTGATGGCTTGGGGGGAACAGGAAGTCTCCTCAGACCTGGATCTCTTAAGGAGGTCAGAGCAGGTACAATAAGAGTAGAGAAATAACTAAGCAGGAGAAATTAGTCATTGTGGTAAAAAAGTTGTATATTGGAGTCGAAAATTTTATAGACGGCCCCGTTATGCACCCATGACAAAACACAGCATGATCACAAGAGTAGGCAGCTGAAATAGAGAAGATGCAGATCACAGGAACAGAAGAGGTAAAGGAGCTGTGAGGCAGGGCTATTGAATGATCCGCCCTGTGGATATTTACTGGGCAATGTAAGATTTGGTCTGGACAAGTAGACTGTGATAAAGTGTCAATATTTTGATGAATGTGAGGGAAAGAGTAGGGCACAGATAGTTTGTAATCTCCATGAGGGCAGGAATACCATCTCTCATCTTCACCACTGTATCCTAGTGCCTAGCACAGTGTCTTGTTGCATAGTAAATTACCTTGATTACCTCAATTGGTGGCTTAAAACATTTCTCAGCTCACAGTTTCTGTGGGCTAGGTAATGAGGAGCAGCTTAGCTGGGTGCTCCTGGCTCAGGGTTTCTCATGAGGTCAAAATGCTGGCTGCTGCTTTGGTCATTTGCAGTCTCAACTGAGGCTGGAGGATCCACTTCCAAGATGGCTCACTTGTTTGGTTGCCAAGTTGGTGTTAGTTGTTGGCTGAAGGCCTCGGTTCTTTGCTACATGGCCATGTATTGAAGTACAGAACACAGGAGGAAAACTAAGTTTGCAACTATAAGGATAGCAGGTTCAGTTTGGAGCATTTCATTTTGAGGCGCCTGTGGGACAACTTCAGGGATTTCCAAGGGCAGTTACATATATGAGTCTGGTGACCAGAGGAAGAGATGGGATGGAAGTAAAGATTTAATAGTCATCAATACATAGACAGTAACTGAAACTATGGAATGAATGAGATGGCTGAATGGGAAAGCCTCAGAGGAGTAAGTTTTAGAAGAGGCAGGGGAGATGCTGCGATCGTGGGAGAATCCACAGCCTCAATTTGAGAAGGTTGTCAAGATGACACTGTTCCTGGAGGAGGGTCACATTTCAGTCATGACAAGCAGTCCCAGAGGACTTAGAGATATTGTCTACCAAGGCAAGTAGGGGAAGCCAGATGAACTGGAGGAAGAACAGGATAGTAGAAGTGTATGAGGGCATGAGAGAGGATTTCTGAGAATGATAGAGATGAGGGTCATGGATGGAAATATCCGTAGGTATACAACTTGGGTTAACAGTTTTTCTGCACTGTCCCGTATTAGGATGTCAGTGTTGGCTTACTATAGGAGCTGGCCCTGTGACAGGTGTCTATCCTGGGTTTTTAGGACACAAGTCCTAGCAAACTGAAAATAGAAGAAACTGAAGACAGAGATTGATTTTTTTTTTTTTGAGTTCGATTTTCAATATGGCTGAGTGGCAGGTGATGACAATGTCTGGCATTCTTGGTGTCCTAGCTGACAGGAGTGGTGTCTACGCTGGTCAGATTCTTTACCTGATCCCAGATGCCCATACCTGAAGCCATGGACACTGCATGAGAAGCCACAATAACACCTGAACCCAGGATCAGAGTTCCTCCCACCTTACCTTACTTCTATCATCTTTGTACCTTGTCATATACGAGCTGACTTTTGTTACCATCTTGCTGAAATCCACATTCCCAGGCCTTGTTTTGTCTTGGAAATCTTGCCCAGATGGTTGGGGCTAGGACAGTCCCTTGAAGACTCTCAACCTTTGATGGAATTAACAACCATGATGGTTTGGAGGCCTGAATGATCTGGTGAAACTACCAGCTAGATCCCTTAGAGCTGGAACTGGGGTGAGGAGTTGCACGTGGGATAACATAGCCTGCAGAGATCAGGCACAAAAGCCAAATCCAGAGGATCAGAGACCAGATAGAGACCACAGTCCATGGATTTGGTTCTCCAGACACAGGATCACGGTGAGAACAGACCAGAAACAAGAACTAATAATAACCATAACCAACCTTTATTGAGAGCTCATCACGTGCCAGATGCTGTGCTAAGCTGCCCTACATATCTTGTTTCGTTTTTCACAAGAATGTTATGAGGTGGGTGCTATTGTTATCCTCCCCTTATAGACAAGGGAACTGAGGCATAGAGAGTTTAAATAATTGGCTCACGATTAGCAAGTAGCGGAGCCAGATTCAAACCAATGCATCCTCACCCAGAGCATACTTTCCATCCGTTGTGCTCTCCCCTGAGCGACAGCTGAGAATACTCTTGGTGTTTGGAGCTCTTCTTCGTCAAATAGCAGCTTTGATGGAGAACTTGGCTGGGGCTCTAGGTGTCTGTGAGAGGCTTCGTGACATCCATTCTATTTCCATTGCCTTTATTTATGGCCCAAAATAGAACTTCACGGAAAAGCCAGGTCTGCAGGGCTGGTTCTGGGAAGGTGTATCTGTTAAGATATTGGGCTTAATGGGCAGAAACCCAACTTTAACTCACGTTGTATGATAAGGATCCAGGGGATTCCAGGGAACCCAAAGATAGGCATGTAGCTGAGATTCAGGAACCACCTGAAACAGCCCTTGAAAACTTCCAGGATAGTCTCTGCAAACCTCACCTCTGTGTTTCAGGCTCATTCTGTCTTTCTCTCTCTCTCTCTTTCTCTGTCTCCCCCTCCCTCCCTCCCTCTATTTCTATTTCTATCTCTATCTCTATTTCTCTCTCTCTTTACATCTTTCTCTCTATCTCTCCAGACAGATTTTTTCCAACCTCTCTAGTTGTGTAATAGGAACCATCACCTTGAGCCCTGATAGTTCTGGAACTTTACATCAATCGCAAAGTGTGGTACCCAGACGAGCAGCATTAAATTCACTTGGGAACTTATTGGAAATGTAAAATCTCGGGCCCAACCTCAGACCTACAGAATCAGAAACTCCGGGGTGGGGCCCAACAGTCTGTTTTAACAAGTGCTCCAGGTGATTCGAGTGCATGCCAAATTTGAGAACCGCTGGTTTCTATCTTACAGCTTCAGCCACTGGAGAGAGACTGACCAGTTTGCAATCCCAAGGTCAAAATTGTCAGCAAAGGGTTACGGGCACAGCTTGAGTTGGGGGCCCACCTCTGCACTGATTAGCTGTGGCCTGAGAGCTGGGTCATGCTGTAACCTTACCTATCCAACTGCAAAACACCTGGACAGAGGTGGTGATGAGAGCAGTCTCAGAAAACAGGCAGTTTGGAAAACAAGTGGAGTGTGGGAGGAATGCTACACGGACAAAACAATAAGAAAAGTGAGGGCCAGATTTCTGTACCTTGAATCTGAGAGCTATCACTGGCTTGGTAGACCCTTGACGGGAACGGGCAGGGAAGTTAACAAGACCCACGTGCTGGCCTGCTTAGGGGCAGCCTGCAGAACCAAGTTCCCTACTTTTGCAGAGATTGGCCTGGCCAGGGTCATGGTTTAGAGCCTTAAACATCACACTGACTCTTTTCTTGCTACTTTGTGTCCTTTTCCTGGAGCAGTCCCCATCCAGTATATTGTCTGCTTTGGGTCCTGGAGGATGTATTGGTTAGAACTGCAATTATCAAAGTCAGGTCCCTGGGCCTTAGGGTCTCAGGCTCTTTTAGGCATTCCACAGATTAAACTACTTCCACAATAATACTAAGATTTTATTTGCCCTTTTCACTGTATTGACATTTGCACTGATGGTGCAAAAGCAAAAACATGTAAAATTGCTGATGCCTCAGCACATCAAGGCCACGACTAATTAAATTTATTAAAATAAAGTTAGTTTTTATTAAATTTCAACCCTTGATTACATGTCTTTTTAATGTTCTGGGTGACAAAAATGGAAAGTGCACATAAAGCCCTTTTGTTGCATACCAAAGTATGATGGCATCTCAAGAAAAAGTACTAGTGCTATTGAGCTGTGAGATAAATTAGCCACTTTTTCATGGAAAACCGTTTTTACTTGAAAGAATGACTGATAGACAAGCTACGGTGGTTGGCAGACATTTCTTCAAAAACGAAGTAAGTAAGCCTGTCACTTCAAGGAAAACAACTGACAGTATTTGTTGCCAATGATAACATTTAGCTTTCAAGTGAAAATTATAATTTTGGAAGACTTGTATCTACCACCATGAGCTTGACAGCTTCCCAATACTTAAAACTTTTTTTGATGGGCTCTATGGTGATGCTAACCAATGTGATCGTTTAATATTGTATAATGACATGTGTCAACATTTAGAAGATCTGCATAATTCAGTGAACCAATATTTTCAAAATGACCAATTCACAACGTTAAAAAATTGTGGGTGATGTTACAAAATTGCAGGTGGGTAAGAGATCCATTCGAAATGCAAGATAGACCAATGGATTTTAATATAAGAGAGTATAAAGTTCATTGATATGGTTTCAGATTCCACATTACAACTAACTTTTAAGAAACTACCACTGTTGAATTTTAGTATAATATCAAAAAAGAATACCCACAATGATCTGAAATGGCTATTAAACTACTCCTCCCTTTTCCAACTCCATATCTGTGTGAGGCTCAACTTTCTCCACATACTTCAACCGAAACAACAAAGCATAATGTATCGAATGCAGAATCAGATATGAGACTCCAGCTGTCTTCTGTTAAACCAGACACTAAAGAGATTTTCACAAATGTAAAACAATGCCTATTCTTCTCACTAATTTTTTTTTTGTTTTGGAAAATACAGCTATTTTTCATAAAAATGTTATTTATGTTAACATGTAATGGGTTTATTGTTGTCATTTTTTTAACGAATGAAAAAATAAAAATTTCGCAGTTTTAATTTCTAATGTGGTAAATATTGATACATATAACCCATATAAAAGTTGTTTGAGTCCTCAACAATTTTCAAGATTGTAAAGGAGTCCAAAGACGAAACAGTTTGAGAACTACTGAGTTGGAGCAGTTTAGCTATCGTAACTGAGACATATTCAGAAAAAGAGATGGCAAAGTGGTTCACACAATATAGAAATTTCTCTCTTTTTAAATAACAGTCCAGAGGTCGATAGGGAGGGAGTCCAGGGCTGACTGGTGGTTCTGTTCCATGGGTCATCCAGGGTCCCAGATTCCTTCACTCTGTTGCTCCAATATCCTCTAATCTGGGGTCTATGGATAGAATTCAGAATGTCTATGACTGGAGTAGAAAAACCTCTAAGAGAAATGTGTTTCCTTCAGCTATAAGCAATAAACCATAGTGCTAGCAGGACTAGTGACTTTGTCACCAACAGAAGTCACAGTTATTTTCATATCACATTATAGTTACTGCAATTATGTCAGACTACCATTTACACTCATCATTTTAAAGCCATGTTAGTTGTTAGACTCCCTTGTTAAGTCTTGTTATGTAATATATCAATAAAGAAGCACAGAGAGTAATGTATCATACATTTATTTAAAAATATTTTATAACTATTTCATTATGATTGGCTTCCTACATAATTTTTATAATTTTGGTATGATTGATTTCCTTTATATCTTTATGTTTTAAAACATCATTCTGTTAAGATCTCAGGGGGGTCACCAGCACGCCAAACCAGTCCATGATACACAATGATTAAGACAACCTCTTCTAGGGCCGTGGTCAAAGAAGGACAGGAAGCAGAGGGGAAGGAATATCCTTCTGACATAGTGCACCTAGCACTTTCTGCTCACATGCAGAGAACTTGGTCACAGGGCCACATTCAGCTGGGAAAGGTAGTTTCAAGTTGGAAGGCCATGTGTCTTGCTAAAACTTGAGGGTGAGTGGGGGTTAAATTACTAAAGGAATAAGGGAATATTGAACAATGGGGTGAGGGATAATTCATAATCTCTTTTTGGGGTTCTCCAAGGCTTTGTTTCTTCTCTGTTGATCATTTTCACTTTGATTCTCTGCCCCTCATCCAATCCCCTGGAGGCCGTTCTTCCTTCTCAGTGACGAGTAAGTTTGTTTTGTAATTGTCCACCCCAACCTTCCTCTTCTGAACAGTTACACAGAACAGTGACTGTGAACTCAGTGTCACAAATGCCAAAATTAACAAGCTGCTATGTCAAAGTTAAAAAGGCTGGCAGGATAATCTCAAAGCATCTCCCCCCAAATAAATATTAATTAATTACAAAGTGAAAAAATAGTAGCTTTACAGTGGAGAAACCTGGTAGTCAACACCTTAATCAAGTGATCAGGGTTAACACCACTAATAATAAGACATATTGACAACATGTATCCCCTGACATAATACACTGGGAAGGACCCATCACCTCTGTGGTGCTCTTCCCCCAAATCCGTAACTTTAATATAATCATAACAAAACATCCAGCAAATCCAAACTGATGGACATTCTATAACTGACCTTCACAAATATGAAGGTCATAAAAGACAAAGACTGAGGAACTGTCACAGATTGGAAGAGATTAAGGAGGGAGAAAAAATAAATGCAGTGAGGGGTCCTGGATTGGATCCTGGAATAGGAAACATGGCATTATGGGAAAGCTGACAAAATTCAAATAAGGTCTGTAGCTTAATTAATAGTATTGTAACAACATTAATTTCCTAGTTTCATTAACTATGGTTATGAAAGATGTTAACGTTAGGGGCAACTGGATGAAGGTATATGGAAACTTTCCATACTATTTTTGCTACTTTTCTATCACAATGAAGTTATTACAAAACAAAAAGTTAAAAAAATACTGGCAGGTACAGAGATAGGGCTGCCCTGGGTGGTGGCAACTTGATAGGGTCTTTACTACCAAGTGAGGGTCAAGGACTAGTGTACCTCTCTCCCACTCAAAGCTGAAAAATGTTAGACAGTCTTCAGCTTCTGGGTCAAAGCTCACCTGAAGCTGATGATCCAGGCAGAGTACGGAGAACATATTGGCTCAAAGGACAAGGTTTGGCATCAGAGAAATCTGGGTTTCATCTTGGCCTCTCCTCTTAACAACTGTGTACCTTTCATAAGGTACTTACCCTCTCTGAACCTCAATTTTCTCATCTTTAAAATGGGAGGATATAATGCTCTGTAAGATTTACAGAGTTGTTGGGGTGTATTTAAAGAGATAATGTCTCTGAAGCATGACCAACGTTCAATAAATAACTATTACGATTGCACTATAAAGAGAAGACTGGGAAGAGCCTTATTACTATCTAAACCTGAGCAAAGCATCCACATAAGTATTTATAAAGTGCTTCAAATATACCACATATGCTCCAAGTCAAGTTACCATTAGTGATGTTAAGGTCACTGTACTGCTGTGGGCTTTAACTGTACTTACAGCACTGTTGGGGAATCTAATTTAATTGAGACACACTCTAATTTGGACTACACTTTTCTTCTAATTTAATTCCTCATGCCTTATATTTTCACATAGTTGTTAGTGTATAAATTATTAATTTAGTCACTTTGTTTGATTATATTTTTTCTGGCATTGCTCATCAGTGCTAACATGTTTAAATATTGGTCTCAGTGGTTGCTGAAAGCAAAGTTATGTAGGAGGGAAATACCCGCAAGAAGCCAAATCTAAGAGAAATGCTGCTTTGTTTAAATTCTTTCATGATACAAAGCTGGATTTTGTGTCTGACCACTTCTGCCCGATCATTTTAGTACTGGCATCCTTCAGCCTCTTCGGGGAGACTGACTAAACTAGGGGAGTCTGGGATCCCTTGGAGGTTAACAATTTTCCTGTGCTTCCATCCGTCTTGCTATGCCCAACTGGACCAGTGCTGCTCCTAGTGTAATCTGCGGACTTGTGCCAGACTGCAAACTTTTACTGGTCTGAGGCAGAAATTGAGAGAAGTTATTCAGAAACTCTGACAGCAACTTGACAGAGTTATTTTGTTTGTTCAGTAAAATTAGTGAAGGGGCTTGTATTTTGTATTCTTTGCTTTTTCATTTCATGTCTCTGGTAATTTATCATTATTGTTTTTGACAAAAGTGTCTGTCTGCGACAAATTGGAAAAAGAAAACACAAAACCTGGCCCTTCCCCACAGGTAGAGGAGCGCTGATCTAGATCATAAGGCGTATCCTGCAAAAGACTATCCCAATGTGTAATTGAAAGTCATCAGTAAAAAGGAAGGCATCCTGATCTAGCTCCACGCATTTCATAAATATGACTTGAGCTAACATTACTGCCTGGAAACATCTATGTACAGATTAGGAGCATTTGTCTGTGCAAAATTTCCTGTTGCTTGTAAACCTAAGGATTTGGGGGTGGGGGGGCTGGGCGCAGTTTTCTGGCCAGGAACTTTGTCATAGCGTGTATGGTAAACTGACATTGTGATAACTATAATTGTCTCCTGACTGGCCCCCAGTTTCCATTCTGGCCCACAATTTATCCTCCACACTGTTGCCAGAATAATAATCTTAGTAAAATGCAAAGTTCTACCATGTAACCCCAATGCTTGAAATCCTTTAGGAACTTTCCATCATCCACAGGATGAAGTTCAGTCTTTAGCCTCCTGTACCAGATCCTCCATGATCTGGTCCTGGTTTATTTCTCTAGCCTATGCATTTTGGAAAGATTGTCCCTCTTTGTCCACCCCCTTGTCTCTCCTATCTTTGAAGAGCCTTCTCAAGTGTCACCTTGTCTGTGAAGCCTTTCTAAACCTCCCCACCCCCACCCCCAGGTAGAATTGACCCCTCCCTCTTTTCATACTTCCTACTGGTTTCTAGAACTGCATCAAGCTTCTTTATTGAGGTTTAGAAATCAAATTAAGCAAAACCCAGAGGTTTTGCTGTTCAGTTCTTAAATTGAGAGTTGTATGGTGGGGGATTAGTTTTGGGGCTGTTTATAACGGAGGTACAATGGATACTGAACTCTGATGAAGTTCTGGAAGACACTGGAGAGGTGACTGGGGAGTGGGTGGAGATGGCACACTCCCCTGCTGCAGCTGCTCCCCTGGGGCACTGCTTAAGGAAGGCAGAGTTAGCCAGTTGGGTCACTAGATTATGACTGAGGCATTCAGCTGTTTACTGAATGACATTCTAACTGGCCTGAAAAACACCCAGTGGGTGAAGACTAGTATTTACTTTTATAACACATTTTGATTAATTAACTTTAGTGTACTCTCTCTTCAGATAACTAGGTTAAGAAGCTGTGCGCGAAGTTTCACATGATTCAATTAAATGCAATGTTATGATTGTAAAGAGATAAACGCCCATCTAAACTCTTATTCTACAGCAGTAGATTAGGCATTTGGTTAAATGCAGTCTGATATATGGAAAGAATAGCCCCCACTGTAAGCAATATTTGGATTTAACAAACAATTACTCGTTCAAAATCCAATCAATAGACGCATTTATTACAATAACTTGGTTTACCATTGATGCCAGAATATGTTAAGTTAAAAATGTGTTCAAGTTGAATTAGCTTTATATTGCCACTCAGATTGCAGAGTTTTTCAGTTGGATCTCAGTTGGATATTAGCGACCATCTGGTCCAATCCTTTGATTTTTCTTTTTTAATGGAGAATCTGAGTGCCATAGAGGTGAAGTGGTTGTCTAAAGTCACACGGCCGTGTATTGGCTGAGCTAGGCCCAGGGCCCAGGTGATAAACATAGTTCCTGAATAAACATCAGGATATATGGCTTGACAAAAGCAATTTTCTGATTTGTAAATTTATTAATAAGAAAAGTCTTTCAGAGGTATCATATTTTGTAACACATTAAACAAGGAACTTTCATTGATGAAAAGAAAATGAGATTGAGTCTGTCCTTGAAAATCGAGTTTGTCGGGTTCCCATGGACTCAATAGCATAGAGGGAAGGTGTCCATTTATGATCTCACGGCTGGTGTCTACTTGTCTCTTCCATCTTTGATGTGAGTTCCTGGTTCTGTTCAACTGCCTTTTACCAGCAGCTCTTCTCTGCCAGCATCCTAGTCTGACATGGATCAACTTATGCTGTCAAATACCACTCTGTGTTTGAGTGTCTGCACTTGCATAAAGGGTGGAGAGTTTGGAGTTGGTGAAAGGCGAGAAACTGTAGCAAGGAGGGCAAGCTTCCCACAAAAGTTTATGTACCCCTTTCCATTGTATGGAGTCGTTACTGGAAAGAGGCCATCCAGCCATGAACTACATTTTCTAGCCCTCACTCCCTAATGCCCACCCCTTGTTTTATATGTAGATGTGACCATCTGACTAGACTTCGCCAATGGAATGTGAATGGGAGAGATATATTATTTTCAGGCCAATGCTTTATGCTCTCTTTCTTTTTTACCAGCTGGATGCCCTAGGTGGTGGCGAAGCCAAAGATGGAAGGAACCCAGATCCCTAAAGTGCCACATAAAGGAGATCTGCCTGCTAACTAGGAAAGACTCCCTCAGACTCTTAGACAAACAAAAGATAAACTGTAAATGTGTTTGAGTTTTTACACATTTTGGGTTTGTTACAGCAGCCAATACTCCCCTAAATAGTACACAGCCTCTTGTTCTAATGAGTTTTAGTTCCATTCTGAAGGTACATATTCACCTAAAAATTAGTTACACGTATTTTTACAAAATATTTAATTTAATCGAGCACTCTAAGTGTTCAGAGAGGTCTCAATTTTCCCCAAGAGATTAATAAAGCAAAATGGATTGAGACACTCGATGAAGCAGCTAATAAACAAATTACTTACTTGTCTAGATTTTGCTGATATCATGCTGTTCACTTCCAAATAAGTTCACTTTTAATTTTAATATCCTTGTATAGAGGTGAAGAATGTCATTCTTTGGATGTAGATTGTAATTTTTATATGGTATGCTCATTTTACAGTTGTATTTATTTACACCTCACCTCTTTCCAAAAGAGTTTGCAATTGACCTACAAAAAATGACTTAGCAACAAGGTTAATAAAATAGAAAAGCAGGATATAGAAAAAAAGATGAGGAAACTATGCTAACTGAAATTGTTCAAGTGGTTGCTGTGATTGAGATTCAGCCTTAAGTCTAGGCTTCTTGGCAGGCTGGGTAAGAGGGAGACATGACAAATTACAAATCAGCCATCAGAAAGGAGGACATGTACTCATCTCTCAGGGGTGGTAATGCTTTGTCTGGTACCAAAGTTTCAAAGAAATGGCCCTCAACGTTTTCATCTCAGGGGAGTAGGATCTACCAGAAGTGAAATCATAATGAAATTTTATCAACCCTCCAACTCAGTTTTGTGAAATGAAATCTTGATAATATTGAAAAGAGAGGAAACTGCTAGGCTAAGTACTTACTAAAAACCTTTTGTTTATTTTTCTTTTCCACCTATCTTAACCCTTGGGAACTTACGTATAGCTTGCAGATGATCTTTGATATGCTCACTTAAAAATTAAATTCTTTGTCTCAGGATGGGTAAGCTCTGAACCAAATTGCTGGTTTGATTCTAGAAACATTTTAAACAAATTATGTCATTATTCAAGGTGAATTGATATTCGAAGGTGATTGTTTAATCTTCCTTGGGAGGGAACTTAGTTTTATCCGTGTATGAGCTTGGAGTTCTCATAGACTGAGAGTTCTTGGGTGGGAATTTCTAAAGAAGTACCCCTGTACTATAGCACAGGCCACGCCAATTAGACATTTTTAGGTGCAAGTCTTTCTCAACTTGGATTTCATGTGCTCTAAGAATATGGCAGCTGGAGGTTGTCTCATTAGCCATCATTTTTCAGATGAGAAGACTGAGACCTAGACTGGATACATGACCAGCCAGCAGTCCCACAGGTAGTGAAAAGAGAGCTGAGATAAGAACCCCGGCCTCCCGATGCTTAGCTTGATTCTACTGTGTAACAGATGCCTCTCTTAAGTACTAGCTCAATGCTATTCAATTTAATGCAATAAGCCTTTCGTCAACATCAATGATAGAAAGGACCACTCCCCAAATATTTCTAAGCTCCTTAGAACTTTTGCTTATTTCTATATTATCTTAAATTCTGGTTGTTTCTATCAAATAGAGGTAGGCAAAGCAAAAGAGGTCTAAGTGAAAATATTGATAAAATGAAGAATTGAAATATTAATCTCTAATAGAATGAAGTTATGTTCCAGATGGGTGATACAGGATAGAGTCCTTTCTACTCTCTGAAGATTTCAAAGCACTTAACATTACCTTAAAACTCATTAAGCCGGGTGCTGAATCAGACATTGGGTGGTGTAACTTTAATCTTATTATTTATTTAATACCATCAAAGGAGTTGGTTCTCAGTGGGACTGGATAACTCTAAAAGGATGAAACCTTTTCTTCAATGTTCTAAAAGGATAAGTATCATTCAGCCAATACTCTCTTCCAAAGATAATCAATGATAACGTAGGAAAATATTAGCAAGTCACTCATAGAAATCTTCCCAAATGAATAAACTAATCAAATAATTTCAAAAAGTCTTTGTAAGTTTATATCAGTTTGATCTGGAATGTGCTACTTTATAGAAATAAAGGAGTTTGTGGGATTTTTATTAGTTAAGGAAGAAAAGAAGATGAAAATCACTTATTCTTTCTTACCAATTAACATTTAGAATTTCTTCCTCTTAAAAGTATTTTTATACTTTTGTATAAATACAATACTCATTGTATTGCAAATTCTTTCTTGCTTTTTAAATACAGGAATGCTCTATTTTTCAAAAAGTGAAGGGTGAATTTATGGTGCCCATTGCCTTTGGAAATATGTTTTATTGCTATGCAATTTATGCAGTCGTTTTTGACTTTTGAAAATATTGAAGTCAACATGAGTTTCTCTTTTTATATCAAAAAGTGGTTACCTGTTTTCTTAGAGTTTGTTTTTCTTCATAGAAAGTTTGCCAGAATTGGGCTAATTTCATTAAAAACATTAATCCATTAGAACATAAGAATAAAAAAATGGATCCTCTATTTGGCCCTGGCTACCTTTCAATATGAGTGATAAACTGTTAATTATAGACCTGTGTATGCACTCTAAGTGTTTTTCATATTCAAAATTAAACTTTCATCCGTCTCTAAAATGACAGAGGCAAATGACATAGATGCAGTTTTGAGAAAATGGTAGACTGACCAAACACTGTCAAAACTACAAGTTCAATGCTATTCAATTCAATGCAATAAGAAGTTGTGTCTTATTTTTTTTTTGTCTGTGTCAGTTTTTTGTCTGACACTGACAAAAGCTACTGTGAAATTTTAGGTGTGTAACACAGGCTCATATTCATATAAGCTGTGAACATATCACTTTGGATAGGCTGCCTAAAGTTCTCGCTTAAAAGCAGAACACTAGTAGGTTCATTAAAGCGGATGTGGATCCCTAGGCAGGAGATTTCAGACTCATTCCTTTATTATGCAAATTACAGAGGCTGTGCTAGGGGCGAGGGGGTTAATGACTATTAACTGATGATAAAACGTTTCAGCCTGTTATTCACTTAGTGGGGGAGAAAGGAGAAAGACTAAGGGGTCATTGAAGAAATAACTTCGGATTTATGATTTGGGCTTATTTCACAGGTAGTATTTTTTAAAACAGGAATAAACAGATGAAAATAAAAATCACCCAAAATTGTATCATCTAAGGATAACGCTATTAACATTTTGCTCTATATAGCATTTTGACACCGTTAGCATGTGATCTAAGCAATACAGTTTAAAGTTTTTTCTTTCAAAAATTGTATCGTGTTATATATGCCATTTTAAATATGTTATTCATTTAACCTCATGAATTTCCTCCCTGTCAGTAAACATACTTCTAAAACATTAATGGCATCGTATTCCATCATTCACCACTGTACCATCATTTATCTAACAAAACCTTCAGTTTTTGGAGATTTAAGTTGTTTCAGATTTGTTTTGTATAATAAAAAATGCTGCGATAAGCATCTTTCTGAATACATCTTTGTCCAATTAGTTCTGAAGATAAATTGCTAGAAATAAAGTTGTTATGTGAAAGAGCATACAACTCTTTAAAATTTTTGGCACATATGGAAAACTTCCTTGCAGAATTTGTACCAATTTACACACCTGTGGACATATGAAATTCCATTTCCCTCCAAATTTTGAAAATACCATAACTTTTCCGATCTTCACTAATTTGAAAGAACATAAAGATTTCATTTTTTAATTGCTGTTCTTAGATTAAGTATTGAATAAGTTGAATATTTTTTTCATGTATTTGTTGGTATTCTCTATTTCTTCTTAATTTCCTATTTATGTCAATTTCTTATTCTATTAATGTATTTATCTTTTTCTTAGTGATTTTAAAGCACCCTTTGATATTGAGGACAGGAAGTCTTCATCTGTCATATATGTTGCCAGTAGTTTTTCCAAGTTTTCCATTTGACTTTGCTGATGGTGATTTTTGACATATCGACATTTTCATTTTTCATGTAATTTTACCTTTCAATTTTTTTTTTTTGGCTTCTATTTTGGGTATCATGCTTAGAAAGCCCTTACCCATGTTAACATTTAAAAATACTTGTGTATAATTCATTTAATGGTTTCAATTTTTATATTTAACCTTTAAATTATTATGAAATATTTCACACATAGAAACTGGTAGGAAGAATAATACAAGAGAGAAAGTATACACAGTGGTTAAGAGTAGACTTCTGAGCTGGATTTCATGGGTGTGGTGGTTTTAAAATAAGTCCACATTCTTTGACACTCCTCCCTTCAAAGGGTAAAGGCTAATTCTCCTCCCCTTGAGTATGGGATGAATTTAGGAAACCGCTTCTAATGAGTAAATATTGTAGAAATGATGGAGAGTGTCTTCCCACACCAGGTCATAAAAGACATTGAGGTTTCTCTCTCTGTCTACTCATCTTGTGTTTCTTACCCTGGGGGAAGTTAGCTGCCACACTCTGAGGACATTCAATCAACTCTGTGGAGAGGTCCATGTGATGAGGAACTGAGGTCTCCTGCCAGCAGCCAGCGAGGAAGCCAATGGAGGCTTCAAGCCAACAGCTACACGAGTAAGGTTGGAAGTGGCTCCTCCAGCCCCACCAAGCCTTCAGGTCACTGCAGGCCAGGTGACATATTGGCTACAATATCGTGAGAGACCCTGAGGCAGAACAACCAGCTGAGCTGCTCCTAGACTTCTGACTCTCAGAACCTCCGTGAGAAGAAATGTTTCTCGTATAACACTGCTAAGTTTGGGGGTAGTTTGTTATATAGCAAGAAATGACTAATAAAACAGGCATGAATCTTCAAGCTTTGAGATTTTGTGCCTTAGTTTCCTTATTTTAAAATGGGGAAAATAACAGAATTCTCCTTATAAGATAATTTCAGAAGTTTAAGTAAATTAACGCATGTGCAGTACCTTTTGATACCAAACCGAGTGGGCTCACCTCCTGGTGAGGTAATAAGACTCTACCCCAGTGGAAGTTTTTTCACAAAGTAAAGTGTATTTGCAACAAATAGGAGGCCCTGAGGAATCATTTCCAAAGTCATGGTGTCCCGAACAAAGGGAAGCAGGAACTTTTATTTTGGTTGGGGAATGAATATTCAAAAGAGAGAGGTGGCTACACTACAGATTATGGTAATGAGGCTTAATCTCCTCTTGAAGATATCTTCCCATTAAAAATAAGGCAAGGTTGTGGGAGTAGCTCTTGTAGGGAAGCTTGGTTAGCTTCAGGGTGGTTGCTGGGTGCACCTCATTAACATAAAAAAAACCTTGGAAAAACAGTTAAATGCTTCCAAACCCACCCTTGAGTCTCTCGGGGCACTAATCGGTGACACTTATAACAGTGCCTGATGTGTGGTGAGCTAAAAGTTTTGCTATTATATAACAAATATCCATGTACCTCCACTCAGCTTAAGAATGCTGAAAATGCTACTGATAGAATTGAAGATCCATTTATGTCTCTTCTCAAATGTATAATGTATATTTAACTATTTAAACACCTGGAACTTATTTTGGTCATGGAGTGAGGTAAATAGCCAACATAATTTTTTTTTCAAATGCATAACAAATTTTCTCAGCACAGTTTGATGAATCATCTATTCTTTCCCCATTGATCTGAAGATCACTATTTTAATGTACTTATATACACTTCCGTTTGATTTGGAGTTTCTATTCTCTCCATTGAACAATGTCTATTTTGTTATCCATTACATGTTGTTTTAATTATTACAGCTTCCTAGTGTGTTCTGATGCTGGCTGTGCAAATTCCCCTTAATTATGGGGTAGGCAGACTCTAAGATGGCCTTCTACGGTCCCTGCCTTCTGGTACAGCATTCATGCCCTTGGGCATGAATATACTTCCCTTAAGTGTGGGCTGGATTTAATGACTCTCTGGTGAGTAAAATGTGGTAAAGGTAATGGCATGTCACTTCTGATATTAGGTTACAAGAGGACTGTGGCTTCCATCTTGGATACTTTCTTGTTTTCTCACTTGCTTTGAAGACAGCTGCCTTGCTACGAGCTGCCCTATGGAGAAGGCCTTGTGGCCAGGAACTGAGGGAGGTCTCCTGACAACAGCCAGTGAGGATCTGAGGCCATCAGTCCAACAGCTCAGGAGGAACCAAATCCTGCCAACAACAGCATGTGTGAGCTTGGGAGTGGATCCTATGCAGATTGAGCCTTTAGATGAAATCATAGCCCTAGCTGATACCTTGATGGCAGCCTTGTGAGAGAACTGAGCCACAGGTACCCAGCTAAACCAAGCTTGCACTCCTGATTCAAAGAATTTGAAACAATAAAATGTTTGTTGTTTTAAGCTGCTAAGCTTTGGGGTAATTTCTTATGCAGCAATAGACAACACAATTATTAGTTTCAATTTTTTTTTGTATTCTTCCCCATTTATCCTTTCACAAGAACATGATTTTGTCTTATTCCAAAAATTTTTAGAGCATTTTTATTGGCATTGCATAATATTTCTAAATCATTTGGGGGCCAATTGATACCTCATACAATGAGTTTTCTGAAATAAGAACATTATATTCCATTCAAATTATACAAGATTTCTTTCGTGTGCCTCAAAAATTTAGAGTTTTCTTTATACATATTTCTTATTAGGTTTGTTATTAGCTACTTTATACTTTTCATTGGTATTGCAAATGGGAATAATTTCTATTTGATTGTCGCTTACTTGATTATTGTTTGTATATAAGAAATTAATTGATTTTTGTACATTTATCCTGTAATCCAACACTTAATTGAATTCTATTATTAGTTTTCATTGTTTTTCCATTTTATCTCTTGGGTTTTCTATGTACACAATGATCCACCATCCTTTCTAAAGCAAACTTAGTGATACTGAACAGAGAAGCACAAATGAGTGTGTATGAACTGTGTGCCTCATGATGAGATGCCAAGAATTTGGAAAGAAATAAAAAGTAAGTAGCTATGTTTTATTCATTTCTCTCTGTGTCACTTAGCGTGGTTTTCAGGATATAGAAGTTGCTGTGTGGATGGTAATTGAATGAATGAGGGAATGATCTGCCCTCCTTCTAGTTTGGTTTCCTCAGTCCTGCCTTAATGCCCCTCTCTGAACCAGCTCATCGTGAGGTCCCACCATGTCCTGAGCTGACCCCATGTTGGATATGACATCTGCTAAGTCCTCAGCACTCCACTAACATGATATAAATAAACAAGTACATTACTTACCTCAAAGACCTAATGATCTAGTGAGGGAGACAATAGGAGTACACATGCAATCATTAGAGAATAGATCAATGCTAGATCATGTGGTACTTCCCTGCACCCACATGGGGCTGGTATAAACTAGGCAAATGTATTTCCCATTTGAGCAGTGCTCACGTAGAAGATTCTGGGCCTACACTGAATCAGGGAGGGTAGGTAACAAGGTGATGCTCGAGAGGGAGTCAGGATCCTCCATGAAGGAGTGAGTGTGTTGGGTGCCCAGTTCAAAGTGCAAAGAGAGGCACAAAACCAGGCAGCATATCTGAACATCGGATGGATAGAAAGTCTTATCAAGAGCACGTTGGGCCAATGACTTAGAACTAAAGTCGTGGTAACATAAGAATTCAGCATTTACCTGGTGCCTGGTGCATGACTGTTGGTGGCAGTGGCTGCAGAACTTGAAGGAATCCCACAGGCTTGGGATGAACTGACTGCAAACAAAAGTGTTACTCAGAGGAGAGAAACAAAAGTGCTGGGTTCTGTAGGGCAAGAAAAGGAGCAAGATTTTATTCCAGGTGCAAGGGAAACCATTAGAGGGTTTTCAACTTAGGAGTGACACGACCTAACTTACATTTTCAACAAGGCGTTTCTGTCCACAGTATGGAAACTGAGTTGGGATGGGGGACAGGAATGGGATTTGAGGGAGTTAGTAGAAGAACACTGCAGTGAGCTGGAGGGAGGTGGTTCTGGGCTGGAGATGGCTGATGATGGTGGAGATGGAAAGTGATGTCCATTGAGGACAACTCTGTGAATCAAGTTTTCAGTGCTAACAAGTTTTTTTTGACACTTTAAAGTATATTTCATTATTGTAATATAAAATAAATGTATTGTAAAAAAATAAGCATTTATGATATTTCCAAGGTAACTCCATGCAAAAACTTAAGGTGGACTTTATATAATTTATTTTGTAGGCTTAAGAAACATTACAGGAAAATGTCTTTTAAATAAATGCATAACCATGCTTAGAAATTTAGAAGTTTTATGACCTGTTTTTTAATATTTTTCATCTTAATTTTTTCCTTTTAATTCTAATATATTCTGTAAAAAACTATTACTGCTTTCCTGCCTGTAGTTTAGCCTATTATAAATCTGGTTAAATTAATGCAAAATTAATGGCTATATTTTAGAGTAACCTCTTGAAATGTAATAGCTTTATTGGAATAAAACCATTTTTTGCCAAAATTATGTGGAACTAATGAAAAATTAATTGCTTTATAAAACGCTGGCTTTTATCTAAAACTAATAATTCCTGTACATCTCTTAATCCTCCCACAAACAGTTGGCAGGAAATAAAATCTAAGTTTACCGGTTCAAATTCCCTAAGATCCTCAGAGTCGTTTTTATTTTTGCGTGATCCAACCTTTTCACTTTTTCACAACTTTAATCTTAAAAAAACAGATTCCTAATTAAATTCAGGCATATCATTCCCCTAAAGGGGAGTTAGAAACACTAAGTCTAACTCAGACTTGGGACCTGTGAGTTAACACTTTTCCTTTCTTTACAGTTCACATTGGCATTTTTATATGTCCCCCTCTAATAAAATGTAATGATTTTTATCTTTTAAGTTGATACCTGGGACTGTGCCTTTTATCTGTTGTTTACTGTGTTTCTATCCATAAATAAATCATGCAACAAAGTAAATTACTTAATCCTGGGTTTTACTTGGAAACATATTAAGGGATAGATACAGAAGGAAAAGTCATTTTATGCCTCTGAATTGCTACACTTTTATGATTTTGCATCGCATTCAAACACTATCAAGGTTTCCTATCAATAACAATTGTACACAAGAGCCACATTTGGAGATTTTTAAAGTTTCTGCTACTTTTTGATTAGGATACGTTCAAATAAAAACTCCCAAACTGTCCTTTGTCATCAGCATTCACCATGATTCTACTGTTTTAATAATAATTCATTCTAGTGTATAACTCTTTAGCAGGAAGATTATTAATCCCCAGCTACTTTTAAAAATGAGACCATATGTGGTTATTTTATCCCTTGTTTTATGCTTAGCAGTCCTTCCTGTCTTCATTTAGTAAGAGAGGCTTTCTTAACACTCTGAAAGAGAAAAATAAAACATTACCCCACCTCATTTGTTTATTAAGCTCTTTTAGTACGAAGAGGAAATAGTCCAAATTTCAAAACCGGTTTGGAGAATGCGATACATGTGTTATCGAGAAGCATTCTCCTCCACAGACATCTCCCCTCAAAAATGTTTTTTTTTCATACAGAGAATGGACCCTCGTTTCTTGGGTTAATTGTTGGAATATGATGAGGTTTGGTTGCATTTTTAGTAATTTCCGGATTCTATTCCAGGACATTTGGGATAGAGCCCAAGAGCTTAGCATATTTTCCTTTTTTCATGGTAAAATTGTGCAAATATGCATTAGAGTGTGAAAACAAACAGTCTAATACATTTTTGCAAAGCTCTTTATGTTTACTGTTTATTGCAGATACCAGATCCTAATTAAAATGCGCTCACAAAAGCCAAGATACAAAGAACAAAGATATAACGAAACTTCATCTTTATAAAATATTTGTGATTAGTCCTGGGGGATGTATGGCCTCACAGCACTGCAGTGGAATTCTAAAAGCCTTCTTCAACCACATCAGGAAGGCAATAAAATTCGGTATTGTCTGGTGGTTCAAGAAGGACAGACCATGCCATGGTTATTTTGGGATGCTATCTACTTCTCAGGGAGGTTCTAATAATTCTTTGATTCAAGACGTTGAGGTTTTTTTTCCACTATTCATTTGAAATGAATAGCAACCAATTTCAAAGAAACAACCCAAAGAGAGGCATTAAAAGCATATTTCAGGGGGAAAGATGGATTTAGATCTGTGTTTTTCAGTTGACATTTTCTGTATGAGTGTGGGAGAAATTACTTTTTCTTATTTGTGCACTTAGGAGAATTAAAAATGTGGAAGTATGAAGGACAGTGTCAGTTAATGGAAAGGATAAGGAATTTGGAGTCACACCAACCTGAATATGAGTTGGGACTCTACTTTCTAGCTTTGTGGTCTTCGGTCAGCGATTTAACTTCTTGGAGTCTCAGTTTTTTCATCTCTATTCTGGGGACAGTAATTGTGATCTTACAGAGTTGTGAGAATTAAACAAGATAAGCTAGGTAACAAGCTCATCTTGTTGGAGGCAAATACTTTTATTTCTTCAAAATGAGGTGCATACCACAACCTGTGCAGGGAGGTTGGAGAAAAGAGAGGAGAATCTAGTGGATGAGGAACCTGAAACACAACGTTATCCCCGTTCTATTGGGTTTGCATTTAAATTTTTCTCTTGAACAGCTTCTCTTATTTATTTGTTCGTTTTAGAAGGGTAGATTGCAGGGGAAGGGTACTATGTATTTTTAAAGATTGAGAAATCTTGTGAAAATTCTTTGTGAACTGCAGTAGTCCTCAGTGTGGTCCTTGACCAAGTGCATCAGCATCACCTGGGAACTTGTTAGAAATGCAAATTCTTGGGCCTCACCCCTCAGACCTACTGAATCTGGTGATGGGGTCCAGTAATCTCCTTTTTAATAATCACCCTAGGTGATTGCAATGCACATTACATTTTGAGAACCACTGATGTATCAACTTTTCTTTTTCTTTCTCTGCAACAGAAGCCTTAATGCCTTAATAATGCATAAGTCCCAATACTCCATGGAGGTCTTCTTTGTACATACCAAATAGATCTTGAGAGACAGTATATCGTAGTGTTTAAGAACACGGGACGTAGATCAGATTATCTTGATTTATGTCTCAGCTCTTTACTTATTAGCTCTGTGTCCTTGGGCAAGATTCTTAACATCTCTGTGTCTCCCTTTCTTCTACTGTAGAATAGAGATAATAATAGTATCTAGCTCACAGGAGTTTTATGAGAATGTAATACACTTAGGACAGCAATAGACAAACAGAAAGCTCTGAAGAAATATGAGTTTTTATTTATTATCTAGTAAATTAGAGGACATTCCAAAATGTACAGAGTCAGCAAACCAGCCAGTCCAGGAGGTATTGAATCTCAAATTATAGCATATTTTTTTCTTTGATCATTTATTATTTTTTCAACAAAGATTTGTCATCAGCTCAGTACAAGCCAGGCCTTGTGAAAGGAAGGGGAGATATGGTAGAGAAGAAGAAAGATTTGATCCTTGTCTGTGTGAGGCTTAGAGGAAGAGAGAGAGGCATTAAAAAATAATTTCACAAATAATTAATTAACCACAATCGTGATGAGTACTATGAAGGAAAAGTACAGTGTGCCGTGAGAGTGTTTAACTGGTAAACTTACCTCAGCATGTAGTGGGTGGTGGTGGAGGGTCAGTGAAACTTCCCTCAGATAATCTGAAGCTGAGCCTTGAAAAATAAGTGAGAATTTGCTAAGCAAACACGGGCATGAGAGCAAGCATTCCAGGGAGAGAGGACAGAATGTGTAAAGACCCTGAGGTGGGTAGGGACTTGGTGCTTTGGAGGAGCTGAAAGAATGCCAGTGTAGCTGGGGTATGGGGACAAGACACGACCGAATTATCCCAACAGTGATGGATAGCCATTGAGAAGTTTAAGCAAGGAAGTGACATTTGTTTTTAGAAAGACCCCTCTGGCAAAGTGGGGGAAAATGGATTGGAGGAGGCCAGAGATGCTTCAAGGAGACTGGTGGCTGTAGCTGTACTCCAGGAGAGATAGGATTGTGGCTTGGGCTATGCTAGTGGAGGAGATGGAGAGTAGCTAATGGAATCAAGGAACTGTGGATTTGGTGAGTATGGATTACTTTCTTGACAGAGGGACGTGTCAAGGATGTATCCCTTGGGACCACTTCCTTCAATTAGAAGCACTTAGAAGGAGCAGGTTTGGGGGAAGATCATAATTTCAGTTGAGTATAAGGGACATGTGGAACATCAAAGAAAGTACATAGAGTAGGCAATTGGTTATATGAATTTGGACATCAGAGAGCTGAAGACCTCTCCAGTAAAGGGAGTGGTTGATACGTATACTGTAACTGAATTGATGGAAATGGATAACGTTATCCAGGCAGACGCTAGACAAGAGATTTGAGGATTAAGTCCAACAAAATACCAGCATTGACAAGTGAGGTGGAGGAGGACCAGGCCTTAAATGAGGAATGGTTAGATTGATTAGAAGACCCAGCTGGGATGTCACAGAAGCTAAGGGAAGAGGGAGTCAACTGGGCCAAGTATAATGTGAACAGAAGTGTCCATTGGATTAAGCTCAAGAAGGTCCTTGGTGACCCTAATGAGAGCAGTTTTTGAAGAAAAATGGCTTGTGGAGTGAATGGGAGATGAGGAAGTGGAAATCATAAAGTTAGACATATTTGGCTGAGCAGGAGCAAACAGAAATAAGATGGCAATTTCAGGGTAACATGGAGTCTAAGGAGGATGATTATTTATAGAAGAGAGAGTTGAACATGTTTCTAAAATGGCAGGGAGAAAATCAGGGGAGCGAAAGAAGTTGAAGATATATGAAGAGGGCTGGAGGTGTTAATGGTGGGGGTTTTTGAGGAAACTGAAGTGGGAAAAACCACAGCATAGAAGGAGAGTTTGACTTTAGACTGCCTTAGAAAGTATAGGCAGCTCCTCTATTGTAATAGGAGGTCAGTGGGATGGGGCGGGTGCAGTTGCTGGTGGGTTTATAGGTTTGGTGGTGGGAAGTTGAGAGGTTTCTGTTTGGTGGCTTCTATTTTCTCTGTGAGCAGGCAAGGCCATCTGTCGAGTGTGATAGAGGAGGTATAAAGGTTAGAGATTTGAAGAAAGTGAAGACTGTTTGAAATAATCATTGAGAGCCAAAGAGGGAGGTGATCAGAGAAATACAGCATGGTTACTGCGAGACTGCAGATGAGACTGGTGACTGAGTTTGTAATGGTGGGTATGTTTGTGAGCCTCTGCTCTCACAAGGCTGATAGACACAAACGTACAACCAGTTATTTACAACACATTGTAGGAAGTGAAGTACAGGGCACAATGGCAGTTCATAGGAGGGAGGCTTCTAACTTGGGACCAAAAGATAGATAAGCATTAGTCAGCTGAAGAGATGGAGGGAGAATGTTTCACCAGAGAGGGCAAATGTGAATAGGCCGAGAAATGTGGGAAAACATGGTTTGCTTGGGGACCTGAGGGAAGTTCCCAGGTGGAGCAGAGTGTGTGAGGTTGTGGGGGCTGCAGGTGGGAGTGAGTGGTTAGAAGAAAAGTTGGACACGAGGGAGATGGGCAGCTCAAGCATGTTCTAGGCTAGTGGTTCACCAGATGTGGTCCTTGGACCAGCAGGGACCAGTAACATCAGCATTACCTGGGAGCTTGTCAGAGATGCAAATTCTTGGGCCCTGCCCCAGACTTAACTGATCAGAAATTCTGGGAGTGGGCCCAGTGATCTGTATTTTACCAAAACCCTCCCAGTGATGTTGATGCACACTAAAGCTTGAGAACTTGTGTTTAAGCAAAGGGGAGATTGATTAAAGTGCCTTTTTAGCAGGAGGATGGCAAGATCAGAGGCCACAGTGTGGAAAGTGGAGGGTCCTGTTTGTGGATTCCAGCCAGGGATCTCAGCAGCACTAATTCTTCAGCTGAGTTACTGACTTTGGGGCGGGGTCTTCCAACCAGTGTCACCATGGTGACCAGACCAACTGCCCCCTTGAAGCTCCCCGATGTGCTTCTCTCCAGCAGCTCTCTGCTGCCCCCCTCTGTCCACAGGCCACACTCATGGTTCCCAGGCCCACGCTTCCCAGACCTTGATGGATCCAGTTTCAGCATCCTCCTGACTCCTTCTCTACCCTCAGCTTTGCCAGGTGGGTGGGTTTGGCTAATGTCAACATATTATAAGAATTAGAATGTTGTTTGAATGGATGGTTCTAGAGAGCCCAGGAAAGAGTACCAATTTAGCAGTTACCTGAGATATCTTTGGGACAAGGTTTGCTAATTTGGAGATGAAGCTGTACCTTATATCCCCTTACATTTCCAGGGAACCTTTTTTTTTTTTTTTAATATAGCATGCTGAAATCCCTCCAGAAAAGCTCTTTCAGGGTCAGAAAGCAACGTGCATCTGAAAAAAACTATTTGAAGGCCTTTTCCAAGAATAGTAAGGATGTGACATTAAAAGACTTAATGAAGGATAAGATGATTGTCCATCAAATTCCATCATCCATCCTTCTCTTTACAATTAAACTTTCTTGGTGAGTCGGCTAGTGTGCACTTCATTTCATTTGGAGACTTAGAGAAGGATGGCTTTCCTACAGGTCCAGACTGGACTGGCACAGCTGCTATAAGCTAATGGAATCATTTCAGGGAGAATGATATAGTCTGTCTTCCATCCAATGATAACCATGCAAAATAATATGATGCTTCCTAAACATGTGCGAGGCCACGGCTCTCAGTTGTGATGTCTAAAAGAGGGGGTTGCATGGGATTTGGAATCAGCCATGTTGGTGCTGGAATCTTGGTCTTACCAGTCACCAAAAGTAGTTTAAAAATCTTTTGGCAAATTACTTAACCTCGCTGGGCCTCCATTTTCTATTTTGTAAAATGGGTTGTTGTGATGATTAGATACAATAATATAATCTAGGGTACTTAGTAGGTGATCACTAATTCTTAGTTTATGTTGTCTGTTAGAAAGTTTCACTATATTATATATTAAGCTAAGATATAGTGTCTGAGAACTCTAAGAATTTCATGCTTATGAATGTAAATAGCAATACTTCCTTTGGGCTAATAATTATGAACCACTGAAAACAGGATAATAAGCAATGGAATCCCAGGAAGGTTGATAGGACAGCTCTAGAACATATTATGACTATGGTCAAGGTTGATGGTAGATTCTACTCTCCCCAAACTAGACATCCCAGCTTGGATCTTCAATCTTGTTTCACACCTTCAATTAATATACAGGTATCAATAGCCTATTATTTTTGTCCTGGGATTATAAACTAAACAGAAGTCTATGATAAGTGTCTCACCAGAGGTTCAGTGAGTAAGGGATGATTCAAGAATCTGGAGGAAGAAGAGGCCATTTGGACCTAGACTGATCCAAACCATGTTAACAGGTAGATTGATTAACCATCTATGTCCAGGACTCCCCATCATAAGTTTTAAAGCTTTAGGAAGGAGACAGGACTTGAGCTGAGTGATGAAATTTGGGAGAGAATTCTGATAGATGGAGAGAAGCAAGAGAATATTTCAGATAGGGGGAACAGCACGAATAAAGCCATAGAAAGGGAGATCAACTGGCTGTGATCTAGGGACAATGAGTATACCTACTTGGCTGGAGGGGAGTGGGAAGATAAATATTATTGGAAAAATACATTGGGTTAGACTGAGAAAAGTCTTGAATGATAGAAAAGGAATTTGGGAGCCAATGGACATTTTTGAATAGGAAAATTGTACGATACAATGTGATGTCTTAGAAATATCTATCAGTTTTCTGGGTACCTTATGGGAGAGTAGAAAGGAAGAAGGTAGGAAGGTTCGTTAGGAGGCTTTGCCAGAGTTTAGGTGTGAGTCGCAAAGGCTGTGTATAAATTAACATGGTGATGGGAGAATAGAGAGAAGATGGGGCAGAGAGAATCTTCAAGGCCTTGTGAGGGACTGGGGAAGGGGTAGGGTGAGGGAGTGATAGAGAAAATGTGGTAGGTTGCTTCCAAGATGGTCTCCAGTGATCTCCACTTCCTGGTATTCATGTCTTTGTGTAATCTCCTCCTCTTGAGTGTGGGCTGGACCTTGTAACCTGCTTCTAACCAGTAGGAAATGGCAAACGTGATAGGACGTTACTTCTGGGATTAGGTTACAAAAAGACTCTGGCTTCTTTCTTGCTTGCCTTCTTTTGCTCTCTCACTTGCTTCCTGTGATGGAAGACAGCTGTCATGTTGTGAGCTATCCTGTAGAGAGACTCATGTGGTAAAGAACTGAGGGTGGCTGCTGGCCAACAGCCAGCAAGGAACTAAGGCCCTCAGGCCAACAGCCTCTGAATAATTGAATTCTGCCAACAATCCTACGAGTTAACTGGAAGTGGATCTTTCCCCACTCAAGGAAGTGGAGCTTGGAGATAGCTGCAGTCCTGGCTGACAGCTTGATTACAACCTTGTGCTGCATAAAAAATTACCCCAAAATGTAGTGACTTAAAATAACATACATTTATTATTTCACAGTTTTTGTGGGTGAAGTATCTGGGTGTGGCTTAGACAGGTCATTTGGCTCAGTGTCTCTCAGAAAGTGGCATTCATATCAAGGCTTAACTAGGAAGGAGCCACTTCCTAACTCACTCATGTGGTTGTGGGCAGAATTCATGTGGTTGTTGGACTGAGGCCTCAGTTCCCCAAGAGCTGTTGGCTAGAGGCCTTGCTTCTTTGCTGTATGGGCCTCTCCACAGAGCATCTCACAATATGGCTGATAGCTACATCAGAGTGAGCAGTGAGAGCACAAGAGAGAGTACCAGCAAGAGAGAGAGTGCTAGCAAAAAGGAAGTCATAGTTTTTTGTAACCTTATCGCGGAGGTGATATGCCATCACTTTTGCTGTATTCTATTCATAAGAAGGTGTTAGAATTATTTAGTTACTAGTCTGGCCCTCATTCAAGGGGAGGAGATTACAAAAGAGCATTAATACCAGGAGGTGTGTATCACTGGGGGCCATGTCAGAGGCTGCCTACATCAGCTACAGTTATTTATTGCAATTTTTGTTGTCTTCCCAAAGGGCTTTAGGCTCCTGGAGGGGGCTGGTGTTATGCACATAAGTGCTTAGTAAATATTTATTGAATAAATGAGATGATGCTTGCAAAGACTGATAGAGGCCTCTAAACTGTAATTTTCGACTTAGATGTTAAGGCATTGATGATCTCTTCAGTTGGTCAACAGAGTAACGGGGCTATAACGAGCCCCTTTGACAAAATTCTGACCCTAAGTACAAAAACCTAGTTCACTTCCTCGGCTGTAAGAACTCAGGACCGACGTGCACAGTTGTGCCATGCACAGAAGTGCTTGGCTGAGGGGATGAGTGGGTGCCTAAATCCAGTCCATAGCCTGCTCAGTGAGCTGTGTGCCCCAGACTGGGGCTGTGTCCTTGCAGAGGGAGGGGTGCCTTTTTGAACTGTGTCCCCCCAGAGGGGATACCACTTTTGTAAGGAGCACAAAGGCTGCATCTGTGGTTCTCTAAGGAAGTGTCAGTCTTCACCTCCCTCCTCCCACTTGCTTTCACCTGGTCTGTCTGAGCCATACTCTCTAAAATGAACTTGAGGGAGTGAGGGGGTCAATACTCCATGCCACACCCAACTTCTGGGAGGAGTGAGTTCTGTTTTGGGAGGCCTTCGAGAGCCTGGGAGAGAAGGTGCAATACAACGCAGACAAATTCCGTCACCCCTATTCAACTGCCAGGAAAATTCTGCACTCACAGTGATACCGCCCCCTCCTTGAGTGCTTGGTCTGACCTGACAACAGCAAACAAACAGCAAGCTGTGATCTCTTTTTAATTCTAAATGAGAATCCACCCCAAATAGAGGCAAGAAAGAGAAAAAGCAGCTCGGCGACAATGTTTGCTTTGGCTGAGGACCCAGGAAGCCCTGCTTCTGTTAACCTCTGCCAATCTCCCTCCCCTTCTCACGTTCATTCTCGTAAAGCTCAGCTCACACCTCTGGAATGGTTGTGTATTGAGGATAAGGATGTTGACAATAGGGTTTAAGCTGCATAAATAACTGCAAATTGTTGTTGGACCCCAGCAACTGCCAGCCAAAAATGAGGAAGGAGACGATATATGGAGCATAAGTTGTGGGGAGCGGGGGCCGGGAAGTAAGTACTGTGGAATCTGGCAACCAGCTCTGGGTGTAAAAGACACTTTGACAAGGTGATCACAGGCCACCCACAATTGTTATGCCGCAATAAGAAGTTATTTTGACAGGACATGTGGCACACTTCAACTAGAGGAATCAAGCCCCCAAATGATTAGTGATATGTTACAGGAAAGTTCTGGTTTAAAGAACAAGCTATTAAAATAATTGAGGGATAGTGCATACGTAGACTCCAAATATTCATTTTGTAACTTCCATGCAGTTCTGTTGGTGGTTATGTGTGGAGTGAGAAGGAAGGAAAGACAGAAAAGTGGTTTATAAGAAGGAAAAATGCCAGTGATGGCTGCCATTTTGTGCTCCCCAGTCCTCTTGCTTTCTCTTGGCATGATTTTCAATGGCTCCTCCAACATTCTTCCTCAAAGAACTCTTCCAGTGTACTACACAGGACACCGCATGTGAAAAAGACTAGACCAGCCACGTGTGTCCCTGTCAGGTCAGGTGTTTGTGTTCAATTCCTCATTCCACCCCAGACTCTTTGCTTTCTATCCTCTCCAACCTACACCTCACCTCTTTGTTCCACTTTCCCACTCTCACTACTGAGCCCTTTGCTTGAAACCATGTGGTCTTCCTCTTCCTCAAAGTCTTCTTTGAATCTCACCAACTCCAGAAAAGCATTTTTGTTAAATTGTACCAGAAGAGATTTAGGTGAGAAAAAAAATAAAGAATTTATTGGTTGAAGTGTTTATTGAATAAAGGGATGAAAACACAAATGCAGGTTAGGGAATTCCAGACTCTGGTGCATTGCTATTGATCTGGGTGCCCAGCTGCTTCCCCACTCCCTGACACAACCTTCTTCTGAGAACCATTTCCCCCTTTTTTTCAAACATGCGGTTTGTGCAGAAGATGTAGTTTTCTTTCAGTCACGCTTCCTGCTCATAGATTATTGGTGTGGGAGTGGTCATCTAAACAAAACTAGGTGTATCAGTTAGCCTATGCTGCCTAACAAATTACACCAAAATTTGATGGCTTAAAATAATATTTATTCTTGTTCATGAGTCTGAGGGTCAGCTGGGGTGCTTTATTTCATGCTGCAGGTCTGCAGATTTCTGGGCTGGCTCTGTTCAATGCAAATTCATTCTGGGGTCCAGGCTGAAGGAGCAGCAGCTGCCTGGGGAAAGAGTGTCTCATAGCAATGGCAGAAGTATAAGATGGCAAGTAGAAACATATGGTGATTCCCCCTTTTTGTGCTCTTGTTGCTCTCTGATCTAGCTTGGGGCATCTTGTTTCCCATTTCTCTACAACTTCCTTCCTGCGTGAGGCTGGTTGGAAGAATTAGAGAGTAAGATGAGAGGTCCTACTCAGACATTGTCAAAGGAATGCCCAGAGATCAAGGTACTCAGAAAAGGAAAGAAAACTTCCCTTGCAAAGAGTGCCAGAGAGTCAGACTTCAGAAAAACGGGCTGGTTTATTAAAAACATAACTGGTATTTAAGAAAGAACTGCGAAATTATCAGTTACCAAGCATACATTAATCTATTCATGGTGAGAACAGCAACTTGCTCACAGGATTATCATATCCACAGATATCAAAATTTACACAGGTTTCTCTTTTGAATATCTTCTACATTTAAAGAGGCAATCATACAAACTCCTATTTTCCATATATTAGCCAAAGTTGGGATAAAATTGTTTTTGTTAGACAG
The DNA here is from genome assembly GCA_031878705.1 of Tapirus indicus. NCBI lineage: Eukaryota > Metazoa > Chordata > Mammalia > Perissodactyla > Tapiridae > Tapirus > Tapirus indicus. Next base: position 23,275,989 of record CM062920.1, read on the forward strand.
TTACATGTTTACAGAAACATATTCAAGGATTTTTTATTTTGGGGACTAGAAGCATACAGGATGATCATGGTGGTCTTAAAAATATGTTTACAGATTCTTTGGAATTATCCCACCAAAAGGTGGAGCCTAACTCCCCTTCCCTTGATTGTGGGCCAGACTTAATGGATTCCTTCGAAAGAATAGAATGTGGTGGAAGAGATGGTGTGTGGCTTTTGAGGTCATCAAAGGCATTACATCTTCCACCTTGCTTGTTCTTGGATCACTTTCTCTGGGGGAAACCAGCTGTCATGGCATGGGGACACTCAAGCAGCCCTATGGGAAGGTCCATTTGGTGAGAAACTGAGACCTTCTACCAACAACAAGCACTAACTCATCAGGCATGTGAGTGAGCCACCTTGAAAACAGATCCTCTAGCCCCAGTTATGCCTTCAGATGACTAGAGCCCTAGATGATATTTTAACTGCAACCTCATGAGAGACCCTGATCCCGAACCACTCATGTAAGCCACTCCTGGATTTCTGACCCAAGAAACTACGTGAGATAATAAAAGTTTATTGTTTTACGCTGCAAATTTTGGGGTAATTTGTTATGCAGCCATAGATAACTAATACAATGTGTCTATTGTTTTTGGTTTATCACAGGATGTGAAGTGTTGTGGCGGTCATTATTTTTGATTGTGTTACATAAAATGCTTAGACATATTGGAAGTAGGATAGAGTGTCAACATCTGGCCTAATATGAGCAGTCCAACCCACATTTATAAGGTTATGCACTGGGGTATACTGTACCAATAAGGTGCTAATAATACACTGATTCTTTGGGTAACACCTGCAGGCTAGTAGAATGCTTGGCACAGAGTAGGTGCTGTGAATATTTGATGGATAACAGATGAATGAATTGAATGAATAAATGAAAACAATGCACATATTTGTATAGTAGCAACTCATTTACCCTCAATGATCATTGTAGACAACAGGAAGCTGACCTGGCGATATGGTAAGGCACTGTGGTAAAGTGGAACGAAGATTGACACTTACTGGCTCTGTTGGGGCCAATTTTATCAGCAGACGTCATAGGTCAAGTGTCCATAGACTATGAGCATTCCAAAGATCTATGAAAATGTTTGAGAAGTGAAATAATTTATTTACCCAGCTCTTTATTGATGGACATTTATTTTGTTTCCAATCTCTTGTTATTAGAAAGGAGGCTAAAGTAAGTTTGTACATATGTAATTTTGTTTGGGCACCAGTATAACTGTAATATAAATACCGAGGTGAGAAAATGCTGTGACAGTAGTTCTATGAATTTGTAATTTTGATAATACTACCAGATTGCCCTCCATAAGAGTTTATTAACTTACATTCCTACCAGCATTCTGTGACATTGCCTGTTTTCCCTCAGCCTTACCAACACAGAGTTATCAAACTTTTGAATTTTTGTTAGTCAGATAAATGGATCCTTTATGTCTGAAGAATTCATAGCCTTGTCAGAGGGAAAACATTATCACTTACTTATTTATTTATGTTTTTGCTTTATTGTTACAAAATGAATCTGAGGACAACGTTAGAAAGATGAAAATATTTATTTTTGCTTGTTAACTAATTTATATAGATATATACATACACACAGACACACACAGACCTCATTGTTCCAAAAGGAATCTGAGGACATCTACAAAAATTTTCATAATAATACAGGATAAAAACATACAGAGATTGAGAAATTAGACAATGAATAAAAGTGAGAGTGGAATTCTGGTTAAGATTTGGTTACTACACAAATGCTTATGTCATTAGGTTCTATATAGTTGCTGAAAGAGTATTATAAATTTGACTCTGAGTTCCCTGGCAGCCAATATAAAGATGGCAACATAGTTAGTTATAAGAATCATGATTAGTTATAAGAGTGAATATAATATTAATAATAAATCAGTTGTTCAGTAGAAGCATAGCTTTTCCTTTCACTTGACTGTCCTTCCCCCTTTTCTATGTGGCAATTCCTATCAAGTCAGGACTCAACTCTCAATGAATCTTTCCTTGGCTAATCTATGTTCTTTGCTGTTTCTTTGCTCCTACAGATCTTTGCACATATCTCAGCTCTAACACTTTTGATGTTGAATTGGAGGTACAGCTTATTGGCTCAACAAATGGGCTTTAGAGTCATATGCCTGAGTTCAAATTTCAATTATGTCTTTCATGGACTGCTGACTTTAGGCATTTCACAGAGTCCATGGACATGTAACATAAGCAAGAAATAAATGTCTACATAACTTTCCTAAGTTCCTGTTTCCTCATTTGTAAAATGGGAATACTAATAGCATCTACCTTAAAGAAGCTGCTGTGAGGATTAAATGAGATCCTGTGGATAAAGCACCTAATACACTGCCAATTAACATGGTAAGTGATCATAAGTAATAGCTACAACTGTTTTTTTCTATCACCCTAATGAGCAACCCACACTATCTGTTCTCTAGATTCTGGCAAGAGTATACAACCTTTAATAACTACATGATACTCTCTGAATTGCCAATACTAGCTTCATCTGAAGGAAATAGTAAAATTTAAAATGAGGAAATGCAAAAAATTTCACAAGGCCTTCATTTCCATTCAGGATCCACTCCTTGATATTGGCCTTTCCACAGATGTGGCCAGATGGTTACCTTCCCTATTTAAGGGGAGATGAATCAGAAGATTCTAAATGTCAGTTTGCTTTCAAATGCAGATTTGGAAGGAAGACCTTAGCAATCAATGAACATGTTTACAGTATGAAATCAAGCCCAGGTAGATTAGTTTGTCTTGCATGCACAGACACCTATGGTGTCTTAATATAATCAACGATGATCCCACAGTAGCTGGGGAATGTACAAGCTTATCAGACAATTTTCAAAGTTTATTTTTAGTAATATTAATTGACACTGCAGATCTCTAAGGTAAAGGAGACTCCTGAAATTCCTTCTTTGCCAAATGTCCTGGAATCTTCATGTATCAGTCAGGATGAGCTAGGTTATGCTGCAGTAACAAACAATTCCCAAATCTCAGTGGCTTAACACAACAGATGTTTATTTCTTGCTCATGTTACAAACCCGTGAGTTGTCAGGTGGCCTCTGCTCATTGTATTTACTTAGGGATCCAGGCTAACACGTGTATCCTTAATTACCGTAGCAGGGGGAGGAAAACAGGGCATACTGGCTCTTAATCCTTCTGCCGGAATTGATACTCATCACCGTTATGCACATTTCATTTGGCCAAAGATGGCCAAATGGCTAACATCAAAAAGATCAGGGAATTATAATCCTACCATGCACCTAAAAGTGGGAGAAATAGAGTGTTTGTGAGGAGCCTGTAACCTGGAGATACCAATAGTTAGCCATTGAAGAACACTTACTAAATGTCAGACATTTTTCTAAGTACAATATCTCATTGACTCCACAGTAACCCTATAAGGTAGGATGACAGACTCTTCTTGCCCAATAAAATATAATTTTTCTTTCTTCTAAAAAAAAATAGAGCTGGACACATGGACTTCCAGCTACACACTACATTTCCCAGCTTCCTTTGAAGCACATAAATATGTATGGGTCAATATGTAAGTGGAAAAGATGAGTGCAACTTATGGGTCATCTCCCTAAAAGACAATCTCTTTGCCCTGGACCAGTGTTCTGTTTCCATTCCTGTGAGCTAGTCCATGGTTGTGCCCGTGACTCAACTTCGACAAAGTAAGTTAGAACCTAGGGGAAGGTAGAATAACAAGATGGGGGAACCCGGGTCTGTGAATTAATGAGTAGAGCTGAGCTACTCAACTCACTGGACCACAAAATAGAGGCTGCTACATAAGAGGAGTAAACTTCTATAACCTTTAAGCCACTGTATTTTTGTGACACTTTATTCACCCCAATTAATTTTAGGTAGGTATATTATTATCATCATTTTACAAATGAGAGACTGAGGCACAGGCAGTTAAGTAACTTGTCCACTATCATGTGGCTAATTAATAAGAGGTGACTTGTTTTGCATTTAGGAAATCTGGTTTCAGAGCCCACGTTTTAAATTAAAATGTTATCTTTAGCGATCTCTCAACGGAACATGGGCCACTTAGGCAGTGGCTGGGATGAAAGCATCTTAAATTCTCAGATATTTATTATATGTTTCCATTCTGTGAACTACACATACGGAGGAAACAGAATGGATGTGACATGACTGCTGAGTGCCTGAGTTGAGTTTACCATGTTATATTATCCCTCCATTTTGGAGAGAAGTTTCGATTAACCCTTAGATCTTGACTCTTTTTTCTTTTTGCCTAACTTTTATGGCACTTTAGGGCCTTCGAAAGCCTGAGATGATTATCACCCTCCTTCTCTGCTCTACCTCATCCCCATTTATCTTGAAGAAGATTCTCGGAACAAACTGTGCTCAAGTTATATGTATCCTTTAGGTCTCCTTTAGGAATACCGGAGTTTAAACCACTGGTCTAAGGCAGACCTTTCAATCTGGCAATTAAAGGGAGTTTCTGAACACATTTGTGGTTGAGCACTGCATTTAACTGCCCCAGGAAAGACATGGGAAAGATTTTTACGTCTTTTAGGGCTGTCAAAAATGGGCGTAAGAATGTAGATTTTCCTGTCTTGTTAAATCTGTGCAAACTCAGTCAACAAAGACCTGGACAATATAATGAATAGACATTTTATACAAAAGAAAAACTGCCAAGCAGGTAGGCACAGTGAAGCCATGATCATCACCTCTTAGAAAATTCTACCATGACCGTAATATGCCTTTTTATTAGCTTTATACACACTGTGTGACTGTCAGAATATTCCACAATCAGTATTTTCTCCTTCAGCACCCCGAGAAAATAGAAATATTCAAATGATGGCTCCATAAATATCTATGCAGAATAATCACAATGCCTAAGATGTTTCCTGGGGGAAAATCATCCTCACAATTTCTGTAGAAACAGAAATACTATGATGTTTCTGGCAGGTAATAGTTCATATACAAATATGGTCACTAAGATGTCAACAGGTCAGCTCTTAATATCCAAACTGTTAGGGATTGCCTATTCATATCTGTCTTCCAGAAGAAATAATAACTATAGCACTTTTTCTTCAATGATACTTCATAGTTTTCAAAATATTTTCCTTGGTTGTGGTGTAGGAAGCATGGGGGATGTCTTGTAGGAACTGGGTATTTTTATCCTCTCTGAGAGTCGAATTATGGATTCTTCCTCCATTCAGTAAAAATGTGCTGCTCTGTGCTAGTCATTAAGTTATTATCTCTAAGCTCCAACTCATCCTTTGCTTTGTGATTCTGAGACTGGGGCTCTGCAAACCACATTTTGGCTTTACAAGCTAATCACACGTGGGCTCTACCAATAGGGGGCGCTAGAGAAGACTGCAAGGTCGGAGGAGGAAAAAGGGACTTTGCTGCTTCCTGTTCTAGTTTTGCTTCCTGTTTCTATGAATGTCACCCCAGTAATACTTCTTCACCCAGGTCGGGGCAGTTTCTTCCTATAGCAGCATCAGAATCTAGTTTGCAGTTTTTCTAACACTTGTAGAATCTTCATTGCTCCCCCTTCAGAGATGCCAGCACCAGTTGGCTAGGGCCCCCTTCTCAGGGCCCCCTTCTCAGTGACTCTCTGGGTCAGAGCTACCAGGACCCTCCTGTGAACCCAGGAAGACCAGTACCGGGTGAGGAGTGCCCCTCCTTAGAGGTCTGAGTTTCAATTCGATGGAGCCCCTTTTCTAAGCAAGTTTTAAAAATTCAAGTTTTAATAATTCCAACCTCTTTTTATTCCCTCAGTCCTAGGGGCAATAACAGTTTCCTGAAGTTGCTACCTCCCAGATAGTTTAGAGTTCCCTTTTTATCTTTTTGTTTGCTCAGCTAACTAATCTTTATGTTAAAGTTTCTCTGTTTAGATAACTGGTGTCGTTTTTGCCTTCTGAGTGGATTCTGACTGATACATGTTCTATACTCCTGTGTCAGAGACGTGGCTTGATAGCATGGATGAGACTTCAAATTTATGGTGTCAAGATCAAATGTGGGGGCTGAGGAATAATTCTTTTGACTTTGTAAGATCCAATCACATCCTGACAAGGAAGTTTGGATTGGTGATAAGAATTACAAAATCCTTTGAGAAGTCGGTAGGGCTGCAATGTTCAGGGTTGGGTATATTGGGAAGAGGGAGAAAAAAATCAAGACAGGATAACCTGAATGTTGTCACTTCTGTAGGAGTTTGCCCCTAGCTCAATGGTCACCACTGTGAGGATGGTCAATTACATTGCAAGTTCATGCTATAGCAAACTTGAAACTGTTACGTGCTACAGAAATGTAACGGACGATCATTTTCAATAGTTGGAGAATTTTAGGCATCACCAAGAAAACAGTTTATTGGGAGGAAGGGGACTTTTCCTTTACCTCTGAAAATTGTCTAATGGATGGTGACCTACCATACTCATGTGCAAGGTTGGCCCTGATTTTTATAGTATATTAAAGTTTGTATGGTTTTCATAGATTCTTATTTTTATTTATTTCTTTTAATCATTTTCATTTTCTAAAGAAAAATCCCTAAATCACTCAATAAATATATGAATATGTTTTTAAGAATTATCAGTACAGAAGCATTTAGAATAAAAAAGTGAGATGGTCTTCCTTTGCAAGGCCAATTCTCCCAACACCTATTATATGTCTTACTGTGCATTACCTCCTTGAATCCTCTAACAACCGTGCGAGACAAACACTGTCAGCCCCATTTTACAGATGTGTGAACTAACACTCAAAGACTTGTCCAAAGAAACCCAGCTATACATGGACCATCCATGCCTATTTTCCTGGCACTGTTCCAGTTTATGACTGTTCTTCCAGAGACATTATTTATAGCACTCCCTTTTACTCATAAATATCCTGATTTGGACAATAAATATGTGGTCACCGAACTCAACTAGCAAATGAAAGAGCTGGGATTTAAGCTCAACCAAGTCCTGTATGCTTTCCGCTACCCTGCACTGCCTCAGAGCTTCCCAAGCCAGGTGGAACTGTGTTGAATTTCATAGTACGAGAAGGCTGCATGGCTGGAATTGGAGCAGGTATCCCAGGTGTCAGTCTAAACTTTTTAGGGGGCTGCATAGAAATCAAACCTTTCCTAGGCTATTATTTCCCAATATACAAATAAGCTTAGAAGATACATCAATTAACAGAAAACAAAACTCTGATTGGCTTAAGTAGAAAAGAAGACTTATTGGCTCATATAGTTGGAAGTTCTGAGGTTGGTTCAGTAATATTATCAAAGACGTAGTTTTAGTATTTTTTTCTTCCCCCCTTCATTCTACTCTCCAGTTCTAGCTTTATTCTGTGACTGATTTTCTTTGGGATTGAAGGTGACTGCCAGCAGTCATCAGGGGACATGTTTCCACTTTCATATCCAGATAAGGGAGAAGGTGCCTCTTAGCCCAACCAGTGAACACAAGCCTTGTTCTTTGCATTGCATGGACTAAATTGAACCAATGATGGTGAATAGGTGCTATGTGCTGATTGGTTTAGAGTTGGATTACTGACTAGTCCTAAACCAATTGTCATGTCAAGGTTGATGTGGAGTAGAGTGGGATTATGCTCACTCACTTCTGGGACTCGAGATGAGATTTACAGCCCATGAACTGTATGAGAAAGAGTCCATGAACCCAGAAAGGGGGAAGTGGATACTGAATAAATTACCAATGAATGTCCTTTGGCTACCCAGCACCCCTACAATACCCTTCTTTCCCTCCATCCTCTCACAGGCATCTATGTTTCCCCATTAGAGACAATCCAAAGATTAATGCATTGGCTCTGAGTTTTGATTCTCTGGGTGATGTGGGGTCCTTTCCATCACGTCTGGGTGAAAATCCTCATAGCCTAAGGACTTTTGGTAATAATATGTTATCCAGCTATAACACAACCCATGAAAAATGATGGAGAAATAATAGCATAACTGCAATAAAAAAATTTTGGAAAAGAGAAGAATGGGAAACAACACTTAATGGCCATTAGTCCACAACAAGATCATTCTTGCTGGAGAGAAATGGTAACAACTACATTCCAATAGTGAATCCTTTGGGTGGTCATGCTGGCTGCCCAAGGTCTTCTCTTTGGGAGGCTATTCCTTGTCCACTATTTTCCTTGGCTCCATCTGATAGGAAGTATGTTATTGGGGTTAACAGTAAAGGCTTTGGAGTCAGAATGCCTGGGTTTCTGCTTTCTAATTATATGAACTTCAGCAAATTTCTTAAACTCTTAGTGCTTCAGTCTTCTTAGGTGTGTGGGGATAATAATAGTACTTATGTCTTAGGATTAGTAACCATGTAAAGAGGGAATGAATGCATGCAAAATACTTAGAACATTGCTTAACATATATCAAGTGCTTAAGAATGTTATGATTATTTCAATCATACATGGGCATTGTGGAGGATGATCTTTCTAAGGGTTTCTTTGGCAATAGAATTTCCTTCATTATTTAATAGGCTTCCTGTCTAATTGCTTCTGGTCAGTTCCATGGTCAGGTATCTGGCCATAGTCAGAGATCAGATTCATAGTCCCTGAGTTTGGGAAGTAGATTTTTGAGCCTAGGTATCAGCTTATGTGGAACTGGGCATAATTTTCTGTCCTACTTGTGCAGAAACAAAAGTATCTCGGATCATCTCACTAATGTGTGTGACTAACTAGATCTTGTTTCTTTGCCTTTGCACGCACCAAATCTTCCACTAGGAATACCCATTGTGAGCTGTGTACACGGTGATATTTGCCAAACAGTATATCAACCATTAGGCAAAGTTGGAAGGGTAAATCCACAGCCACCAGCCCTCAACCGTTCTGTCCTACTGAGGTTGGCATTGTCTTGACTGGCTGCACAATTGTGGGCCTTATATCGCCTTAACTTTTCTCATCCATGTTGATACAAGCAGTTCATAGACAGAAGAATGCCTCATGACAACATGTCAACCAGCAACAAAATGGGCACCTGTCCTATTGACAGCATTATACCAGGCATCATCCCCTTCCATTGCCATTACTCCAGCACCGACTAAAGTTTGAGCTGCCCTGTAACACGTTTCTTTTATAAAAGTCTATGGGGAGAAAATATGAAGACAGGCCTAGACATTTACAGAAAGGCTTTATTTTGTACCCATTTTCACACATCGCCCAGATGAACCATGAATTCTACTTTCCCCCATTTTCATATAAAACTACATACACCGCACAGTACATGTAAAACAAATTTGGAAAGGAGCCTCAAGCTGGCCTCTGAAATTGTGTAAGCAATTATCACATTTTTGTGCGCAAATGCAGTAATTATATGTGTAATTTGGCAGCTGGGTTTGAAAATTTGGCCTTAAATGGAACATAGACAGGAAAAATAAATGTTGGAAAATGCCAATATTTTATAAAGATTTTGAATCAAATAATGGTGGAATTATTGCAAGCCATCTTAATTTTTAATTATAATGATCATTACACAATATACAATAATTTTTTTTGAGAAGAAAAGAACTATAGATCAATTGCCCATCGTTTTTGTCAGAAAAAAAATGCCTCAGTTCTTGGGGAGTATAATTGTATTTTTCAGAGGTTATGGTACATATTTCAAAGGCTTTTTTCCTTATGAAGAAAAGATAGTGATTGCCTACTAGTTCAAGTTCTATGACATATTTTACGATGGGAAGAATAGAACTCTTTGTACTGATTACTTTAGAGGAAAAGTAGTATTAACTCTGTGCTTATATTTGAGCTAGTAATCTTAAATCAGATAAAGCTTTCTTATAAGCGTTTAAGTTTTGGAATATAAGATTATAGCCCAAATGAAGAGTAATTTAGATTTCTTTGATGTAGTTTTAAATTGAACTTACATAGTAAAATCATAGTTTTTATATTGTCATCGAGATTGATCCTAATGTTCAAGGCTTTTTTCACGTGGCTATGAGGGCTAGTGACTTGGATATAAGGATGACCCTGGGCAATGTCGTCTTCTGTCATTAGCAGGGTAATGTAGAAGTTAATGCTGCAGGCTCTGAAACCAGTCAGCCTGGATTCCAATCCAGGCCCTACCACTCCATTAGCCCTGTGACCTTGAGCCAGTTACTTGTTCCTTAACTTTTCTGTACCTAGTCTTCTCATCTGGTAGAATGGGAGTGGTAATATGCTCACCAAATAGAATTATCGTGAGGACTGAATGAGATAATCATGTAAGGTACTTGATGTAGGGCCTGGCACTGGAAGCCCTCAAACATGATAACCAATTTTTTTTTTTATCATCATTTGCTTCCTAGTGTTGAACCCCAATCATGACTAAGTGAGGAGGAGGGATTATCCAACTCAGAAATGCAATGTGAGAGGAAGAGAATGTCAATGAGTGACCAGTTATATAGAAAAATGCACAGGAAGTCCAGATTCTCCATCACAAGTTAATGTCCCCAAGAGAATGATGAAGGAAGCAGATAGTGTGGCAAGAGCTCAGTCATGGGACTTTATTTCAACTCTGTAGCAAACTATTGAGAGCATTCCAGGCCTGTGCTAAACTAGGGTATAAAGGAAGATTAAGAAAGTCTCTTTCTCAAGGAGCTTGCAATCTACAGAGGGAATGAGATAGGCACTGAATGACTATAACGCATGCCGCGATATAGCCAGTGCTAAATGCCAGGGGGAAATAAACAAGATGCTCTGGGCTCTGAGTGTTAAAAAAAGGGGGGAAGAAGATGCAGGTAGTTTTTTTTCTTTCTTCTAAGACCCGCAAGTCTTCTTAAAATAGGTAACTTTTGAGGTAGGCATTGAGGTTGTAGAGATTTGGTTAAGCAGATGTAATAGGGCTGGAGATGAATCCCAGGTAAAGAAAATAACATAAATGTGGCAGAAGGGAGAGAAGAATAGGGCACTCAAGAGTGCCTGGGGCATCCAACATGGTGAGGGGTCATAGAAATAGGCCATTAAAGGAGGTGTGGCTGTATTTGGAGAGCCTTTGAATAATGTGGTGAGAAGTTTGGCCTTAGTTTATCAAGCAACAGGCAGATTTTAAAGAGGAAGATCTTGATCAGATCTGTGCACTGGGGCAATATGCTTCAAACCTTATAATGCGTCAGAAAATCACTTCAGGGTCTTGTTAAAACACATATTTCCCCCCCCCCCCCCCCGCCCCGAGATTACGATTCAGGAGGTCTGAGGTGGAGCATTTGCATTTCTGACAATCTCACAGGTCATGCTGGTGCTGTGGGTTCACAGAGCACACTGAATAGCACTGACTTATGGCACATGGTCTTCCAAAATTTTTTGTTTGTGGTTCCCTAGTAGTAAAAAAAATTTCAGCGTACATCCTCACTATATGTATATTTATTTTCAAATTGTAGACACACTGCCATGTCAATATCTGTTGTGTATATCATAAACCTTATACCAATTATAACCCCAAATGGCTGAGCTAATGATGAAATAAACATTGTTTAATTTTTATCTTAATTATTAATGGTACAAAAGTCTTTTTGCTCTTGCTAAAATTATTATTATCTTTGAATATGCTTCACTATTTTTGAAAACAAAAATTTTTGATACAGTCATTTAAATGTGTTTCTTAATTCATTTTTTTCAGTACTTTGAGTGGTTTTTGCAACTGAAAAATATTTCTCCCAAAGACACATAAATCCAAATGGAAGAATTTTCTTACTGGCCATTTTAACTAAATCCCATTCACCAATTATGGAAAGGCTTTTGTTAAAATTTTGGCTAGTAGATTTCCATCTTCTCTGATGTCAATCAGTTCTTGAAAGCAATAGGCAGGTGTTTTACTATTTTTTTATTATCAAAATTTCACTGAAATTCTTTGTTTGGAAAAGTTTTAAACTGGCTAAAAAATCCTTTTTCCAAGTTTTTAGAGTGCTAATATGAGATTATAGATGATGGATTTACTTATCTTGTTTTCGGCATCCAACTTGTGTAACAATGGAAATCTTTCTACATATCCTTTTCTAAAACGCTCTGTCAGTACCATAAGTTTCCTTAGGAAGGCGGTTCCTTTTCATTTACTATTAAATCATGACTTTCACCTTAAAGGAACAGACTGTGTTTATTAATATTATTGTTATTTTAAAAAAACACTTGATAGGCAGCAAGCTATGGATAGCCCACTTATCACAGAAAATGTTAGCATGTTTGGAACACTTGTCACTTAGTAAATATATGTTTTTAATTCTTTTGAGTACTTTTTTTAGCTGAGGAAAATTAGCCCTGAGTTAACATCTGTGCGCATCTTCCTCTGTTTTGTATGTGAGACGCTGCCACACCATGGCTTGATGAACGGTGTGTAGGTGCACATCTGGGATTTGAACCTGTGAACCCCAGGCTGCTGAAGCAGAGCGCACAAACTTAACCATTACACCACCAGGCTGGCCCCATGAGTACTTTGCCATGAGCAAATCTCTGTGTTGTAGAAAATATGTTCATGTTCTGAAGAGTCAACTATATTTTAAAGATTTTTTAAAAAATAAAATTAGCCACATTGATGACATCCTGTAGTACTTTGTGTACTTCTGGCTCCAACCTCTTAGCTGCGAATGCTGGCCTGTAGATAGCAGGGTGAATGGCTGTCACATGTGACCTGTCTCAGTAACCTTAGCCAAAATTCTTTAAAAATTTTGGTCAAAGGAGTGGTCCCATTACTTACACAGTTATACCATTAAAGAAGTGATTTAGTATTGAGAATATATTTTTGGCATATATTTTACCATTGGTGGCTCAAAAAGAAATGAAATTCTTCACCTATTTTATTATGTAAACACAACCTAGCAAAAACTATATGCTGAGACTTGGTAAAATAGAAATATAGGTACTTTGATTCAAAATATATATCAAACTTCATAATGCTGGGTAATCTGTCCCAATTCTTCTAGCCTGTAAAGTTTCTGCAGAGAAGTCAGCTGATATCCTTATGGGGTTTCCTTTGTATGTAACTTGTCTTTCTCTTGCGGCTTTTAGGATTCTCTCTTTATCTTTAATTCTGGACATTTTAATTACAATGGGTCTTGGTGTGGGCCTCTTTGGGTATATCTTGTTTGGTGCTCTCAGTGCTTCCTGTACCTGGATGTCTGCTTCCTTCCTTAGGTTAGGGAAGTTTCCAGCTATTACCTCTTCAAACAGATTCTCTGCCCCTTTGTCTCTCTCTTGTCCTTCTGGGACCCCTATAACGTGGATGTTAGTGCACTTGATGTTGTCCCAGAGGTCCCTGAGACTGTCTTCACTCTTTTTAATTCTTTTTTGTTTTATCTGTTCAGCTTGGGTGATTTCCTCTAGTCTTTCGTCCAGCTCGCTGATCCATTCTTCTGCATCCTCCACTCTGCTTTTAAGTCCCTCTAGTGAATTTTTCATTTCCAGTATTGTATTCTTCATTTCTGATTGGTTCTTTTTTATATCTTCCATTTCTTTGTTGATGTTCCCACTGAGTTCATCCATTCTTCTCCCAAGATCAGTGAGCATATTTATGACTCTTTGTTTGAAGTCTCTGTCAGGTAGATATTTCTGTTTAATTTAGTTCCTTTTCTGGGGTTTTGTCCTGTTCCCTTACTTGGGAAGTATTTCTTTGCCTCCTCATTTTTCCTCTTTCTCTGTGCTTGTTTCTGTGTATTAGGTAGGTCAGCTATGTCTCCTAATCTTGGAGAGGTGACCTTATGTAAGTGATGCCTTATGAGTCCCAGCAGTGTGCTTTCCTATTGTCACCAGTTCCAAATGTTCCAGGAGTGACCCTTATGTGGGCTACTTGTATCCTTCTGTTGTGGCAGGGTTGCTCTTGCCATAGGTGCCTAGGGAGGCTGGGCTAGGCTAGGCTCCCTGGCCAGCTGGTTGCAATGCTTATCTGTGTGTGGTTGTTGTAGGCCCTTCAGTCTCTTTATCAGTTGTGAGGAGCCCCAGCACAGCTGACTGCAAGGTCTAATAGCACATTCGTGTTGCAGTTTTTCTATTAAATGGATAGGCCCCTAGCATGGCTCCTTGTTAGGCTCAGGGGCTTACAATTGCTATAAGCCTCAGCCTATTAGGCTCTTGTCAGCTCTTCGAGGGTTGCAGCTGGGTGGGGCTGGCCCCAGGCACAGGAGCATCCATTTGTTTTAGGCTTTGGAGGGTGGGGCCAATCCCCTTTGTGGCTGTTTGAGAGGCACAAGTCTTCTGCAGCTGAGAAGCTCTGCTGCCCACAGGGCCTCACAGAGTCAACACAGACCTGCCCCATGAGCACGTCCCTGACTCTCTAAAGTGGACTCCAAGGCAGGGGCCGCACACTCTCCACCCGCTCCTTGGGCTTGCCTTGCTCCACAGAGGTGGACCCACTTGCCAGGCTGCAGAGAATCTGGGCAGCTCTTTTAAGCAGGCCCACAAGTTGTCCAAGGGCTTGTTGTTGTGTGGGGCCAGTCCCTAGGGCAAGCTGGTTTCCTTGGCTGAGCTGGATTAAATCGGTGCTCTAGAGGGTGGGGCAGACCCTGGGCTAGCAGGCCACAGGGAGAACTCTAATGGCATCTGCCAGTGTCTGTGTCAGCACGCCCACACCAGGTCACAACAAAGGCCACCACCAGCGTCTCAGTCCCTTGGGAGGTCTCACTTCTCACCGAGATGCACACAGAGACTATCAGGTGAGTCACTTTTCACCAAAGGACTGCACACCTTTCTCCCTGGTGATTTTAGGTTGCTTTCTGAAATGGGTGAATTTGTGCATGCGTCCTTTAAGAGCAGCTTTAATTTCTTTGTGTCTCAGCTTTTCTGGGGGTATTCCCTGTTGTTGTTAGTAGCCAGCAAAGCCAGATATTATGACACTCGTCTTGGTTGTGCTGGGTCCAAAAAATGCCAATAGCGGCAATGCTCCCTGGCTCAGTTCCTCCCCTCCTCCAGGGAAGGCTGTGTACCTTTAGATTGCTCCCGGGTAGCTGTGAAGTGTTGCAGGTTGTGGAGGTGGTGGTTTTTCCTCTCCAGAAGAGAATTTCTGCTTCTTCCACCTCAGTTAGGCCTGTCATTTGTTGCAGGGCTTCCCCTTATCCATTTTTCAGTTCTCTCTGGGCATAAGTTCTCCAGGATTCGTTGTATATCTGCTGTGTCTGTGGGAGGAGGTGAGTTCAGAGTCTGCCTACGCCACCATCTTGACCATTCTCTCCTGTCCCAATTCTTGATTTAAAAAAATTTCAGCAATGTTTTCCATGCATCTCATCAAAATGGGTTCAAATTCCATTGAAATTCCTTTTAAATGGGTTAAAAAGTCCTATATTTGCAGACAAAGGTGTCTATTTTGATTTGTACCATGTTGTTCTGCATGTCTTATTACAGCATTCACCAAAGCAAAAAAATTAGGATTTCTGTAATAGTATGTAGCTTTTTGTTTTTCACTGTTAAAAGGAAACTACATGTTTAGTGAAATTTTATAAAGTAATGGATTGAGTACTGCCTAATTTAAACATCTTTGAAAACATTGCAGAGTCTTGTCTCTATGTTTTAGATGCTTATTTTTTAAATGTCTTGTTAATTGTGATTGGTTTATATTATCATTGGCTATTACTTCAAAGCACAGTTCTATATATGCATATCATAATCATTAACCAGTGTGTCAAGATAGAATATATATATAGGATGAAGCTTATTGTTAATGAAAATAAATGTAAAGCCATATTTCAAATGGTCTTCTGGAAGATTTGGAATTTTTTTTAGCCAATTTCTTGTCACTGATTTTATCTTATAATGTGTTAGATGAAGCATTTGTACCAGGGGTAGGTATATTACCTCTGCCACTTTTGTTCACTTGAGTTTGCAAAATTGGCATTCTCTTCCATTTATGGCTTCTTTGCAGGGATCTTGAAGCAGATGTCCATTTTGCCAGAGTGAGTTTAGTTAAACTCAGTTATATAGTTTGTAACCCCACTTTTACCCAGATATACCTAAAATGTAAAGCACTGAATGTTCAAGAGAGGTGACGGGGTCCTGGTCGTTTGCTCTGTTGGATACCTCTGTATCTTATGTACCCTTGACATTCTTGCATATGGACCAAGGGAAGACACCAGCATAAGGCCATATATATGAAATGTAATTAAGCTTACACAACTTCTTATTTTTTAGGTAATAATAAATATATCTAAAAGTTCTAATATTTTTTTCTGTACAGCCAAAAAATCATCTTACTCATTTCCAGGATATGTGCACCCCCACTGTGGAGACCACTGCCCTAGGAGAATGAATCTAGTGGTGAAAGTACAGACAGGCTAGAGGGGAGAGAGAACGGAGGCTGGAGTCAGGATAAGAGATAAGTACAGTTTTCCAGGAGCACCCAAGAGATAAAAGACATGTTTGATCTCAAGGAGGTTTAAACTACATGAAGAGGACATTTATATAGATCCAGGACGGTCACAAAGCAGTGAAACAATGATTTGGACAGGATTGTAAACTGAGGAGTATGAGGAAGAAAGGAGCCTTGTGTTCCCCATAGAATTTCTTGCTCCTTGATGCATGAAGATGTCGCAGAGTGATTCATTTCTGTTGACTGTGTTAGCTTCATCCAGGCAAATAACTCTGAGGGGAATATAGTAAGTCCCAAACACTTTAGTATGAATGAGTTTTAAGATATTGTCACACTTTTCAGGATTGTTGTAAGGGCTGTATGTCCACCACAATGCCTGGCACATGGTATGTGCTCAGTAATGAGTAGTTATTATTATTAATGATGGGATTAGCATGAGGGAGTTGGATGTGTGTGTGGGAACATTCTTGTGTATATCTATGAGGAGGCATGTGGAGGAAGGGCTAAGGACATGCTGAATTGACTTTAGGATATTACGCAGTTCTGCGAAAATGGGTAAAATGCATAAAGTATACCCTAAGTATGTATGTGCCCTATTTAGGGGATTGAAAAAATGGTTAGTATGGTTATGGAAATGGGTATGTCAGTAGTCAGCTTAATCAGAGGAAGGGAGTTTTGGGAGTTGAATTTTGAGTTGAGAGGTGGCCAATAAGGTTTGATGAAATTAAGCAGAGTGGGAAGAAAAGGAAAAATTCCAGGTGAGAGCATTGACATCAAAAGGCAGGTCATGTACAAAAACCTGAACTTCTCCAGTTTCTATGTTTTTGGCATACAAAATGGTGCTTAATTCCGTTTAAGTTTGCAAACAAACTTCTAATTTGTTCATTGTCTAAACATTTATTAAAAGCCTACACATTCTGGACACTGTTGTAGCTATTGGGAATACGGCATCGAACGAAAGAAACCAAGTCAGTGCTCACGTGGAGTTTACGTTTCACAGGGGAGATGGACGTGATGACAAGTGATGACAAGCAATGAAAAGAAATAAAGCAGGATCAGGGCTTGGAGTATAACCACGTGTGTGTGCGTGTGTGTGTGTATATATCCTAGTTAGATTTCCTAGAACTTAAAGCCTGAGACAAAGCTCACATCCTTATACTTTTGGGAGGTGCAATCCCAGGGCAGCAAAAGTGAAGGAAAAGGGAACCTAAAGCCGAGAAGTCAGGAAAACAAAAGGTGGTGCATTTTCAAGCCAGTCATAGCCTCAGAAGAAACAGCTAGTTGCTGGGTCACTCAAGACATTCCCAGAGAGACCACATGGAGATTTGTGCTTGGGGGAAGGAAGAGAGCAATGTATGTTGATTTCTTTCCATCTCTTGTCTCTCACTGATCAAAATTCACCGAACAGTGTTCCACTTCTGGTTGTGTTATCCAGCCTCTCTGGGCAGCTCCTGAGGAGGCTGGAACCTTCATGGGTTAGACTTGGATTCAGGAGCTTCAGAAGGCTGGCTCTCTCCCTGAAGGGAAAGTTGAGTCAGCCAGCGCAGGTAAGAGATGAGCAGATGATGGTGACAAGCAAGGCTTTGATCACATGCATTATGTTGCTGGAGCTACTCCATCTGGGAAGTAGGGCAAATGGGTGATGCCTGGGGACAGGTGGAACAGAATGAATCTGAGGAGGCACATAATTTGGATCCAGTACATGAGCTCTTTTATAAATGGTGGCCAGAGTTCTTTGATAAGGTACAATTTGATCAGAGTGCTGAAACCAGTGAGAGAGCCAACCACATGGGCATCTTGCAGAAATTTATTCTAGGCAAAGGGTACATCAAGGGCAAAGACCTTCTTGAGGCAAAACAGAAGGTGGGAGCATAGAGTGTTTAAGGAGCAGGAAGGAACTATTGTGGCTAGATTGGAATAAGTGAGGGCAAGGGTGGTAGGAGAGAGGTCAGAAAGGCAGTGGGGGGCCAGGTCATGAAGGGCTTTCTAAACCCTGGTAAGGTCTTTGACTTTTACTCTCAGTGAGATGGAAGCCCCTGGAGAGTTTGAAGCAAAGGAGTGACATGATATGACATACATTTTTAAATGATCATTTGGGCTTCTGGTGGAGAACAGATTAGAGAGGGGTGAGGGAGGAAGCTGGAAAACCAGCTTGGAGGCTCTTGGGTCAGGTGGTGGCTCTAGAGGTGGTAAGATGCGGGATACTGGGTACACTAAATTGGGACTGTCAAGGTTTGCTAATGGTTGGTTGTGGGGTGTGAAAGAAAAAGAAATCAAGGATGATTCCAAGAGTTTTGGCCTGAGCAACTGGAGGAAGAGAAATAGATCTCACTAAGACCAAGTTCATTTCTTTTGATGGGACTTTTCTATTTGGCCAACAAGAAGCTGTCACTGGGCAGACTGCTCCGTTGTAAAGTATTTCGAGTTGCGTTCACCCACAATGCATAATGTGGTCAACTAATTTATATATTTTAGATTCATTGGGTATAAGTAGATTGATTGAATATAAGTAAAATTTCCATTATGTGTATATTTCCATTAGGTATATATTTCCATTCTGGTTACAGTATCTCTATTAAAGAAAAAGGCTTTATTAGCCCTAGAAGTAGTAAGTTGCCTAAGTGGTGTGTGTGTCTGTGTATGTGCATGTGCATATTTTGGGGGAGAGGTGGTGGAATGTACTTGTTTTTAGTAGTCCTCCAGTGAAAGGCAGCCTGGAATTCCCCATACAATATTTCGGATTGCCTCAGATGTTGTCATATCGGTTTCCATTGTTATTGATGCTAAACGCTCTCACAATATCTCTGGCTCGTGCAAAAGGTCCCGAAATATTTCCATGATTTATGAAACAAAGAGGCTTCCTCGATGTCTGCAAAACAACAGTGATGGCCTCGGCGAATGCAGCAGTAAGCATTTGTTACTGCACCTGGAACGCAGTTACTTGGCTGCTCTCTGTTCCATTAACAAGTTGTGGAAGAGTCTTGATCGAGCTGTTAGCCATAAAACATCTTAGAGTGTAATCTGTTTTTAGAAGATTAATTCCATCTGAAAGAGTGAAGCCAATGATAAACAGCTTAAAGGAGACCAGAGAAACAGATCATGTTACAGTTGAGGGCAATAACATTGTTCCACACTTAAGAAAACTTGCAGGAGAAAAAAATCTGATAAGAAAAATGGGTTGAACCATGTTTATTGGATGAACTCGGTTAGGATATTCCTGAGAAGGTGTGTTAAAGGGGAGGGAATAAACAGGACCTTTTCCAGTTAAAAAAAAAAAAAAGAAAAGATGTGGAAAATTTTATTTTAGAAACATGTTTGGTTCATACAATTATTTGAAAAATTCCCCCCACAGCCCTTCCCCACCCCACAAAAAATTCTTCCAATCATTTTATTTATTATTTATTTATTTCCAACCTGAGGTTTCTGAACAGAGTGGGCTCAAACCCAAAGGAGTCCTGGGGCCTAGCCCAGAAGGATACAGATGAGGTCTAGTTGGTAGAGGTTCTACTTGGGACAAAGATTTTAATTAAAAAGGGGGAAATAATTTATGTGTCCTCTGACTCTGGAGGGAATATGGTTAGGGTAAAAGATTTTGCTTGTTAGTTTTAAATTCTTAATAATAGAGGTCGAAGCACATTATTATTGGCAATGTCAGTAAGAAGGAAGTACCACATCTGTAACTCACCACAGCTGAGCAGGAGAAAGTGATCCAGGTTTTAGTGCAGCTCAAGACACACTCTGAATGATTAGCAAACACTGAGTACCCAGTTTATGCCCTCTGGAAAGACGCATTTGATGACAAATAGCACTCCTTAGAGTTTTAGACAGATAGGCGCGGGGAAAGGATAAGCTGGTTACCCAGGGGGTGGTAGCATATGACATTTACCACCCCACGGAGATGTTGCAGATGGAAAATATTATCAATTCCAGAGGACTTTTTAGCATATTTACAGATGATGCACCCATGGAAGTTTGAGTGTTTCTGGAACATTCCAGAATCTTTGGACTTTGATGTTATTCACCAGTCATCCTTTGATGATGATCCTGATGTGCCATTCTTTAGGCCTTAGCATAGTATCTTTTATGTTCCAATTTCAGGGAAATTGTCATGCATTGATTTATTCATTTAGTTAGTCAACATTTATTGAGCATCTATTTGTAGGGGATTAGGTTGGCAAGGATAAATAAGAAATGAAAGTCATCTTTCATATAAAGATTGCTATTATCTGATAAATAATAAAAATAATAATTATTATACTTCCCCGAGCTACGTAAATCTTGGTTGAAATGGGATGACATTAAGAGTAACAACACATACTTGTCTGACTCCTCTTGTCTCTAATTGCAGGACCTTTGCTTCTGGAAAAGAGTCTGGCAGTGATTGCTGGGAGTCCCATGTGGTTTCTGGTGGGCACCACACATGATCCCCATTTTCTCACCCTGCTGCTCTTCCTTCTGCTTAGGCTGTCAGTCTTTTGGCATTTCACTGCCTTGGGGGTCCATTGCTGGGTTCTCCCTCTTCTGCTGAACATCACTGCTGCTGATGTGCGGGATTCTTTAAGTGGCAGCTGTGCATCACACTTTCTGGAGTCCTCAGGATGCCAGAGTCACATCACATTCCTGGCAGAAGTAGATAAAATATGTCTCTCCCAATTTTGGGGTCACACGATGAAGCAGAACTATTGGTGCCAACTGTCTTACAGAGCTCTGCTGCAGTGGTTCTTCGTGTTTTTATTCATAGCTTTTCCTCCCTGATTCTTCCTCCTTTCTCTCTCCTTCTCTTCATCCCCCATCACCACAAACTTAAATGAAGTTCACTGGGGCTAGAGGAGGAGGGCAGTGAGAGTAAGGTGGACAAATCTAAGTGACACCTCTTAACTCAGAATCATGCCCTCCTCCACTAACCACTGTTATTAGACTGGCTTTTGGATCTGATTCCCTTTCCCCACAGGACAGAATTCTCTTAGTTCCTGTTGCAGATAGACTCACAGTTGGCCCACTTTATCAAGGCTGCAGACATGCTCAAACATCATAGGCTGAAGTCTGTTAGTAATAATATACATTTGAGTCTTATCACAAGGCATTTTCAGAGACAGTATCTCATTTTTCTCTCAAGAATCCAGGGGTTTTTATGCATTTTACACGTGAGGACATTGATGTTCAGGGAAGATGCTGCAGGGTCACATGGCTTAGGCTTTCCATGCGGGGTCCATAGTGTGGCATTCAGGTCCCTTTGCTGTTTGGCCTCCACATAGCTCTGTTAATTTCCTCTCTCCACTTCTCCGTCTCTCCATGTGAATCTTATGCCCCAGGCATAGAGAGAGAACCCTGTGTAATTTTCTGAATACTCCATGCTCCCTTTTACCTTTGTGACTTCGTACATGTGTCTTAGATTGGGTTCCCTGGAAACAGACTGACTTGGAGAACTGCATGAGGAGTGCTCTTGGAAGATTCATTCACGAGGAAGAGGAAGGAAAGATCGTAGAAGTGAGGAAGGCAGGATTGAGCATCTGGAGAAGCTGATGAGCAATGTGATTGCAATGAAGGCCTCAGGCAATCCTACAGGGAACAGAACCTTGTGCAAGACAGTCCCCTGAGGCTGAGGGCAATTTCCAGGGAAGAACCAAGATGTAAGTAGTCAGCATCTGATATTACCAGCAGCTGAGGGATGGGCGAGTCAGTCTTCAAGAAGAGTCCAGACGGAATACTAAAGTGTCCACTACACATATTTTCCTTCCACTTTGATGTTTGTTTCATTTTTGAATCATTTTTTGTCTTGTACGGCTAGTACTTTTTAGTTTCTAATTGACATTTCCCCCCTCTCCCCATGACAAAATAAACATGTTTTAATCTAATTGCTAAGCTCAGCTTTCTTCTTTATGTAAAAATGAATGGAATGAAATACACTTTCTTCTTAGAGATATTTTGCTTGAATCCCCCCACCTTCCATTCTATTTTGGAACAATATTTTCTAGTTCTGTTGCACAGCTTTTCTCCTGGGATGTGTTTTCATTGACCTAGGTTTAGAAATAATATTTCTTAGATTCCATGTCTTCTTTCTTGTGTTTCTGTTTACAGCTTCAAGTTACTTTTTACAAAGGATTAGTAGAGACAAACTTTTTGTCTAAAAATGCATGATTTTGCCATGAAATAGAATTCTAGGTTCAAAATATTTCTACTCATAACTTTGAAGGATTACTCTATTGTGTTCTAGCAGCTAATGTTGCTGATGAGAAGTCTGGTGTCTCTATGATTCTCCTGTCTTTGTAGGTAATCTGTCCTTTTTTCGTGGCCATCTTTGATCTTCATACTATCTTTAGTGATCTGAAATCTCATTAAGTTATCACTAAGAATGAGTTTTCTTGAGGTCATTCTGTTAGGCACTTTGTGGTTGCCTTCTATCTTATGGCTTTTGTCTTTTCTTAGTTCTGGAACTTTGTCTCCAGTTATTTTCTTCCCTTCTTGTATCTCATCATGAATCTTCTCAATTGATTCCTTGTGTATTTTCCATTTCTTTGTAATTCTCCTCAGTGTTTTTGGAGATTTACTCTTCTTTTTTTCGCATCCTTTCTATCAAATTTGTTATGACAATCATTTTTAATTGCCAAAATCTCTTATCTTTGATTGCTCCTTTTTATGACAATCAAGTCTTGTTTTACAAATGCAGCTTTTCTACAACCTATGGCAAAGGAGTTGGGCTTTCACACCTCCGAACCTCTCAGTCATTAGGATGCAAAAAAGTGTGTTCCAATAGCTTGAGGGCAATTCTCTGCAGAAAGATCCTGAGAGATCTGTGGGAATCTGGATGGAGCACTAAAGTTGCACCATACTGATACAATTTTGATTGTGGTATAACATTCTTTTATTGAGCCCTAGGAAAATGATTAAAACAAGTTGTATCTCATTTTAAATTTGTTAAAGTCCTATCTGGGAATTTCTTCAGGTTCATCATGACTTTTCAGGCTTCCTCTGGGCCTCATTTATTGGCAAGATGGGATTAAACCAGACAGGGCAGCAGAATGGGTCAAAATTAATTGGATTAATTCCATGAGAAAATATTAAGAGCTGCCCTTACACATAGACTAGGGAGCCTATAGAGAGAAGGACAATAATGGTGGGCGAGTGGTTTTTATGAGAAGTCCACAGAATGTGGTCAGTTTTTAGAGGGTTTTTTGGCAGAGAATGATGAGAAGTTCCAATTTAAGGTATGTATTCTCCCTTATCCATGATCTTCATTACTGAAATGATTGCAAACAAATAAGTATTTACTGTAAGTAAAAGATAAACGTCTGAGAAATCATTTCCAATGCCATGAGATAACAATTCTGATGAATCACTTCCCTCCTAAGAACTTTAGATGGTTGAGATTTCAGAAGAACTCAGTTTCACATAATACATTACAGTTATTTTTAAATGATAAATTCTGATAATTGTGAGTGTTGCCTAGGTTAGGATTGAAGTTGAATTATTACTGAAGGCTTTTTGGCATAATCTTTACTGTATTTTTTTTAGGCATGGGAAAGTAAAAGCAGTAATTTCCTGCCCTGGCAAAACTTCCACATTTCTCCCTAACATCTCCAATAAAAATACCTTTAATTTTTTGTTTTTGAAAAAGCACTAGATTGAGAATTTATGCCCTTGGGAAAAATCTGGAAAGGGCTTTCCATTGATAAATGGGCCAGTCTTTGCCTCTGAGGGTTACAAAATATTATCATTAATATTATATTATGGCATTGCTCAGAGGTATTCTATCCACCTATCAAATAACTTGTTCATTTTTATTCATGCGATTGGATTAATGGATGCATTCATGTTGGAGTACTAATTCCACTCAACCCCATTAGATGGAAGCCCTGCCTTTTACTTCTTTGGTGTCTCTCCATATGAGGTAGTGCAGCGTTCTGTGCACAGCTGGGATGGATACGGTAAAGGCTATTGACCCATTGATCTCTGAGACTTCGTTGGCAACCCTTAGAAATACCAAACATTAGTATAGATTTTAGAGGTTACTGATAAATATGCTCTAAGACATACTCAACTTTGAAATTTTGAGAAAGGGAAGTAGCACTTATACGGACATGGAGCTGAAAACATGTATTAAATTTAAACATTAAATGTGAAGTCAAATAGACATTACTCTTTAATCTTACAAAGTGTAAAATAAAATAAATCAAGTCCAGTAGTTTCAAGTTGACACAAAAGATGGGTTTCCCCCACTCCTTTCTCCTAGGACTCGTCACATTAATATACATGCAGAAATAAAATGAACATCATCATTATGCCTTTTTTCTATTTATCATTATCCTTTTAACATTTGCCCCTCTGTTGTGTTTTGAAATATAGAGGTATTGATAACAAATTTCAAATAAGAAACAACCGCGCACAGTAGTAGGTATGAAAACATTTCTCATGTTAAAGAGCTCTTGATATTTACCACTCAACAATTTCTCAGGCACCTTTAAAAGGCTTTGAGTTTAACTCTTGCAAACCCAAACATTATAGTCCTGTCCCATCCATCTTCAGAATCCAGGAAACAGATCAATATTTGAGCTACAGGCAGTTGAATCTATAAGCAAACCTTTCAAAGGAGCTTAATAGAAGTGAGTACAATTCTCTAATTAATCACCCAACATTTTAGAAAGCTATTTTGCTATAAGTCCTCACCATACAAAAATTTTTGGTCTTTGTTAATGGTCTGTGATAGGTGAGTGTACAGATTTATGCCTTACCAAGAAAAGTCCAACTGAACATATTTTGTTTAAATTAATAAAGAACCGTGGAGAGATTTGGAGGTTGAAGGATTAGGTAATGAATAAGAGAAACAGATGCAGATGAAATATGACTTCCTTCGTGTGGTATATTTCAGAGAATCTTTAATTCACCTGAATATGGCCATGAGTTATGCTTAGAGTGTTGTATTAGAATTCCTAGTAGAAAGGGATTTAGATATACACGTAAAGTTAAATATGGTTAGACAGTAAAATATTGATTGCTTACCACCAACAATGCAGCAGGGTATCTAACACTTGTTTTCCTTGTGGAACATAATAAGGTAATTAATTTATCTCTAGCTGAGTTTTATTTGTGAAAAATTTCTTTTTGGTGGAATAGATTTAAATGTGTTTTGTGTGTCTCAAACAGCTCTCTACTTGTGCTGTAATAACCACGTGCAGTTTGTGGCAGCACTGTAATAATCATCACCTTGGAAATGGGGATACTTTCTTCTTCTTTCAAATAGTAAAATACAAGGCTCAGTAGTAAAACAGCACTCTGGATATAAAAGCTAATGACTAATAGGAGAGTTCTGACCCTCTGAATTGCCTTTACTGTTCACCAATGATTATGTCATTAGGAATGAATTAGATAGTCAATGAGGTGAATCTTCAAATCAAAGCTGCCACTTTGAAATTTTCAATAATCTGTTCACTTGTAGGATTAGGGTAGTATTTAACAGCCATTACTGTTCTATTGCTGAGGTTATGTGGCCGTGAAAAGCAGTTTTCTTATGGTATTGTTTTTCTTTCTCTCTCTCTTTTTTTTGGAGTAACTGTATTATTTAAAGCTAAAGTTCTCTGATTATTTACTCTTGATAGGAATAGCAAGCTAGAGCCAAAATAATCTACTATTTACTTCTGGAAATCACAGGAGACCAAAGTGGAGGGGGAGGGAGTTGAGTAGAGGTTAGCGGACTGTCCTGAACAGTGGACATTCCAGAGATGTTGATGGATGATGATTCTTGTTCCTGCCTCTTCTTACTTTTTCTGCATATTGTTTTTACTATCTAAATAATGTAAAGAAATATAATTATCATTTTTTTTGTCTACTGGGAGAATTCATTTATGATTTTTTTATATCTAGTTTTGCATATTCTCTTTTTTACTGCAAAAATATTACTGTAGTTCTTTTGTGGATACTCAGCTCTTTGTATAAATTGGAATAATAGCTACAACAATAGCTGCCATTTATTGCACGTTTGCTGTGTCCTGGATGCCATGCTAGGGACATTATCTGCATCATCCCATGTGGTTCTTACTGGACACTGTGAAGTTGCTGGGTGGGATAAAAAGGGAACTGGGTAAGATGCAGATAGTAATATAAATTTTCATTGAATGTGGGGAATTATAGTATTGATTGCACCTCCCTCCCCAACTTGGAGTTATTGATTTAAAGGACAAATAATATGCAATATTCTTTAAGAACACAGAGGAAAAAGATATGATAAAACTGACTGGAGGAGAAGAGCTGGAGGAAAGAATGCAGACAAATCATAATAAAAATAACAAGGAACAATTTAAAAAGAAAAGTTCCATCAAAAACAAAACAAACAAAAAAAATCTGAGCCAATGGATTGGAAGAGTTTGCCTTGATTCAGGCAAAATTCTTGAAGTAGGAATTATGGAAATAGCAATTATTGATAAACGAGTCTGGAAAATTTTCTAAAGTTCAAGGATAAAGAAAAAATTTCCTTTGAGACTTCTTCTTTGACCCACGGATTATTTAGAAGTGTGTTTAAATTCTACATTTTTGAGATTTTCTTGTTGTCTTTAAAAAAATTGTTCCTGTGAAAGTGGCCCGCATGGTACCGGGCCCTAAGCAATTGAATCAGAATTTCCTAAATGTGTTTGGTGGAACACTAATGTGGGATTTCTAAATAGCTACCATAAGGACACAGTCATATGTTTGGGAAATATCAGGTTAAACAAAGTTAAACACATTTATTTTCTGCAAATATTAGATCCTTTAAAGTAAGAGGAATTAAGAATTTCCAAGAGGGGAGTAAAGTATGTAATGTTTCCCAAACATTTAGTCATTGAGCCCCGTTATGTGTGGTTTTTTTTTTTTCCTCGGTGAACCTTTTGGGATTTGACTCTGGAGAATAAATTTTGGGAAACATCTTGAGTTACAGTTGCTAAGGAAATTTTAA
The DNA here is from genome assembly GCA_031878705.1 of Tapirus indicus. Lineage (NCBI taxonomy): Eukaryota > Metazoa > Chordata > Mammalia > Perissodactyla > Tapiridae > Tapirus > Tapirus indicus. Next base: position 23,303,182 of record CM062920.1, read on the forward strand.
GGATGTTCTTCTCCAGAAAGGGTCCTGGCCCCCATGCTTCAGAGCAATGGGTTGTTGATGGTTTCTTTCTCTAAGCTGAAAGTAAATTTACACCAAAGAGAGTTTAAAAACACCTCTCCCACTGCCCCATGGCGGGGAGGCCTGCTGATTTTACTTGCCCAAGAAAACATAGAGTCACAGAGCACTTAGGTCAGAGAGAGAGAGAGAAGTGAGTGTCTGGTTCAGTGTGTGTGCTAAGTCATCAATAGCTCTCTCTACGGAAACAGAACTCAGTTATTCTGAACACATTCTTTTGTGGGCAGCATCACTGCTAATTTCGAGCATCTCCTGCATTTTGTCTTATAGCACATAGAAATCCAGACTGAATGGGTTTCTACAGTCTGATGAGGAGTCAACATTCTGGTGGCTCGTCCTGCAAAGACCTGGTCATTTTAATGGAATTTTGGCTTATCAGGGCTTATTTCTGTTCAGTTGTGCTACATATTACAAAAGGGCTATGATGGTCTACTTAACAGATGAGGAAACTGAGGCTCAGTGAGTTAGGGATTCACTAAGGTCACACACGCAATGAATGGTGGAGCCACTACTATAACTTTTTCTTTTGTTTCTTTTTTTTTGAAGAAGATTCGCCCTGAGCTAACATCTGTTGCCATTCTTCCTCTTTTTTTTGCTTGAGGAAGATTAGCCCTGAGCTAACATCTGTGTCAGTCTTCCTATTTTTTATATGTGGGTTGCTGCCATAGCATGGCTGACAAGTGGTGTAGGTCTGTGCCCGGGATCCAAACCTGTGAACCTGGGCCACTGAAGCAGAGTGTGCCAAACTTAACCACTATGCCACGCGGCTGGCCCCTAGAACTTTTTCTATTACCCAGCCTTGTTCTCCTTGGCCATACTCCTCAGAATGGGTTGTAGTTCTTGCACAATGGGGCTGGGAAATATTTCCCAAAACATCTCACAGTGATGAGTTAGTAGGAATATGATGAATATAATGTTACCGCATAGTAGACACTTATAAAACAGAAAAAATTTATGGATATTTCCTTCCAAAAGTAAGAGTACCATTCTCTGCCAACATTGAAACTTTTGTTCAGCACATAACCTTTGTAAATGAAAAAGTGAGTTATTTTAACCGGATGTTTAAGATTGGTTTTATATTGTTGTCAAAGTATATGCTCAAATAGCTTATTTCCTGAATATGCCTTTTGAGAAAATGACCTGTCAAAACAAAAGGCTGATTTTTAAAATTATGTCCCTTTGAAACAAATTTTTTACCACAATAAGATACATCCAATTAATGTTCTTTAGGGCAAAATTCAATTAAGTTCATATTTCAAAGTTAACCTCTCTGAAGGACAGAGAGTTCACATTTAAAAAAATGTCCTTGATTCTAGTTTCCATACTTTATTTGCTGCTAATTGAGCCCAATTTGGGGAGAAAAAAATACCTGGTTTAAAATGAAATTGTGTGAGAACCTGCTGAATTCAAATTTTACCTGACTGAAACAGTTGATTCTATTTCTGTTAAATGGCATTCAGTGTTGAACCAAGTAGACCCCAAATGCACAAAGATCATGCTATAATTTTTTTCCTCTTAGAATTCATTGATTTTTAAACTCATTGGAATATTTGTTTGCTTTTTTAAGATGTCTGCCATCTGACACACCCTTCGCTGGGTATTCAGAAACAGGCTTACTTGCTCTTTGTTTTGTTTTAGGAGGTGGATTCTTTCCCTTTAGCCTGGTTTATCTGCATCTGCAGTAATTAGTTGGGTGGTGAATTAAATAAGTTACACCTGAGTTAGTTGAGAGCTTTAATCTGTCCGCATGAGTAGGAAAATTCTAAGCTTCTGCTGAACTGAAAACCCAACTCACTGGCAGGATAGAGGGTGACAATGGTCACAGCTAATGAGGTTCTGTTGAAAGGGATTGAATAATCATTTAAAAATCCATTCATTGGCTGATCTGGCTGTCAGGACAGGGTATCATCACACATATGGCCTGGCCGCCTGGACCTCTGTGCGCTGTGGTTAGTCTGACCCTTCCAGGAGAGTTCACTTCCCAAAACATCAACAACCACATTTTAACAATAGGAGCAAATGTACGATGGACTTGTGTTTCTTAATCGAACTGAAATTCTGCATTTGGATAACAGTTTCCTGTATTGAGGGGAAAAAATGGCTGTTCCATCTTCTGTTTGTTTCTAAGAGCCAGCAGCAAGGTCTTGGCATCATTCACAGTGGGTTTTCAAACACTCGGCAAAAAACATCAATAGCATCTGCTCACACCCCATCACCCTACCCCACATTCATTTGGTGGATACTCTAGCTAGCTGGATGGTTAGATTCTGCACCTTTCTGTATTTAAATTCAGCACTGTGGATTAATTTCAGCATAGTTAGAAAGTCAGTTCAAAACAGTTGCATTTTGACTTCAGCCTCCCTCATGAGGCCCAGGCCACTTGACCAAACAGCAGAGCCAAAGACTGAGAACTCCAGTCCTAGCCTCTCTGACTTACTGAAGGACCATGACAATCCCCGGGTAATGTCAAGAGGCCAGGATTTAAATCACAATTCTGTACTGGCTAGCTTTGAGATCTTTGTCAAGTACTTTAATTTTAACCTTAATTTTCTCATCCATAAGTATGAGGATCAAATTATAATTTCTGTTTACCCCACAAGGTAACTAGTTCCAGTTGAGAGGAGTTTTAAATGTTATTTCTAATATTAAATTTAAATAAGTGTATACTGTCTACCTTCTGGTCATAGGTTTATCCTCTGGAGAATGTCTACCCCCATTCCACAGGACAGATATTTGTGGACAGCTATCTTGCAACTGTTAAGCCATTATGTTTCCATTCCATTTTTGCTGCCGTCATGGCATGGTTTCCCAAACCTTCATCCTTCTGCTCATTCTCCCTTAGGAGGCCACTGGTTTTCTCAATGTACCTTCCAAGATATGGCACCCAAAACTGAACACAGAATTCAGGTTGGGGGTCTGATATAGACTTAATATATCCTCATTCCCCAGAGCTCAGAATGCAGTCACAAGATTGCCTTAGTTATTTTTGGCAGCTAGATCCACCGACCTCATTGAGATTTTAGTCCATAAAACCCATAGATCTTTTTCATATCAACTTAACATGCATCCGTATCTACCTTCCTATTCTTAGTAATAGCAAGTGGCAGCTGACTTTTATCAAGCATTTACAATGTACAAGGCACTCTGCTGTGTGGTTTGCATGTATTAATTGTTTAAGTCTCTCAACAAACTTAGAGGCAAATTTTATTATTTTCCCTGTTTTACAGATGAGGAAACTGGGACTTAGAGGAAAAGAAATACAATAGATTTTTGTGTGTTAACCTTGTATACTGCAACCCTGCTAAGGTCACTTATTAATTCTAGAAGCTTTTCTTTTCTTTCTTTCTTGCTTCCTTGTCATAATAGACAATCATGTTGTAAGTGAATGGGACAGTTTTATATCTCATTTTCCAATCTGTATCTTTTTTAAAATTAATTAATTTCTTTATTGAGGTAACATTGGTTTACAACATTATGTAAATTTCAGGGGTACATCATTATATTTCTATTTCAGTGTAGACTACATCATGTTCACCACCCAAAGACTGATTACCATCCATCACCATGCACATGTGCCCTTTCTCCCTCCTTCCTCCTCCTATCCCTTCTGGTAACCACCAATCTAATCTCTGTATCCATGTGTTTGTTTGTTGTTCTTGTTTTTATCTTCTACTTATGAGTGAGATCATATAGTATTTGACTTTCTCTGTCTGACTTATTTTGCTTAGTGTAATACCCCTAAGGTCTGTCTATGTTGTCACAAATGACAAGATTTCATCTTTTTTATGGCTGAATAGTATTCCATTGTGTATATATACCACATTTTCTTTATCCATTCATTCACTGATGGGCATTTATGTTGTTTTCAAGTCTTGACTATTGTGAATAATGCTGCAGTGAACATAGGGGTGCGTATATCTTTACACATTCATGTTTTCATGTTCTTTGGATAAATACCCAGAAATGGAATAGCTGGATCATGTGGTAGTTCTATTCTTAATTTTTTGAGGAATCTCCATAATATTTTCCATAGTGGCTGCACCAGTTTGCATTCGCATCAGCAGTGTATGAGGATTTCCTTTTCTCCACATCCTCTCCAACACTTGTTATTTCTTGTCTTGTTAATTATAGCCATTCTGATGAGTGTGAGGTGATATCCCATTGTAGTTTTTTTTTTTTTTTTTTTGTGGGGAAGACCAGCCCTGAGCTAACATCTGTTGCCACTCCTCCCCTTTTTGCTGAGGAAGACTGGCCCTGGGCTAACATCCGTGCCCATCTTCCTCCACTTTATATGGGACGCCGCCACGGCATGGCTGACAGGCAGTGCGTTGGCGGGCGCCCGGGATCCAAACTCGCGATCCCTGGGCTGCCAAGCGCGGACTAAACCGCTGCGCCACCGGGCGGCCCCCCATTGTAGTTTTGATTTGCATTTCCCTAATAATTAGTGATGTTGAACATCTTTCCATGTGCCTGTTGGCCATCTCTATATCTTCTTTTGCAAAATATCTGTTCAGATCCTTTGCCCATTTTTAAATTGGATTGTTTTTTTGTTGTTGTTGAGTTGTATGAGTTCTTTATATATTTTGGATATTCACCCCTTATCAGATATATGATATGCAAATATCTTCTCCCAATTGTTAGGTTGTCTTTTCGTTTTGTTGATGGTTTGCTTTGCTGTGCAGAAGATTTTTACTCTGATGTAGTCCCATTTGTTTATTTTTTCTTTTGTTTTTCTTGCCTGATGAGACATGGTATTCTAAAGATACTACTAAGACCAATATTAAAGAGTGTACTGTTTATGTTTCTTTTTCTTGCCTTATTGCACTGGCTAGGACTTTCAGGACAACATTGAATAGGAGTGGTGAGAGTTGACATTCTTGTCTTTTTTCTGATTATGGGGGGAAAACATTTGGTCTTCATTATTAAGTATGATGTTAGCTGCAGATTTTTTGTAGATGTACTTTATAATTTTGAGGAACTTCTATTCCTAGTTTGCTGAGAGATTTTGAGAAATCATGAATGGGTTTTATATTTGCCAAATACTTTTTCTGCATCTATTGATATGACTACATGTTTTTCTTCTTTAGACTGTTAGTATAGTGAATTAGATTGATTTTTAAATATTAAACCAATCTTGCTTTTCCGGGATAAACCTCCTTGGTTCTGTTGTATTATTCTTTTGATTTATTGCTTGATTTGATTTGTTAATATTTTCTTGAGGATTTTTATGTCTATTTGAGGGATACTGGTCTGTAGTTTCATTTTCTTGTAGCAAGTCTTTTTTCAGTTTTCATGTAAGGATAATGCTGGACTTGTAAAATTAGTTGGGACCTGTTCTCTCCATTTCTATTTTGGAAGAGAATGTGTAAAATTGATATCAGTTCTTTAAATGTTTGGTAGAATTTGCCAGTGAAACCATTTGGGTCTGGAGATTTCTTTTCCATAATGTTTTAAACTTACAAATTCAATTTCTTTAAGATTTTTAGGATTCTTCCGGTTATCTATTTTGTTTTGGGTGAGTTTTGGTAGTTTGTGGTTTTCAAGGAATAGGTTCATGTCAGTCAAGTTTTTGAATTTAGATTTATTATAGTTCCCTATGATTCTTTTAATATTTTGTGGTCTATAGTGAGATCCTCTGTTTTATTTCTATTACTGATAATTTGTCTCAGCTCTCTTTTTTCCTTCTTCAATATTGTTAGAGGTTTATCAATTTTACTGATCTTTCAAAAAATCTTTTGTTTCATTGATTTTCTCTATTGTTTTTCTGTTTTCATTTTTGTTGATTTCTGTTCTTGTCTTTATTATTTCCTTTTTCTGCCTAAATGGGGCTTATTGTGCTATTCCTTTTCTAATTTCTTGAGGTGGCAGCTTAGAGAATGTTCTTTTTTTATTTTAACTAGGCATTTAATACTATGAATTTTTCTCTAAGAATTTTGTTCAGTTAAAAATATTTTCTAATTTCCTTTGGGAAAATTTTTTCTCTTTTACCCAAGGATTAGAAGTGTATTGTTTAACTTCTAAGTATTTGAAAATTTTCCTGTTATTCTTCTGTTATTGATTTATAGTTTGATTCTATTATGGTCAGAGAATACACTTGGTATGATTTAAATTCTTTTAAGTTAGTTAAAGTTTGATTTGTGACCCAGGAGATGGTCTCTAGCTATAGAGGAAAGTCAATCTCTAATAGGCATGTACCCTTCCAGAGTCAGATCTGATGTGGAGAGTGAAAGGGTGGGTCACTTGCATAGCGGGCCTTTTTTATGGGTTTGACGTATGGGTGGTATGTTCTGTTTTACAGAAATGAAAGGAAAAACAGACCAAACTCTTCTGAGAAATCAGAGATAAAATTTACATTAGCAACCTAAGAAATTTAATGGGTCCAGGAGCAGAGGTGCAAATTGTGAGCTAATTAAATTTACTTTTTAGTATATAACATACAGTTTGCTTGGTAGAACCAATTGGATGGGAACACCAGGAATGAAGGAAACTCAGAAGGTTCCTGTGTTTTTTCAAAAGGAGGGTGACTATGTCTTTGTCACTGGCTGAGTTCTCTTCTTTGCAGGCCCCAGGCTGATGTCTGCCACTTCTCGTGGTCTGCTGAACCTTCACTGGGATGTGGTTAGCCAGCAACTGCCTTATCTGTGTGCCTGCATCTGTGGCTCACTGCAAATTAACCCCTGGCCACTGGATGCCACTCTTCTGTCAGAGTTTTGGTTTGCCCACCTCTCGCTGTTAAACTCCTGGCAGTGAATTATTATTTCTGGTTTTGCCCAAGGGTTACTACAGTGTAAAGTTTGATGAAATTGTTTAACTGATCATAACGTCCATCTCTCCAGTGAGCTGCTGCCTGACTTAGGCAAACCACAGAAAGTTTCCGTTCCACTTTGCTTGTCTCCTGGTTTAATCTAAGTCATCAAAATCCTCTTTCACTCCCTAGGCTTCTTCCTATTGTGATGAACTTGCTGAGGCCAGAGTTTGGCATTTTCATGCCTGTCCCTCTCTTTGTCTTCAATTAAGAGACATTTGGGCATAATTACATTCTTTTCAGCAGTCTCATTTCTTGCTGCAAATCTTCCTTGGCTCTCTGGGCTGAGTGAGTTGCCCCTTCCACCACACTCTCCGAGCATCTTAGATGTATTTCTATTAAAGCTTTACAGGCACTGTATTTATTTGTTTATCTTGGGAAGCTGGTGGGATGAGGAACATGTGCAGGCTTTGAAGTCAGACTGTGGTGTATTACCTAAAGGGCTCCAATTCTTCTCCCCTTTGCCATATGACTTTGCAGTTCCTCTCACAAAAAGGTAGAGTATATTTCTCTGCCCTTACCTGGGTTTGTCTATGTCACTTTCTTTGGCCAATGGAATGTTAGCATGGACGATGTAACAAAGTTTGAAAGGTGCTTGCCATGGTCACGAGAACAACATGCTTGAGAGAGCCTGATGCTCCCAGAAGGATGAGAGGCATTTGGAGCAGAATCACCCTAAATCAAGCCCAGCCTGGATCAAATGGCCCTTAGCTGACCTGCAGATCACTGAGAATAAATGAAGCTAGGTCTAATATTTGGGGTGGTTCGTTGGCAGCGCTTTTGTGGCAATCCATAGATAGACTAGGGTTCAAATCTGATCTCTAAAACTCACCAGCTGAGGTTTTGAGATATCCCCAGCCTTTTTAAATGTGGTCAGTAGTAGTCAATCTTTAGGGTCATTGTCAGGACAAGCAATTATGTATGTAAAATGCTGAGTATGGAGCCTTAAAGTCACCTCCATAGCTGCTGGCCCATAGTAGGTCCCCGGTATATGTGTGTTGAGTGCGTGATTGGAGCTTTAAAGAGTGACAGTGATGAGAAGGTTCATGTTGTGGGATTCAAGGGCTTGTTTACAATTTTGCAGCCATGGAATGGGTCTCTAGAAGTTTTCCAGGGGCATTAATCTCTCTAAATTTCTGGGGAACTAGAAGATTCCACTATACCTACAGTATAGTATGAGGAAGTAGTTCTATGTTATCTCTGAGGCCTCTTTCACCTCTGTGATCTGCTGATCTCAGGATCCTTGGAGTTCATTTCTTCTCACGTGTCTTATGGTTGTCTGATCCCATTCCTTAGTGTGTTATCTGTGGTGACTCCTCCTCTATCGTAAAGCCTTGTGGTTATTGAGTACTTACTATGTGTCAGACACTCTATAGCACTGTATGGTTATTCTCTCATTCAATCTTCACAACCCCACCAAAAGAATTTCCATGTCATAGGTGAGGAAATTGAGGATGGGAGAGGTGAAGTAGGTCACACAGCTAGTAAATAGTAGAGCTGATATTCTACCCAACATCTGACTCCTAAACCCTTGCTTTTACCTCTACTTCATAGTATACTGTAGATGAGTAGCTTTTTAATAAATGTTTACCAGAAACTCCAGAGTTACTACAAGAGTTATCAAGGGAATTTGAACAGGGAGACATTGTCTGCGGAGGACAGGGGATGCACCCTGACCAAAAAACTCTGACTACATGTTTGCTGCTTGTCCTGTTTGCAACTCAGATGAATATGACTTTTTTTTATGTCTGAAAATGGTTTGCGAGTCACTCACTAGTTGTTGAGCCTCAGTGTCATTTGTCACTGAGCCCCAAGAAAGGTGCTAGATGGCAGGCCTGTTTGTCCTCTGAGCTAATTGTGATGGGCACATGTGGTTCCAACCCTGCCATCATCTCAGGAGGGTCACGGGTCTTTCCTAATTAATGTTTATAGCTCACCCTGGTCCCCTGAGATGGAAACGAGGGAAAGACGAGCCAAATGATTACACTGTGATTTTCTTACCACTGATTGATAATGGACTCTCAGGATAACCTAAATTCCGTCCTTGGGTTTAGGGCTGGCTGGCCTGAATGTGTTGCTGTCTTTCATGTCTGGGCAGGTTAACTTGGGCACTGGAGTGCATGGGAGACAAGTGCAGGTTTGATGACTTCTTCCCAGTGGCCACAGTTGGGGCCTATCTAGGGTTTGGTCCTGTTTTCTTCCTCCTGGCATGAAGAGATCCAGGATGCAAAGTTAGACTGTCCTCTTCCTACCCATTGTTTATTGCTATATTTGTACCACATTGAACCAATTGAGAGTACCTTCAATGAACATGATGTCACTCAATTCCTGCTGCCCAGAAGGTGGGACTTTTTCTGAGCAAGTCAAGCAGAGTGGAAACAATACTATTGATTACTTACCTCAGAGAAGTCCTCTTACCTCTTTGCTGACAGAACTCCAATTTTGTTCATATAATTGCCTTTCAGGTGATCCTATCGCCAGCTTGGGGGTAAATCCTGATTAGTCCAGGACACATGTGGTCTCTTCACTGCCCTAAACAGTTTATGTTGTGGGAAGGGCATATGACCCAGTTCTGACTACTGGGATTTGAGCAGATGTCTGCTGGTGTAGAGACATTTGGGAAAATATTTCCTCACTCTGAAAAAGGAGACATAAGGACAAAACGGCCCCTTCTCCTCTGGCTGGTTGTTGTGTCTGCAGGTGAAACCTAAATTGTGGCAACATTCTCGTGACCGTGATGGAAGCTCACTGAGGACAAAGCAAACAAGCTAAGGACAGTACAGCAGAAAAACATTGGTCCTCGATGGTGTCACTGAGCTTTGGGTTGAACCAATCCTGGAGCCATCCTCTTTTGGAACTTGTGTTATGTGAAATAATAAAATAACCTAATTGTTAAATAACTCAACCATTTAAAGTTGAGTTTTCTGTTAGGTGCAGCTAAAAACATCATAATGACACAAAAAAGTTGTTTGTAAGAATATGAAAATTCCATGTGGATTTTAGGGTTGCACTGGCTGCCTTAGCTGTGCTATAGTTCCTCTCTGCTAGTTTCGGGCTCTTTGACTCTGGGTCATTCAGAGGCCAAATCAGGTCTTGTTTGAATGAGCTTCCCTTGCACTCCACTCAGCACTGGCAGACCCTGCAGTCTAAGCCCCTGAGCATGGTGCTTGCTGGTGCGATGCAGAGGGGACACGTAACCCACCTGGAGGTGTAATAGACAACTTCTAAAGATCCTTCGTCCAATCTGAGTGTTTATGATGAGCAGTGGCAGGGCTTGAAAAGGGATAATTCAGGGAAGTAGATTGGCTTGATTTCCACTCGGCCATTTACTAGTGATGCGACTTGGATTGTGTTATTTAAATTCTGGGACTTGGTTTTCTTATCTATGAAGTGAGAACCAAACGTCCTCTGTGTAAGATGTTTATAAAGATTAGGTCTAATAAACGCCTGGGCTTTGCCTGCCTCTACAGTCTGCTTCTGTTCCCTGCACTGTCTCTATTCCAGCAACTCTAACCCGCTCTCAAGTCTTCCAAAGTGCTTTGCCTCCTCTCACCACAGGACTTTTGCATATGCAGTTCTCGGTGTGAGGGATGCTCTTACCTCACTCTATCATCCCCCACCATTTGGTGAACTCTTACTCATCCTTCATGCTCTCGGCTCAGGTGTCCCTTCCTTTCCTGAATCTCCTGCATAGATCATCTTTGTTGTTCTCATGGACCCATATTCCTTCAGAGCACTTATCACAGGTCCTAGTTATTTCCTTATTACTGTGATTTTTGGTTAATATTGATCTCCCCCAGTAGCCTGAAGTTCCAAGAATTCAGGGATCGTGTCTCATGTTAATATCTGTTGTATCCCCAGGTGGCTAAATCAGTGCTTTCCTTATAATAATAGTCAATAAAATTTGTTGAATGAGTGCATGAATATGCAAATTTCTGATATTTAGCAGGGGCTCAGTAAATCATAATTGCCATTGTTCTGGTGTTCTCTTATCAGACTTTCCAGCCATTTCATGTTTCCTGATGTTCTCTTGAATGGAATCCAGAGTATTTCATCACTAAGTTGCCCTTTACATATGGTACAAAGGAGCAGATGGCAGAATATCATCAGAAATCCCAAAGGAGCTTACCTCTCTGAGCCTCAGTTTCTTCATCTACACAATGAGTTAGATCCTGGCTTCTCCGGCATTCATAACACTCTCAGGTGGAGGGTAAGTCTCAGGGGGAATATGGCACGTCCTCCTGGTTCATTGATTTTACCTGAATACTTGGGGAAAAGGAGACCTATGTAATTAATTAAGAAAATAAAAATGCCTTATTGAATCAAATTACAAAATGTGTACAAATTTTAAGATAACGGTATCCACTCCCAACTTCCTTGGTGGTGTGCAATTGTGTGTCAGAATCACCCAGCCACTTTGGTTTCAACTGGCCTGGAGTGGAGCATCAATAAATATATATTTAAAAGTTCTCCGTGAAATATTAATGTGCAGGCAGGGCAGGGGCCACTGCTCCGGGGGACTTTGGTGGAAAAATGTGACTCAGTGACCTGGATGAATTCAAAGTTTCTTTCTAGTTCTCACCTTTTTCCTGTTGCTTTTCTTCAGGTCTTCTCAAATGATCTTGCAGTTGTAAGATTCTACATGTAGGTCTTTCAAGAGCTACTTTTGGCTCTTCCCTGTGGGAGGGCGTTCACTAGCAACCCAGGCAATAAACTCATGAGAACTTTCAAGGTGCTTGGAAGCCATCTCATGGTCCCTGTTGATAAGCCTGCCTCTATGTTTTCAGAGAAGAAAAACGCGTGTATCTGAATTTCTTGAAGTAAGGTCTGGCCAGCTCTGCTCAGATTTGGAACCGCGAGTTCCAAGGCACCTCAGGCCTACAAATACGAGAGGCTGCTGCAGCCTTCTGGCTCGGTTTCCCAACTGTCTCCCATCTGGCCTGTGCCTGGATTTAATTGAACAGGAGTCTGACCCTCCGCCTGGGCTTTTGCTGCCGTGCAGGCTGCACAGCAGAGGATGTGAAAGCTTTCCTCAATAATGTGTCTCCACACACTGTCTTTCTGAGCCGGCACATCCAGAGACCTTAATGCTTAGCATACAGGGATGCTATGAAAATCAAATGTGTTTTATTTATAAGTCCCTGTGCTCCCCCTCCCAACCTCCCAAAGAAAAAAAAATTGCAAGCAGCAAATGCAAATAATTTTTCAAATCGATCGTTTTATGAAAATGCCTGTTTTTATTCTATCTTTTTTAAGGACCAGAGAACCACATAAATGACAATTCCAGAAACCGTAGATTTATGACTTTTTTACTTTCCAAATATGTTGGCACGGAGTAAAAAAAAAATAAAATTTTGTAATTTCGGGAAGAGAATAATGTACTTTTTTATTAAAATGGAAATGACACACTGCTGCATATCTAAGTTGATTTAGTGTTTTTATTAGTTATATAACTGTTTTAATACCACACTAACTATTGCATTCTCCCTTAAGGTTTCCATTGTTCACATACCCTAGAAACAAATTGATAATTCTGAAAAAATAAAGTATTTCTTGGTTGTTTGCTAACAGCAGAATAGCAATCAGTCACCACAGGGTTACCACAATGGGCATCATTATATCTGGATCCTTATCAATTTCACTATACGGGTAAGTATTATTGCTGTATACCGGAACTCCTTTGGTGTTATTGCTTAATTTTAATTGTGATTGTAAAATGTGAACAATGTGGATCTTTAAACCACAATTAAACACCTGCTATACTTGTTGTCTGTTGGCATTTAAAGATATATTGAGTATTTAGAAACTGCTGATTCAGATATTGCATTGAGCATAAAAATAGATTTAATGTGAGAACACATGTTTACTTAAGGAGGAAGTTCCAGGAAAGTTTTCAGAAGTCAGATAGGTGAGTCCAAATTTCAGCGTGATAGGTAAGCATAGACTCGATAGAAAGTGCGATCATTGCTCAGGAGGTTCTCCGGCCTCCTGCTGGTGGATCTCATGCCAATTTCCTTCAGCAGTGGGGATCTGACTCTCTGTCCCACTGACAACTTGTTAATGAAGAACCTCCGTACAGGAAGCACCTGCCCGGTGGTGATGAGATATTAATAGGAGAAATAACAGAGTTACAGAGGCGCAGGGGAGGGTAGCGAGGAGAAGGGGGAATGATATCTGATTTCAGCCCCAGGTCCCAGCCCAAATCAAATGTGAAAAGTAAATGGTCCTGGCCTTGGGGGCTTAAATCCTGCAGATGGAGGGTGATTTGAAGTTTCCTGAAATCCTCATTCAGAGCAAGCATTGGTCCCTGAGCTGGGTCTGCAGTCTGTAAAGTAAAGGTTTTCTTTCTTTTCTTTTTTTTCTGATAGATCAGTGAGTGTCTCCGTCATCTCCATCATCATAATTAACCATTTGCACAGGGCCTGCAAAACACTCTACTCGGTTCTGAGTTTCCAATATCATTTAAAACAGCATCATTTGCCTATGCTCAAAAATGCTTCAGTTTCTTTGGAAAATAGCATTTCTTGTTTTAATTTCCCAGCAGTGTTTTTATAAGCAGCGAAGAAGGGAGTAGAATGGGTGGGGCATTGGGACAATGAAAGAATCTTTCCTTGGAGAAATAGGACCACAGGTTGGATGTGAGAAGCAGGAAAGAATAAAATCTACTGGGTTATATTCATCTAAGCTTAATTTTTTACTCACAAAAAATTCACATTTGAAATCAATTCGCAAATCCCAACTTTTCATTGCAAGTAAACAAAATCTGATGGTGCGTGAGGGAGCTGCTCAGCTGTGTAGGAAGGTTCATGTGAAATGCTTAAACTTTCTGCAAAGACTGCCAACATCTAGCTAAGAGGTAAATGCATGAAACATGACAGAGGTGGAACATGGCTGTTTGGGAGTTGAGTCTGGAGTAAGATGCACAGGTAAATTCCATTTAATTCTATAAATTGGGATGTCATATTCAGATATGTTATGGAACTCTGGGCTCTTTTGCTACTTCACTAAGCTCCATCTCGGCGCTGTGACACACTAATGAGAAACAAACCAGACTTTAAAAAGCCTTAACAAGTAATCCTGGTGCTTAGTGAGAGTCACTTGAGGACCCAGAAGAGGGGATCACGTGAAAAAGAATCTAAATCTCTCATTTTACAAGGGCAAACCATTCTCCCTCATGTCTCTGCTGTCACCGGCACAATGGAAATGATATCCTTCCAGACTGAGTCCTTGTAAAATTGTGGATGTGAACTGAAGGTGAGCAAGGAAACTGCCTAGGGAGACTTTCTGTTTTCTTTCTTCAAAATCATACAGCCTGAAGCTCCGCCACCGCTTTGACATAGGGATTGGTGGTGGAGGTGGGTCGGGTAGAGAGGAAGGAAGGGTTGGGCAATAAGGAGTCTACAGGTGCATTCTGCTTTATAATTATAGCTCTAAACCTAGTCGCTTGAGAACCATATTTGAAGTAAGAATCATTCCTCTTGGGTCTCATTTTAAGGGACCCTTCGATATGATCCTTGTGCCTACTGAAGACACAGAGTAGGTGCTCAATGAATAATTTTTGAATGAGTGCATAGATACAGAGCAGGCCCATAGAATGGAACATGACAAGAGTTGATGTATAAAGTTCCAATTCCCCAGCCAACCTTGCAGAATGATGGGGCAAAATAGTTAATATCTTTGATTATGAAGGCACATTAATTAAGGTAACATCAGCTGCTATAATCTACAAACCCCCAAATCCCAACAGCATAACCTCATATCAGATTGCACTCTTCATGTCTAGAACGAGCGTTCGTGATTGAAGAGTGCTCCTCCAGCCTCTGATACAGGGACCCGGCTCTGTGGCTCCTTCATCTTCAGCATGTGGCTTCTATGGTTGCTGGAGGAGGGGAAAGAGCCTGAAGGACCAGGCATGAGAGGATTTTATGGGGCAGACCAGGTGGTGAGACACACATCTCTTCTATCCACATTCCATCATCTAGAACTCAGTCCCGTGGCCACATCTAACTGCAGGCAGGAATCTAAGTTAGTCCAAGAAGAAGAGAAAACAGTTTGGTGAACAGAAGAGAACTGTTCAAATGTGTGTTAGAAGAAACCAATGGGTTAGCTCTTCGACCTGCTGAAGGAGGATAAAATATGCTAGACAGTGGATGATCTTTGGCAAAGGTTAGAACATAAAATCTTTGCTACTCATGGTATGAACCTTGAAATGGCCAGAGTGTCTCAGACTCAAAACAGGAGGGGGAACTGGAGGATAAGAGTTCTGTTTGGAATGGATGGATGTTTTTGTTTTGGGAATTGCCTCGGACCTAAGCATGTGTGTTATTTAAAAAGTTCATACTCTTTATGATGACCACTAGTATGGCAATCTGAATTAACTGTTAACGAATCCCTGGAGACCAAATCACCCGTATCCCAGGGACGGATCTTTCCTAGATAATATAGTGATAGACATAGAGCAGTGAAACTCACATGGTGTTACAAGCTGGATTCATGTCATAACACCTATGTGATTTATTGATATAGTCTTATCCCCCCTCTAAAAAAGTAAACCATTAGGCATTTTGTGTTTCTTGTATGTATGACATTTCCTCAAGCAGAGTGCCCAGAGAGAAAGAGAAAGGGAATTCATCTGGTGTCCTTGGGGACTTTCCAGCACACTTTTTAGACAGTGCTATTCAGTGTTGTTCCCTGACGGGTGCCAGTCCTCGAACGTTCCTGCTGTGTGACAAGTCCAGATTTTGAGAGTAAATATTAGAAATTGTTAAAGCAATTTGAGTGTATTTTTATATCTGTTAAATATAATAATAAAAAATGTGGGCTTATATTTAAACATCTTTTTTATAAAAATGAAGAAACAGGAGCTGGCGCAGTGGCGTAGTGGTTAAGTTTGTGCTCTCTGCATCCGTGGCCCAAGGTTCAAAGGTTCGGATCCCAGGCGTGGACCTACACACTGCTTATCAAGCCCTGCTGTGGTAGTTGTCCCACATAAAGTAGAGGAAGACAGGCACGGATGTTAGCCCAGGGCCAGTCTTCCTCAGCAAAAAGAGGAGCATTGGCAACAGAGTTAGCCCAGGGCCAATCTTCCTCAGCAAAAAGAGAAGGGTTGGCAACAGAGTTAGCCCAGGGTTAATCTTCCTCGCCAAAAAAAAAAAAAAAAGGAAACAATTCATTATTTTACAAAGGTATTGTTCTGCAAAGCATTGGAAACAGGAGAATAAAGTCATTCATCCCAGGGATGGTTTGAGAAGCACTGCTTTCGATTACTGCCTTAGGATCCACGAGGTGGGTTGCTGTGAGAATCAAGAAGTGATTGTCTATTAAACTACAAATTACTCTACAAATGGGCAGCATTTTTGTCATTGGTGCATTCATCAAGCTGATACACTCCCAGAAGACCCTGCCTTTTCTACCCCTCCAGAATGTTTGAGAAAAGGGAAAGTTAGGAGGAGGCACAATGAAGTACGTTTTTTGAAACCGCTATTTCCTGTCCCGGAGGACTTGGCCTGTGATCTGACCGATCTGCCGTCAGAGGCTCACTGGATGTTTAATCGGGGCGTGGGCACAACAGTGGAAGGCCCCTGAGGGATGTCCTCACAGCCCTTCAGTTCCCAACTCTCTTGTTTTGTTTCTTTTTTCTCCCCCAACATGGAATGTTTTTGAGCAAAGGGACAACATGATCAAAGTGATATTTTCAGAAACTCAACCTTGTGTGCATATACAGGAGGTCAAGATTGAACCAGGGAGAGCACAGGAGGCCCCTGAGAGAGAGGTTTTGGTTGGTAGATTGTTTTTTGAAATGGGTCACTGGAATCACCTCGATCTTGGTGTTATCGTGGTTGCCTGCACGAGACCCCCAGTGCTGTAAGCCCGCATTGCCCATTCCACTGATTAGGGTGCCAGAATACGGTAGGAGCATCCATTGGATTCCCAGGTACAGTTAAAGAAAAAGTCCTTTTACTACTTTCCTAGAAGAACAGAAAAGGATTTGTTGACAAGAACTAAACCTTTATTAAGGAATAATCTATCTGCGGGTTTTGAACAGTTAACTTACATATATTACTAAAAGTGTGAATAAAAGTATCATAGCATAACTGCAGTTATGTGTTAGATACACTAACACAGGCAGAGAGAAGGCACTCCCCTCTTGCCCAGATCCGAATGTGAGTCCCTTTCTTCAGGGCCATCTTTGTTACTTCGTGGCCCTCTGGCTGCTCTCCATTAAGGAGCACAGTTCAACACTCGCTAGTGCTGTCCGTCGGGTATTTATTGAGTACCCGGTGTGTGCCGGGCACCATGCTGGGCATGGAGAATACAAAGATTAGTGAGATGTATCTCTCTCCTTTTAACATTTATAGCTTGGCCTTGAATTGGCTGCTACACAGCTTTGGGCAAAGTGCGGATCAAATAATTGATATCTGAAGTGGTTAAACCAAAATGTTTTCTAACTTCATTTCTGCAGATTCTCTAAGTTATACCTCTATATCTTGTTAGACCAACCAAATGCCGCATATCTGGATATATTGCTTATATGTGATATAATAATGTGGACTTAGTGTTTAGTAAGTGGTAATATTAGAACCATGGAAATGTAAAGAGCATAAATTCAGCTTTTGGAAAACTGGTGTTGAAGGCTTTGACCATAATATCTAGTGTCCCTATACAAGGGCTAGTAAAATAAATTCTTTGCATAATTTAGTACTACTGAACAATTTCTCTCTTTATGGTGTTTTTCTTTACTAGAAAATAGAATTTGTGCAAGTCGTAAAATTTTATTCCTTGCTTTGGCTACCAGGATGCTCAGGGCTAGGTTTCTATCATCATATCTTATCTATCATCCTTACTTTATGACACTTTTTTTCCACTAAAAAAATACCTTTTTTTGGTATCTTTTCTTTTAAGCCATCTCAAATTCTTAAATAAAACCTAGGAAAAATATAAAAAATAAACATGTAGATTCTATTATAATTTCTCTTCTTTACAGTTATTGGGCAAATTCTTTCATGGCAGAAAATACCCCAGAAACCAAGAGGATCCGTTCTCCAATGCGGCTGTCTTAAGACCCATACCTAAGTGTGATGGTTGGGATTTTACAGACCTCAGTTATTTTAGGTAGAAGAAAAGAGTATCTTCTGGCTAAATGCTGATTAGAACAGTCTTTGCCTTACCCCAAAGCCTTTCCCTGATAGTCTGCTTTCCGCTTGTCCTACAAGAACAGGTGGCCTCCTGCAGCTGTGAGGCTCCACCAGCTGAGTTGTACCTTTGTCGTGTAGAACTGTTTCCTGGCTTGGACCTGTGTGTTAAACTGTTACGTAACTTCATAACTTTTTCCTGATTAAGGATAACCATTTCTTTTTTTGCTTTAATTACCTTCATTCATTTCTCTAGGTATCATTATTGAGTGTGTCCCCAGTATGTACCAGGCATCACTAGACAGCAGAAATGCTGAAGTTTTTGAACTGACCAGCTTTGAACTTGAGGAGCCTGCAGTCTTAAGAAAGAGACAAACACAAAGTACACTGATCCTTTTTAATCATGAGGTTGACGTCCCCTCAAACAAACAAAAAAATAAGCAAATAAAAAACCTTCTCTCTCTTGGTAGAATTTGTGGTTGAAAAATATATGACCTTTTGGAAACTATAGAGCTGGGAATCAGCATAGAAAGAATCTATGAAAGCTATCGCAATTAGTGGAATCTATAAAAGTTAAACTCGTGAAAATAAAAAAGATAACACACAAAGTAAAGAAAAATTCTCCAAAGCTTGGAAATAAGGCAAGTTTTTTCAATGATATGTAGGAGCATTGTCTAACAGGGCCACCTAAGGATAATTAATTATCTTGACTTTGCTATTTACTGTTAATTAAGGGCTCAAACTCTGTGAAGTTACATGTTAACTTGTAGATCTTGTATGGCAGAGATACAAATAATTTCTTTCTGGCAGCAAAGATAACCCCAAAGGTTATAGTTTTTATAGTCCTGAGGAACATTAATCTATTTTGTATCTAACCTAGCAATCTAATTCTAACATTTCTTTTTAAATGCCTATAAATACCCCATTCCTCAAAATGCTCTCTGAACTAGATTTACCTTCTTACTGCCTCCTTCATTAATGAGTTAATAAATCTTTGACGGGTGTTCATTTTATATGTGTATGAGAGTCTTGTTTTCAACTAAAAAAATTATACTTTGACATTATGTATAGGATTTTACACATCTTACATTATTATCAATGCAAAATCAATTTCCATTTACCATCCTTGCTTAATAGAAAACTTTCAAAATCTCTCTTCCCCTGTAGTTTCAATGAGACATATAGAAAATTGCTTCATGGTAGATGCATTGAAGGGCCCAGTCATCCTGTGTCTAAATTTTCATCTGAGAATTCAACAATTTTGCCTTTTTATTTATTTATTCATTAATTTTTTTGCTGAGGAAGATTCACCCTGAGCTAACATCTGTGCCAATCTTCCTCTACTTTGTATGTGGGTCGCTGCCACAGTATGGCTGACAAGTGGTGTAGGTCTGCACCCAGGATCTGAACCTGTGGACCCAGGCTGCTGAAGTGGAGTGCATTGAACTTAACCACTATGTCACTGGGCCAACCTTCCTTTTTATATTTTTAACTTTTGATTCCATCATGAGGTCCCACCATGGTCCACAGCACAAGGATGCTTGATGTGGAGACAGTATTGAGGAGTCTTCATTTAACCTACTCAGCTCATTATGGCAGAGAAGAATTTCTCTGACGTTCTTCCCAATGTCCCTGCCCATAAAAACTCCATGTCAGAACCCATAAGGAGAGAGCAGGACGCTACACCGAGTTCTTCGATCTCTCATGTTTGATTTAGTTCTGTCTTCTGTCCTTCCAATCATAATGATTAATTAACTAATTCAACAAACATTTATTGTGCACCTGACAAGAACTTTCTGCAATGATAGAACAACAGCAATAAACATTATTAAGTGTCTACTATGTGCCAGGCACAGTTCTAAGCACTTTATGTTATTAACTCAGATAAATAGAATTCCTATATATGAAACCATATACAGCCACACAGTTTAACAGGATTAAGAACTAAGACTGCATTAACATGACTTTACTATCCTAGAAAAGTTTCATCTAGAAAGATGAATTTGTGAATAAATTTATTGTTTCAGGTACTTGTGAAAGTCCATTTTTTCTCTAGAATAAGAGGCTAATAAACTAGGTCTCATCAGGGTAATAGTCCTTTCTCAGAATAATACTTGACTAGGTTATCAAATGACTGTTTTCTCTTCAAGGTTCTCTTCAAAACCCTCACCCACTGACTCCACCAATCTTGAACTATTCTATCACAAACTTCTCAATTCCAGTCAGGATACCTGTGTTGAAAATACTTGTTTTCAACTGAACTCCCAAACTTTAAAATATCCTGCCCTTGACCTCTCCCTTCTGAGATGCTACCAAAACTTTGTCAAGGCATGGGAGTCCTTTGCAGCCATAACCAATAAACTTGGCTTTGCTTGATCAAAGCTTATTTTGTTGGTCTCTTCAGGGAATTGGCAATTGATACCTGCCTTCATGGAAGTTACATTCTAGTGAGGGAGACAGACCATAAGCGAACAAACACACAATATAATTTAAGATAGTAATAAATGCAATGAAGGAGAATAAAACAGGGGAAGGGGATACAGAATGCTAGGAGGCAGGAGCTACTTTAGATAAGATGCGCAGGAGGGCTTCTTTGAGGACAGGAAATTTGAGCAGAGGCCCAAGGGAAATGAGAAGATCTAGGGAAGGCATATTTTAGCTAAAAGGAATGGGAAGTATAAAAGTTTTGAGATAGGAACGACAGTGGTGTATTCCAGGAATAGCAAGATAATTGTAGCACGACGAGGTGAAGAACTGAGGAAGATGAGTTTGGAGACATAAGAAGGAGCCATGGTAAGGTGGTTGGACTTTGTTCTAAATGTGAAGGGGAAGACTTTGGAGGAATTAAAGTGGGGAGTGACATGATCTGATTCAGATTTTTGAAAGATTGCTCTGGCAGCTCTGTGGAGACTGGATTGTGGGGGAATGAGTGGATTTGGGGTGAGCATTAGGAGGCTATTGTAGAAGTCCAAGTGAAAGATAATGGTGGTCCAATTTGAGTGCTCTCAGGGGAGGTGTTGGTTGGATTTGGGATATGTTTTGAAGTCAGAGCTTGGTTTGGAGAGTGGCCTTTTGGCCTGAACACTCTGGTCAATGGTGGTGCCATAGTGAGGCCAGAAGACTAGAGGAGGAGGAAGAGGAAGAGGAGGAGGGAAACCAAGAACTCTGATTTGGACATATTAAACTGTGATGAGATGGATAGATACAGGATGTGACTGAAGCCCAGTGAATATATAAACTCACTTCCTTTATCTCCAGCAGCTGGATGGCAAAATCCCGCTCTCAGGTTCTGCTACCTTCCCTCCCTCTCCTTCCATCCCCCAATATTCTCTTTTTCTAATCATTCCTACTAGGAATGGCTTGGAATTTACATATGCTCAAGCCAAAATTAATACATAAGTAAATCTACATATTCTAGAGTTTCACCTAAGGGAAATTTATTGTGGGGAGAAGGATTATTTAATTAGCAATATATTGTGAAAACGGCTATAGTACAATTTTTTTTAACAGTTACAGTTTTAGACCCACTAGTGGGTTGTGAAATCAGCTTAGTGGGAGGTGAAATCAACTTAGTGGTTCACAAACAACATTTGAAAGAATGGAATAGAATAGAGAATAAAAGAGTGCATCACACTTAATAAGGGTAAATATTATGTGAAATTTTTGTTTCATTCACTCAGATATGTACATACTGGGCCATGGCATAAAATGTATTTTTTGCAGTGAATTGTGAAAGACTCTGAAAGTCACTGCTCTAGGAGAGGTGTGTTGCAAGTGTTGGTTTTCAGATGGATAGCAGCAATTTCAAAGGCTAATGCTATACTTACAGTTTGAGCCAAGCCATATAACTTGTGGTGCTTTAATTTTTCTTTATAAAATGGGAATATTTTCTCCTTATGTATAAGTCTGAATTCTTCTGGTTGCAAGTGAGAGAAATTCAGCTCAAAATAGCTTAAGTTAAAAAGAAAAAAGGCTTTTCTGGAAGGATTCTGAGTCAGCTCATAGAGTCTGAAGCAAGAACTTGAGGAGGAAATGGGCAACTTTGGAGCCTGGGACTAGCCCGGGGGGACTCAGTTCTGCTAGAACTCTCTCTCTCTGTCTAGTTTGTCTTTGCTCATTTTCATTCTTTCCTGTGGCAGACGGCTGTCTTCACGTGGCAAGAAATTATGATTACCATTAGCCTTGGGTTCATATTCTTCTAGCTCTGAGACCTAAGAGGTAAGAGGCTTCCTTTGCTACCACCAATTAGATAATCTCCAGGAAAGGCTCTGATTGGTCCATTTCTGGCCACATGCCCATCCCTGAACCATCACCCTCATGTGGGGGATGAGGGCTTAGATTGGCTGGGCTGGGTTTCGTGTACAACCGTGTGAGGTGTGTGTGTGTGTCTGCGCGTGTGCTTTTAGAAGAAGTTGAGGAAAGATCTGATAGGAAGACAATGAGAACTACTCCATCTTTTATATGCCACAGGAATGGTCTGGGAATTAATAAAATATAGTTCATGAGAGGTTCTGAACTTGTAATTCACCTTGAGGAATAACTTAAATGTCTTCACTGTAAACTAGCATCTGTGGAAAAAATTCTTGGGCTCATAAAAAGAGCAAGATGTGATTAATTCTACAGGAGGTGCCTTACGGGCCACCCCTCCCTCTGCTTGATGTGCAGAATGCCTGCCCCAGGTCCTCTGTGCGTCAATCCTAGCTCAACTGAGTCTGTGCAGAGTTTTGTGATTTATTAAGCACACTGGTTAGAGCAACTCTCCACAGCAAAGACCCAGAAACACTCTGGGACCCTAAAGTCCCTCAAAAGATCCTGAGATCTAAACTTTGCTCTTTCTAAGATTTCAATGCCTCAGGTTTATAAAAAGCTTCATACTTAGGAAATGATGATATCTGGTAATGGTGAGGAAAAATATTTGCTAATGAAAATCTAAATGAGGGATGATGAAGCTAAATACCATTAGATTTGGTTAGTTTCCCTACATGATTGGTTGTGGGATATCTTATCCACAGAAAAAGTTCCTTTATGCCAGCCACTCTTAGAAGTATCACCTCACTCCAAAGAAATAATTTAAATATCTTATGCTGCTCCAGAGAATGTCCTGGCTACCCAAATATTTTCTTGTCAATCTTCTGTAATATGTTCTGTCACACCAGGCCCTCCTGGGAATGAAACAGGTTTATTTTAAAATTTTATGAGATCAACCCCTCTGGATCCAATGGCCGGTCATAGAATGGGATTATTAATACAGAATAAGTAACAGGCAACTGAATTAGAGGACTGTAATTCCATTGAGAGGCTCTAGATTTTTAAATTAATTTAATGCTTATGAAAGCTATAAGACTGACAGCCCAGGAGAATGAAGTGGGCTTTTTTTCCTCTGAGGAGTCGGTACAGCTCTATGAGAGACCGTGACTAAAACTTCTGGCAAGGCCTGTCGAAGAGGTTTCTTCATCACTGGTCTTTGTGGGGACGGATAGGCTTGGCTTGGTCTGACCTCTGTTTTCGGAATGAGAGACAGTGGCAGGGCTTTGGGGTCAAAGAAGCCTGGGTTAGATTACCAGCTCTGCCTCCTGTTTATAATGTGATTTAAGTAGGGCTGCCAGATGAAATACAGGATACCCAATTAAATTGATAAAATTTCAGATTTTTTTTTTAGCCTAAGTTATGTCCCAAATATTGCATAAGACATACTTATATTATAAAACTTTATTTGTTGTCTATCTGATTTTCACATTTAATTGGACGTCCTTTATTTATTTTGCTCAATCTGGCAATTCTAGATTTAGGGCAAGTCACTTAAATTCTCTTTCTCGTAGTTTCCTCATCTCTAAGGTGGAACTAGTAACACTTATCTTGCAGAGATGCTGAGGGCTTAGATGATGTAATTTATTCATTTGACAAATGTTTATTGACTGCCTACTCTGTGTAGTGAACAAAACAGATACTAATCTGTGCTCATGAGGTTTACATGCTATTGTGAGGGAGGTAGATAATCAAGAATATAAATATTGTGTCAAATGATGATATTGTGCTACGGAGGTAAAAACAGCAAGGAAGGGGTAGGGATTTGTGGTGGGGAGTTGGGATTTTAAGTAGGTTGGTCAGAGAAGCCTTCACAGAGAAAGGGGTATTTGACTAAAGGCCAGAAGGAAGTAAGGAAGGGAGCCAGCCCTGCGGGGAGCTGCAGGGAACTCCTGCCAAGCAAAGAGACTAGCAAGAGTAACAGTCCTGAGGAAGGAGGTGCCTGGCATGTTGGAGGAACAGCAGGGAAGCCAGCGTGGCTGGAGAGGAATGAGCCAGGGGGAGAGAAGGATACAATGGTAAAATGCTTGGCGCTTGCTTGGTGTTCCTTATTCCTGCTGTAGGTTGTATGGACCTTGACGAATGCTAGTTGATGACCAAAGAGCCTTCTGGAGGCTGTGTCTTCCAAAGCTAGCCTTAGGGTCTCAGTTTCCTCAATCACAAAGTGAGGATGAACATGACAGCACAGCCTCCCTTGTACAGTTCTTGAAGGAATCAACACAGGTAAGACATATGAGAGGTTCTGTGAAGCATAAACTGTTATACACATGTAGTATTTTTCTTCAGAACTGCACGAAGCCTGTTAGCTCTTTCTACTTTCCTCTCCAACAGGGAGGAGGCATAATTTGGTCATTTCTGTAATTGAATATGCTTTCCTGCCTTTAGCCGGTTAACTCAGAGCTCTCTACTGAGTCTAAGGCTACGGGTTTTGGTCATGGTGATGGCCAGTTAGCCTCACTCTGTTCCAAACTGCAAGGTACAGAGTAAGCTCCACTTTCCAGAAAGGGCAGCTCAGGTGATGTTAGCCCATAAGGCCTGAGGGAGCCTTGCTGTGAGCTTCAGAGGCTAGACTAGAAGCATGGAAGCAAGGCTGAGGGTAGTCAGGTGAGAGGCATTGGAGAAGGTCACTGGAGCTGGTGGGCTTGGTAAAATCCAAGGTCAGCCATAATTAGGTGAGGGCAGAGATTAGAGCTGGGATCAATGCAGAGTTCTGGGTCAAGTCTTGAAGGAGCAGTTTGGTACTGAAGATAATTTGTGACGAGGAGCTCAGGCACGCAGGCAAAGAGAGGGGGCAATGGGATGGGAGGCCAATGCCTGGATCCTGGATGCAGGGCATTGCTTGCTAAAGAAAGATGGGATGGAGTAATCCCTAAGCCAGTTTTCTACATGTGTGGTTGGAAACCACATCTATCCCAATCACCTAGGGAGTGTGTTAAAATGCAGATTGCTAGGCCCCTCTGACTCAGAGACAATGGGGTGCAGCTTGAGAATCTTAAAATAAAAATGACCCTGGTGATTCTGATGTAGAGCATCTGCAGTCTAATTTGAAACCTGTAGCTGGAGGTAAGTGTGTTCACCTGTTTTGCTAAGGCATGAAGGAGAAGAGAGGAGTGTTTTGAACACTAAACTATCCCTGTTGTATTTTGTGTTTTTATGCCAATTACCTCCTTATGTCTCCGCGTAGTTCTTTAATTTTTTTTCATGAGTGTTAATCTTGACTTCTCTAACTAAATTAAAGTTATCTGATGGTCAGGGACCACGTCTTTCACTTCTTTGTGTCTCGTGTTGTCCCCAACTTAGTGCTGAGCATGTGGAATTTCAATAACCACCTTCTTACTTCAAGAATTAATTACACAGCCATCCTTGCTCCCACCTTTCCTGTGATCAACATTTTTGCAAATGTGCTGATGGTCTTAGAGAACCAGTATGATAAGATGTGGATGCACCTGCATAAAACTTTTCTCGTTATTTGTAAAATGCCTTATTGCAATGGTACTCCACTTTGGATGCATAATAGTGTGTTTAAAAATCCTGATCCCACGCCATACCCAAGACCGATTAAGAATTGCTGGGTGTGGGACTCAGGCATTACTGGAGAGGGAAGAGGAAGTGCTACGAGAAGATGGAGCTTGGAGGAAGAGCTTCTGCAGGGCAGGTGATTAAGTCCTGGAAGGGAGTTTTGAGGGCCTGGTGCTCAGACCTCTGCAGGAGGCATGGCTGGTTGGGACTCTGAGCTCTAGAGGAGGGGGCACAGCCAACTACACAGGTGGGAAGGCTTGATTGGTACTCAGGCAGCAAAAAGGGCAAGGCCAGCTGGTACTCCAATGATGAAGGTGGGATGGGGGCGACTAGCATGGCTGCTACTAGTACTGCTGAGAGGATGTAATAAGGCTGATGCCATGAGTGCGAAAAGAATTAGGAGTTTGGAGCTATAGCTCTCCTCTCTTGCTGGAGTGATGTAGACTGGAGCTGGAAGCAGGAGAGTTAGGCCCTTCTCCCTTCCTCTTTTCTTCCAATCTGTAAAATGGTAGGCCACCTGGCAAGGCAGTCTGGACATGTAGTTTGTAGACTACTAGCCCCAATTTCATGGTACACCATAAAGAAGGATGGAAGAATGGATTCATTGCTGATAGAAAATGGATAAATAACCAGCACACCAGGCTAGTAAATGATGAAGCTAGAACTGGAACCAGAGAGTCTTGCTTCAGAACCCACGCTAACCACCACACTTTGCTGAAGAGGCTAGCTCATCTTTCCTCCTCTGTGGGCAGGTACTTACCTGGTTTTCTTTTCAGAAGCTGAGAGAGAGAGGAAAACTAATATTTTGTTCCTGGGTTGGGCATCTGTTGAAGCCACTGGGCCTGCTGACCTGCCCTTGTGCTCTGAGTGGGAGAAAAACACAGGGGAGAGATGGCACGATGGTTCTGGCAAGAACAGGGGGGAACAAGTTGCTTCCTTGAGTCCCCAATTCTCCAGTCATACTGAGATGGATTCTCATGCCTATGGGCTCTAGGATTGGCAATTTGGAGGATGGATGCGATTAGGGGCTGCTGACTTTTTGGGAACCTCTACAGTGTGGGGCAAGGAGACTCATGCTTTAGAGAGCACTCACTGGGAGCCACTGGTATATACAGTTGCATTTTTCAAGGAACTGCCAAAGCAGAGGGTATAGTCGGGATGGATTCCCTCCTTAGTGGAGTCAGTGGAGACCTCTAACCGCCTCATTGAGGATATGGACCATGAGATAGATCAGGCGCCTAATCCAGGCACATGCCCAGGATAGGGGAGCGTTCATATAAGGGAACAGTGTTTTTGGTCGACAAAGAAGAAGACAGAGCAGTCACATTTTCTTTTCCTCCTTCCAGTGGGAACACAAGAAGAATAAGCATGGGGAAGAAGGAGGTATGGGAAAGAAAGAGCAGATAATATTCCGACCACCAGAGCCACAATGCTACTGCCCAGGGGATGGGGGATCTCTGAACTGAACCCAAGTTCTTAAATAGTAAGGATTACCTCTTAGTAACCCAAAGGGGACTGTTTTATAACTGAAAGGGACTGAAAAGAGATGCAGTCAGGCTGAGGTATCATAAAGGATGTCCACTAATCTGCAGAAAAATTGGGTGGTTTGGCAGAGCACAGTTGGTAGTAGGTACTAGAAAAATAAAATAACTTCATCTTTATCCATATTTATGGATAAATTCAAACTCTTCAGTCCAACCAGCTGCAGTTTACAACCCGTATAAACCCAGGATCCCATATGGCCCAGTCTGAAAGCACATATTGTTCAGCAATTATATATTCAAAGCCAAAAGTAATTAAAAAGGAATTCTTTTCTCTTTTTGAAGTTTGGAAATCTGTGAGAGGATCTAAGTACAAGTCTACAGCAACTCTTTTCTCTTCAATCGACTCTCTCACACTTGGCAATTACTCCAGTGCCCGTCTCCTGAAATCACTTAAAAATTCCTCTCTCTCTAACATGCACTACGCTTCTTGCCTCCTCCCATCCCCCTCTCCTTCAGCACTTTGATATATAAATTGTCTTTAGCTATTTTTCTTTGTTTCCCCTTTTCTTTTCTTCTTGCTTTTTCTTGTCTTCTCCCCATCCTCTCAATTATGCCTCAGAGAAGCCCAAAGAACCAGTTAAGCGAACATGGACTCCAAGAGGGTGCTGCAGAGATGCTGGGGCAGGGCCTGAGAAGGGGAACAACAGAAGGGGGAATTTTCTTTGTCAGGTGGGTGGTGGTGCTGGCATGGGGGAGGGGACAGCCACAAATCCTCGGACACTGCTAACTTTTATTTATCATAATTGAAAAAAATCTAACATTTTCTGGTGCTTAGAGCTCACAAAATATTTTTATGTATCTTATCTCAGTTGCTCCTTAAAGCTCTGAGAGTATTATGCTCACCTACAGGTGAGGAAACTGGGCTCAGGTAGGCTAAGTGACTTGAATAAATTAGCAGGACAGAACCTCAGGATGTGAACCCTGACTTTGCCCAGTGCTGCTTCTCTTCTGCCACCTCTCTCTCCCATAGGTACTTTATCCTCTCCATCTGCTGTTCTCTCAGAGGATGCTTTTCCCCCTTATCTCACTCTTATCTCTCTCCCCTACTATTTTGGACCTACTGGCAATTTCCTTCCTGATTTAAAATCACATGGTTCCCATTGACCAAGAAGCAGCAAAGACTAAGAAGTTTTAGCTTTTTGTTGTCGTTTTTTTAAATAACAGAAGAAGACTTTTAAACAGACTTCACCAAATCCATTTTTCCTCAGAATGGCATGTACGTTTCGCCTGCCTGTTAATATCATGACTCATACACAACATGTGGCTAGGAAGTAAGGAGACAGACAATTTCAACAAACACTCAGCAACAAAACATCCAAATTCTGGGGGTGCTGTCATTGTCCAGAATGATCTGAAGTCTTCTTTTGGAATGTTTCTCAGAGCTAGTTGATAAGCCACATAAGACAATCCATCTAATTTTTTTTACTTATGCCCCTTTTGGCCCCAAACAGGGTTACTTGGCTTAATCCATTGTGTTGTTCACTAGTCTTTTGTTTGCTTCCAAGAATGAAATCTAGGGACTGGCCCGGTGATGTAGCAGTTAAGTTTGCATGCTCTGCTTCTGGCAGCCTGGGGTTTGCTGGTTCTGATCCCCGGGTGTGGACCGACACACCACTTGTCAAAGCCATGCTGTGGCAGTGTCCCATATAAAGTAGAGGAAGATGGGCATGGATGTTAGGTCAGCAAAAAGAGGAGGATTGGCAGTGGATGTTAGCTCAGGGCTAATCTTCCTCACCAAAAAAAAAAAAAAAAAGAAATAAAAGAATGAAATCTACTCCTAGAGGACAAATATTTGATATTATCAGTGATAAATATCTATCTACCTATCCACAATCTGTATCTCTATTAAAGTACTCAAGAGCATCCTAGGGTGACTAGATGTGCAGATTCGGGAACATGACTTTGTTGTCATCTGACATCCAGCAGTACTAATTTAGGCCCAAAGATGTTCTGTGACATGGGGCAGGTGGCTGGCTACTGACTGTTAGGTGGGTGGGAGACTGGTTGGGGGTTAGTAGCTGTTGTAAAGTCTCAGGAACTTCCAGCTTCAGCATATGAGGTGAAGCAGCACCAGTATGGGAAGGGTAGGCCTGGGGACAGTTACAGTTGTAACTGGCAACCTGGGAGCAGAGAATTCAGAAGCTGGGGGATGAGCACATAGACCCTATCGAGGGGATCTGGGGGTTCCTGGGCCAATCACTGACACGATCAGAGTGGTTATACATTTGATCATGTTGGCCATTAAGGCAGGTTGACAAAACTGGTTCAACTGTTTTCACTGAAAAGATGTGACCTAGCATTGCTGAGTACTGATTTGGCAATGCCATTTATAGGCATGTAAATGTTCTTAAAGAGATTATTTAACCTACTGGCAATAGAGTGAAATAGAATTGCTTTAGATTTTTTTTCTTCTGAGCACCCATCTCCTTTGATTATTTGAACCCTTAAAAGGGGCAAAAGAAAAATTCCACTGGGAGGATTTAATCATAGCATGCCTTTGCTGGGCCACCCTTTCCTCAGCTTGCTGCTTTAATTTATTCGATGGGTTCATTCCCAGGTTTGACCGACTGTGCGTGTTCTCTTCTTTGATGTGAAACCAAGTGAGGTGCTTCCTGCGAGTCTGTTCTCTTTGAGTAAGGGCAAGACAAGATGATTGAGGGAGTGGAGAAGAGGGTGAGTTTCCGAGGTGCCCCACACTTTCTGCAGACCGCATCAACTCTGGTGCAGCCCCAGAGAAGGTAGACCTAGAAGTCTGGGAAACCCTCAAGAGGACCGAGGTCCTTCATTAACTTTTTGCCAGTTTTGTTAAATATAAATCAAATATTTTATTATTTATGAGGTCTGCTTAAAAATCATCCCAATTTTACGTTGTGGGAAACTGTGTTACTGTGTATCAATAGTACATATAATCGCAGTGATGGCATAGTGGGTGTATTAGTTTCCTGTGGCTGCTGTAACAAATTACCATAAACTTGGTGGCTTAAAACAAAAGAAATATAGTCTGTCACAGTTCTGGAGGCCAGAAGTCTGAAATCAAGGTGTTGGTAGGCCTGTGCTCCCTCTGAAGGCTCTAGTGGATAATCCTTCCTTGCCTTTTCCAGGTTCTGGTGGCCCCAGGTGTTCCTTGGCCTGGGCTGCATAACTCCAATCTCTGCCTCCGTCTTCACATGGCCTCCTCTTTCTCCACGTGTCTCTTCTCTGTGTGCCTCTTGTAAGGACACTTGTCACTGCAATTAGGGCCCACCTGGATAACCCAGGATGATGTCCTCTAAGATCTTTAACTTAATTATATCTGCAAAGATCCTTTTAACAAATAAGGTCACACTCACAGGTTCCAGGCGTTAGCATGTGGATGCATCATTCAACTCACTACCGTGGGTTTGTTGATCTTCTTATATACCTTAAAATATCTGAACTTTGGTATCTAAAATTTGTTGTAATCATGAGCTAACCCTTACTGAGCACTTTATCTGTGCCATACATGGTGTAAAGTGTTGAGCTTATTGTTTTATAACAATTTTTATAACAATTCTATGAGGTAGCTCCTATTGTTATGTCCCTTGCACAGACGAGAAAGCTGAGATTTGGAGAAGTTAAGTGATTTGTCCAGTGTTACACAGCTTCTGTGATGGTGAGGGGTGGGGCCAAGATTAAGTCTGAGTCCATCTGCTTTGGGTTTGGGCTCTTAACCATTAAGCTGTGGAAGAAATAAATAAACCTATGTTAAGTATTTGAAAAGCTTCAACTCAAAACCAAATATTTTTATTTCTCTTCAAGCTCTTAAAAATTGCTGGTGAGCAAGTAATGTCGATACACATGCATTTCCTAATTATCCATGTGCTTATCTCAATCCCAAATCCAAGGCATATAGAATAACCCAGTAAATGAGTTTATTTGGAAGTGAAACAAATATTATGTTTCTAGGAAACAGCCAGTGGTGGGGGTCTTCTTTCCAAAATAATGTTAAAATTTGAGGAAAGGGAAAAAACTAAGTTTTTCTAGGCAATATTGAATTTCCCTCAATGTAGGTAACTATTTGAGAGGATGTACAGCAGTAACACAGAACACAACACACCTTCAGTTGAGCATTTCCTTGAAATCCTCAGTTGTGATTTTTTTGGCTTTCTTGACTTACAACAAGATCCAAGGATTTTGAATTAACTTTGGTGTGTGGATTACCTCCAGGTAAGAAGAAAAATGCCCTCTGCAGCCTGTTTTGTGGAAACAGCAGTTGATTATGACTCTGGAGAACAGTTTCCAGCTTGACTTGAGTCGAACTAGCTGGTGTGACTTTTGGAAGGTCACTTCATTCCACTGAACCTCTGTTTTCTTATTTAAAATGGGCTGGATCAGACTGTTTGTTTGATCCTTTATGGTTTGATAAAAGCTATGGACTCTCTTCTCAGAAAAGTACCCGTACACAATGTTATATACAGTGAAAGATTCTCATGCTTTCTGTAGCCCATTCAGGAATCTCCTAGTTGTCTGTGGACCCCAAGTTATGAATGCTGAACTAGACCATCTCTGAAGTCCCATCTGGCTCCAATCTGCCAGGATTCTTTTAATACTTGCGTTACCCTCGTCTATTCGAGAGAGAATAATGTGTGACTTTATGAAACAAAATCCTTCAGTAAACAAAGAATGACAGGAAGGCCATGTGAGAGATGATAGAGATGCATCTATTTTCCTATAGAGAAAAATGTACAAATGTGGAAAGAGCTCTTGGAATATGACGCCCCTATGAAAGTCTTTCAATAGTCTGGCACGTATTGAAGGGTTTTGACTTTTGAAAGATTTTGACTTTTGAGTTTTCATAAAATTACATTTTCCATCTGATTCCAGGGAGGCGGTAATGCTTTTGTCACAGCCAGAATCCAAGGGAAATAGCTGCTGGCAGTTCCAAGGAGTCAGAAAAAGTTCATGTGGCAGAGGGATCATGCCCCGTGAACAAAGAAGCTGTGCTGTTCTTCCAGGGTGGATGTGTGTGTGAGCTGGCACTCCAAGGATGCTCGGTTGGCATGAGGGGAGATGCCCAGGAGATAAGATTTCCACCACAGACACGACCCAATTGTTAGAGCTTATATGTTAAGGGATTAACACTTTTTTTCTGAATTGATTCTCCTATTAAAGGCCTATTGCTTTGTAGTGCGTATTTCCCCAAGTCCAAGTTGCCAGAAAATTATTTAGTTTTGGTTGTCGGTGCTATGACACCCGTGTCATGCCTGTACACCGAGAATGAGATTCTGGAGATGTTTGTCCTCAGTCACCTGTTGGAGATAACTGACCAGCAGGTGAGGTCAGGTCAGCAGAGCTGAGCTTGTGGGTTGGCTTTTCCCTGGGGCCTCACAAAGGTTACTGTAATGGTTACTTTTGTCAGCCTTGTTAGAGTATCAATGTATGTATGTGTGTGTCTGCACACACCGGTGTGCCTGAGATTTAGGACAATAGGACAAGAGAGAACCAAATGGCACCAGGTCCCATGGCTAGGAAGAAGAGAACTCAGTGTCAAACTCTGTCTCCTGATGTCCAAATCTAATCTTCCTGCATTGTTCTAGAGCAACGCTATCCAATAGAATTTTCTGTGGGGGTGGAAATGTACTTTATCTGACTGTCCAGTATGCACCCACATATGGCTGTCAAGTATTTGAAATGTTGCTAATAGGCTGGAAAACTGAAAATTTTAATTTAATTCAATTCAATTAATTAAAATTTAAATTTAAATAGCCACATGTAACTAATGGCTACTGTACTGGAGAGCACAGTCCAGCATGGTATGGTCCCTGGATGGTCCCTTCTGATTTCATTTTCACTTCTCCAAATATGAGACTCTCTGTCTTACATTACTGTCATCCTTTTGACAGGCAAATTTAATGATCAGCTTAGAACAAAAAAAAAAGCCTTATTAGCTTGCCTGTATAAATAAAGATGTGCTTCATTACTGCCTGCTCAATAGCTTGGTTTCTTGGTAATATTTGCGCCCATTTTTGCACACGTGTCACACACACATCAAGGCAGTCTCCTAATGGGTGGCCCCCGTTTCCGACATGTCCCTGTAATCTCTGCCTAGGTGGTACCTGCCAAACCCTCCTTTTTCTACCCTTAGAGTTTTTGTTCTTATTCCATTCACTTCAAAATATCATTACCATTGCAAACAAGGAAAATGTGTTTATCAGAAACTGCAAACTCCTTGAGGGCCTCATAGGATTAATCACGGTTATAAAGTTTTATTAAACACAATTTTTGTTTAATGACAAGCTCCACCAGTCCTTCCCATTCCAAACCAATCCTGTCCTAAGGGTGAATTGCGCTTACCAGATTGTTTTCAACAGACTCTTCAAGACAATCCCTATTACTTTGTCATGCACAGAGATATTTTTCTTCCTGGATAATTTGAACTTCCTTAAAAATCACATCTGTTTCATACTTTATTTATTTGTAATTTAAATCCTTAAATTGAATCTTTCATTACTAACATCTGGGCTTGAAATGCAGCCCACTTGAAAAAATACAAATTTTATTTTATTTGTGGTTACCCCCCTTCACTCGGTAGCACTGGTACAAACATTCTCTGGCCAGAGGCAAAACAGCCGGGTATCTTAAAGCTGTGATGCTGTACCACGTGTAATGTGGCTCACTTGATTGTCCCTGAAGTGACTGGCAATTTGCCCAGAATTAGACTGAATGCACGTAATAAGCTGTAGAATTTCCACAATATTGACAATTAGATATCTCTATACAGCAGCAGCTGTGTATTGTTCTCACGGTATGGTCCCCTCAAAGCACCTCCTAAAAAGAAAAAAAAAACCTGGCAGAAGGTTGCAGGCAGCAGAAAGGTAATATACATTGTATGAAATATCTCAGATTCAGATTAATCGGGATGTTTCTATTAGTACAGTTTTCTGCAATGGAAATCATGGCTGAAACAGAATGTTTTGGAATAGGAGTTTATAACACCACATCTGTATCGGGTAATTGCTATATTTTTAGCGTGTTTCGGAGGAAGATACCTTTTCTCATTTCCATTCATTGTGAAAGGGAGGGAATTGTATCACCAGCACTCCTGGAGCATTTCGAGTCTTTGAAAGCGAGCAATTCTGACCCCATGGACATGTTGATATGCTCTGACCCTTCTGAAATGGCTTTGGTCGTTTAAAATAACTTTCCCTACCCCCTGAGTGGAAATTAGCCCCAAGAAATCATCTTGTTTGTGGACAGTTTTGATCAAAAGAGCTCGGCTTCTAATTTGCCATTTTTGCTCTCAATATGCAGGGAGCCATTCGGATAAACATGGAAACATCTCTCCATGTTTCACCGTTTTTCGTAATATTTCTCTACCAGCCCATTTGTTCCATGATTACAGAAAAGAAAAGAGAGCATGAAGGAATTGAACTGATAGTTTCTTACTATCTGGGAGCCACTGCCCACAGTCCTAGGATTTGAATCGTTTGAAGTTTGCATTATGAATGGCTAATCTTTGATACCTTGCCCAGTGGATCTGGGACAGGCTGTTGTCTGGAGCCAGACTGGGCAAACTTTGGGTTTTGTTGTTTGTCTCCTTGTGATAGAAATGAACGTTTTAAAAGAAAGCTGCTGTTTTTAGAAAAATACCATAAAACCTCGGGAACAATAAGATGTCATGTCTTCTATTGCAAATCTTAATTTATCAAGCTAATTACCAACAAAATGTAGCTAAATTGCTGACAGTCTTGAGACTTTAATTCAGGGACAAGATGTTGTTGGGTTCTTTGAAGGTTAGCTGTAGTGTTTGGGTAGCATAGGAGCACAGGATTCTTTCTCACCTCAAATTGCATTGTATCTTTCTTTTAGAAAACTCCACACTGTTACAAATGCATTGATTTTGGTTCAACACATACATTTATTTCCCCATTAATGCTAATTAGAGGAGAAAAGAGAAACCAAATTTCTTATTAGCAAAGAGAACTTTTGAAACTTGTAACTTCTCTCTACCAATCCAGTTTAAAATTCCTGCTCTCTCTGCATCTCTGAACCTCTCTTTTAAAATTTATTTATATTTATACTTCTTTTGCCCTTCCTGGGTGCAATCTTTAATGATCGCTCATTAATGATTGCCTTTTGTATTTAAAAAGCATCAGGAGGTGGGGTGGGAGCCCCTTTCTAGGAGTCAGGAATTCTGAATTCTCTAGTTTGGGCTCTGCTCCTAACAAGCTGGATGACTTTAGACAGTTGTTTCTGCCTCTCTGGGCTTCAGTTCCCCCAGATGTGAACCCAACATCAGCAGAACCAGATGATCTAGAAGACAGATCACCTTCTTACGACAATTGAGTAAAATGTGCCGTGGACCCTGAAGTAGGCTTCGGTGATGGAGATTTCTTTTATCAGGTGTGGGAAAGGTGCTTTCTCGGACCCACTCTCACCAAGCTCCCCGCGGTGTTCTCGCCCGGGACTGCAGCTGAATCAGTGCCTAATGAGGTCAGATCACGATGCGTATTCCCCTGAACTGAAGACAGGGCTGAGACGGCATGAAATGGTATCGCTTGCGTCTTTCTGTTGCCAGCAGTGTAACGTTGAGTCCCTGTGGCGCCTAATGTACTCTAATAAAGGAGGTTAAAGAGCCAGTACATTAATTGACTCCAGTCCTAAATCCCTTTTGTAACCTGTGTTATCAGCATAAGTACAAGTGTGGTGTAGGAGGGAATATCGTTATGAAACAGATTTCCTGAGAGAGGAATTAACTGGCTCTGGTGGGCATGCCCGCTGTAATGAACACACTTCCGTGTTTATGAATCCAGTCATAGATGTACTCTTAACAATTCTGCCGGGGAAGAAAAAGCTTCATTGAATATCGCACGCCTAATGGAGCATTTTCTCCCACCGGTTCTTGAAGGGTTAATTTGCAGTTTACTATTGAATAACATAAAATGAGCTGTAAATAATGTAATGATATGTATTGTTAAGCTACATATACTCTACCAGGTGCTAGGACACCCACTCCTCACTTAGATATAATCTGGGGCAGTCAACAAACACAGATGTATTTTAACAAAGAGACAGAGAGAAAGATAAAGACAGAAAGAACAAGAAAAAATAATTAAAACATATATAAGATAATTTAACCAAGATAGGGATCCAGGTAAAACTTGGCCTATTTTTTTTTTTTTCCTGAGAGTAGCTCCCTGTACTGGGTGAAA
This sequence comes from Tapirus indicus, assembly GCA_031878705.1. NCBI lineage: Eukaryota > Metazoa > Chordata > Mammalia > Perissodactyla > Tapiridae > Tapirus > Tapirus indicus. The sequence continues at coordinate 23,339,732 of CM062920.1, forward strand.
TACAACAGCATTTTGGCTTGTTTTTGGAACACACACGAGCCAAACATGTGGGAAACACCTTGACAGGCCTTTTGTATAACTACAAGGAAACTGATAATCCTAAATAAATTACATGGGAAAAATATGAATCTTTGAATACTAGTAATTATAATGGTTATTTTTCACTTTTGTAGCACCTGCAAATGATGTATATATAACAAAGCATCAAAAAAGCCCTAATTAACTTTTTATTTTTTTCCATTTACTGGCTTTAACCAGTTTGCATTAATTGGCAATTTATATCTATATATTTTTACCAAATATTTCTATTACTTTTGAGTGACTGGAAATCACACGTTATTGAATTTATTTTCACTGAGTTTGTTTTTAGTTTTTGTCAGCCACTTGTTCTCAACTTCTCTTTGCCTGCCCTGCTCCAGCAAGGGGGTGTGGAGGGAAGTAGAAATTTCTAGATTGATCTTGTGGGCGGGAGAGACCCACACTTGCTCCTCTGGTGCAGTGACATGACTTCTGACTAATAGTGCCAGTCAGAATTCCTAACTGCTCCTACCAAATGTGCAAGGGCTCCGTCTGGAAGACCTCCAGGCTCAGTGTTTTGACAGATTACTGTGGGCTGTTCATGGCAGAAGATTAGTCTGACCGCCACGGAGACGCTGCTTTGTCCTGCTTTTGGGTTTAGGGCAAGACAGACCAGATGAAGCAGAGCTCCGAGGCGTCTTAGAATGGACACCAAATTTAAAACCTCCCAATTTGCAATCCTGATTATTCTGAAATTACCCCGCTGCTGCTTCTTTGGGTGGCAATGCCAGGAGAAGGAGGGTGAGATTGTCTGCGGGCTAAACTTGTGACCTGGGAGCGAGAAACTATGCCCCTTTTACCTCAGGAAATCTGGAGGAAGGAGGAAGCAGCCCACATTTTAGTTCTCTCTCTCCCTTCCTTTCTTTTTTTTGGATTTTGTTTTGTTTTAAAAGAGCATCTAGGTGCCTATACCATCTACACAGAAGTGGATGGTTTCAATAAGTATCAAAGGTTTTAATACGTATCAACAAAGTTTCTCAGTTGCCAGGGAGGAAAAAAGGCCACTGTCTGGGGGTTGGATTAGTGACCTGGGAAGAGGTGAAGAGGCATGGTTACGTCAGGAAATCTGAAGTAGGAGGAATCAGATCAGGGATGTGTGTGTGTGTGTATTATCCTTTTTAAAGGAACGAGCATTTTTTAGCTGCTATCCACGTAGAAGCGGAAGCTGGTGGAAGGTTTTGGCTAGGGTCAGGTGCGTCTCAGACCAGTGACCCATCTCTCTGGCTGACCACGGGCCTAGGCCAGAGTGAATGCTGCCTGAAAGTAAGACCTGGGCCTCTCAGGATGCAGAGGCAAGATGGCCGCCACAGCCATCTGCGGGACATCAAAGGCTGCTGCCTGATGGCGCTCGGGCTGCCAAAGCTTCTAAAGGGTTTGGCGCCTGACTGGAAATCAGATGCAAACTGTCCATCTGCCGCATGGCACTGGCGACAGCTGATTCTTTTGCAGTCTGCAAGATGGACCCGGCCTAAGCCAATCGGCCCCCGTCCCTGATTGCACAAGGTTTGTCTGACCCGTTTCATTAGCCAGACACATGAGATACAGTATGTGATTTTTCATTTTGCTTGGTACGTGACACTATAAACACCAGTGCTGGGGACGAACTGAGAAACCAAAGGGGACACACTGCTGCTTCTGCGGAGAAAGCATATTGGCAATGTTCAAAGCATATTGGGGCATAACAGTAACCTAAAAACCCCAATATGGATTAGGACAACTGACCAGATGTCTTGACTGACATTTTTTAACAAGTTTCAAGGGTATCTCTACAAAACATAAATGCTAGCTATACATCTGTGTGCTTCTTTTCTGTCCCATCCCCTCCCAGCTTCAACTAAGTGTGTGGTGCATGGAAACTCAGAATGTAGCTGACAGCTCCAGTGACAGAGAAGCTCCTACCTAGGAAATGCCTGAACTGCATTTGGAGGGAATGGCTGCTTGCAGCCGAGGGAATGAATGAAGGCATGACCCCAAAGTGGATGGGGGCCTCTCCTGCAAGCTGCCCCCTTGGAGGGTAGAGAAGTATTTTTGGAATTAGAGACTGTTTCCTACTCTGCCGTCTGCAACAAGCTTTTATGGACACTCTGGCAATTCAGTGTCACATGGTAAACTCAGTTTTGCTCCTGGCTTATCTGGTTGGGGCTGATACAATTGGAAAGGCAGACAATATACAGTCATTCCGTGATGGGATGGAGGGTGGGCAGGAAGCGAGGGAGATTAGAATTTTAGGGAAGAGGAGCAAATTTATAATTCTAATTTTCTAAATTACAGGCTATTGGCATGGGAGATTAAATTGGATTTTAAAAGTTTGAAAATCACAAGGAAAGGCTATAGTTTTAATATTTTGATTCTCAAGTTTATGGTTAAATTCTGGACTCTTTGTGGTAATGGCATATTTAACCAGAAATGATTCTTACTTAAGGTTTCATATGTTCCAAAAGATTATAATTTTTGTGATTTAAACTTGGCTAGAGGTTAATCCCACCCTCCATTTTGATTTGTAGGAGGCTGTAGTATAGATTAAATGCAGCATCTTCTTTTCTTTAGAGCAAATTAGGCATATAACTTGCCACTGGATGTCTTTGTCAGACTTTGTCTGACTATCTGGTTAGCTTTCTATCTGCTTCCATTTGATCAGCACAGAATATAATATTGGATCTGCAAATTTACTGGTGCTGACGGTCAGAATCTGCAGATCTCGTAGTTTAAAACTTTCTGTTCCTTAATGATTAGCATTTAAATACATCAGAGGTAAATTTTTCACATCCAACTAAAATGTGCACGTAGTAAAGCGAGGCTCCTCTTAGAGCATCGCGGACTCATGTTAGAGCTGGAATGGAAATGGGAGATTGTCTCAGCCAAGGTTCTTTTTGTATCACTGATAAAGTTTGATGAAGGAGAAGACGAAGTGCCGTGTTCAAAGAAACACAGTCCCAGGCCTGTGTGTTTCCCTCTATGCTTGAACCAGGTCTCGACTCGACAATGGTACTTGTTTTCTTTAGCAGAGCAAGGCATAACTACATACCTGGATTGTGTTTTCTTTGCTAAAAAAAAGGAAGGATTATGTTTTAGATAAAGCTAGAGATTTTACAATTAAAAACTCCATAATCTTACCTTGACCAGGAGGAGCTATGCAATGAATGAAAAGATTTCCGAAATTCAGCTTCATCGGTCTGCTGTTTGCAAGGCTATTTCAAAGACCGTTTTACCTGGAGGCGGAGGAAGCACTGAGCTTCGTCAGCTGCAGTTGTGAGCTGCACGAACTGTGAAGGGCTCAGACCAGAGCTCCTGGTGATGATCCTGCACGTGTAGAAACCGGGAGACAGACCAGTCCCCACAAAGAATGCAAGCACCCTCCTCTCCACCAGAGCCCTCTGGTCAGAACCGATGTTGCTGAGGGGAGCCCGGGGTTCACATGTACATGACAAAGGTTTATGTGTGGGATGCAGAAACACACTATTTCCTTGTCAGAGTTGGCACAGGCAATTCCTTTCCACAGATAGCTAAAAATAATGCCAGGTGCAGCATAAATAAAAGTTCCTAACAGACACTGTGCCATTAGACTTGCTTTGTAAATGAAAGTCTTCCTTTGTTCCCTACTTCTTGCTGAAACAACTTTAATGTTGGCCGATGAAAGGAGAAAACTCCCAGACTTAAACCTTCCAAAAGAACATGCTGTCTGTGGATCTGGACTCCAAGACCCAACTCTTTACATCCCTTCTTTCCAGCTTGACATCCACTTTGCTTTTTTGTTGATTTTCAAAGATGGATGGATGTTGTGGAAAACCTTTGTTTATCAGATGACGCCAAATTATATGACAGTTTTGACTCCATCCCATGTGCTAGGTTCATAAAAGTCATTCCATTCAGCTCAGTCACCCCATTTGTTTCGTCTGCTTGAGTGATCTGAAAAAAAAATCACAAGTGTGCTCAAGTTGTGATTTGAAAAATCACAAATTAAAATTTGGAGATCTGAAAATGAAGGCAAAATGCTTCAGCACAATTTATGAGGGTTTATTGGAATACTGCAATTCCTGCTAATAACTTGAGGACAGGCCTCCACATTTTTTCTTTTTAAGTCAGAATGAGCAAATGATTATTTTAAACTCCTCCATTATCTTCTCATCTTTCTCCCATCACCCTGGCTGGTCTTTCCTTAGATGCTGTACAATTGGACATCAAGTGCTGATGTTTCTTTAGCAAGATTCTGTCCTGAACCCTGACTTTATTTGTCCAGCAGATCCAGGTGGAAACAACTATTTCGTGGGTAAGTTTGTGGGAGAAGACCTGGCTCCTACCTCTAGAATATCTGGGTTGGAGAATGTGGCCAATTAGCTGCCTCAGAAAAGAACATGAAGATAGATTGAGAAGGTACTAGGAGGGGAAGCAGTGGTTTAGGTGTGGATGTTACTTCCTTCCATGTGCACCTGGGTGCTTCTTCCCACCATCATGCACAGGCCTGGCATTTGTCTACTTTCTGGATTTCTTTGGATCTATATGATGATAAATAGCTGGAAAGAAAGTAAAGAATTAGGCCAACCATCCAGGTGTTTTGACTGGATGTTCCAGGCATTTCAACAAACATTTATTGAGTGGTTCTTACAAACCAGGCTGAGTGCTAAAGGCATTGGAAGACCCCAAGGTGAATAAGATAAATTTTCTATTAAGAAGTTTGTAACAGAGTCAGGCTTTGTACAGAATCCAATGGAGCTTAGCTGCATTCCAAGAATTTTGAGTGGATCCAATGGGCCCAAGTGGAGAAAAGTCATGATTCGACAAGACATATGCCAGACATATGCCTCTAGGTCATGTCCATGAATCAGATGGGGTGGCTTTTTCAGCCCGTTTCTTCAAAAAACTGTGTCTGTTGCATAGGGGAAGAGGATTACAAATTCCTGTAGGTGTTTGCAGCTTTGCAGACTGCCACATTTCTGGTGCTGGGTCAGTGCTAGAATTTGTTCTAATGCAGGGCTTGGACTGTGTGTCATAGATTGTGTTATAATTAGGAGACCTGTGTAATTAATCAGCCCTAACCGAGAGCCGTTTTGAAAATGTGAATGGAATCTATTAATAATTATGCTGGGATAATGGGAGTAAAGTGGGATGTCCTGAGCAAATAGGATGTGTGGTCACTCCAGTCATAGCTGAAACAACCTTAGGATGAAGCTTTCTCAGTGTACCTGTGGGAGGAGTGGGGAAGGGTTCCTGATGTCACCTCATGTGCTATCTCCAGACTCAAGGACACAAAATTGAAACGGTGTGGAAATGCAACTTTAATGGTCACGTCCTCAGCATTTATTTTGCCATAACTTTGCTGGAACACGACCCTTCTTAGTTACCTTTCCACTAACTCAAAGGGTCACTTCTCAGAATTAAATGCTCAGTTGAGGATTAAGCCTGACAGTGATTTGGATCATCCACTTTCAGATAATCTAGAATTACCAGATTCATTGCACCTTCAAAGTTAAATGCAGTGGATCATATATTCTGTTTACTACAACAGAATGCCTGGGATACAATTCTGAAATTTCTAGTAATAGCATGAAAAGATAATTAAGGGGGCTGGGCCTGTGGCCGAGTGGTTAAAGTTCCGCATGCTCCGCTTTGGCAGCCTGTGTTTGTGGGTTTGGATCCTGGGTGTGGACCTATTCCACTCATCGGCCATGCTGTGGCAGCAACCTACATACAAAGTAGAGGAAGATTGGCAGATGTTAGCTCAGGGCTAATCTTCCTCAAGCAGAAAAAAAAAAAAGAAAGATTGCTAACAGATGTTAGCTCAGGGCAAATCTTCCTCACACACACACAAAAAAGATAGTTAAGGTAGTATCTCTTTAATTTTTCTTTGATTAAAAAATTAGATTTAAAATATTTTATTAACAATATCTTATCTATTTCACTTGGTTTGCAAATTTTGTGATAAAAGTGCTCTAGGAATCAGAGTGATTTCTTCTTGATCATTTTATTTCTGTCATGAATTATATTGAACTTAGTAAAAACATGCTGTTTGGCATATAGTAAGAAGTCAATAAATGTTAAATAAATGAAAGAATAAATAAATTTAAACAAATTTACAAATTTGTTTACAAACAAGTAAAAATCAGTTATCTCATTTTCTTTCCAACTTATTTACGGACTTTCAAAATTCTTTAAGAAATTATCCCCTAGCAGAAATATCAATTTGTGTTTGTGAGTCATTTTTAAGTCACTGACCTGTACTGCTGTGCTTGCTGTGCGTTTGTGCTGTGTGTGTGAATGCATGTGAGTGTGTGTACATGTGTAATCAGGTGTCTGCTGAAGCCTAAAGCATGTTACTAGAGCACAGCATTGAAAATTCAACACTTTTCTACATTCTTTGTAGGAATTTTACCTGATGTTTATATTTCATAATCAGTATGTTCTGTGAGGGTAAATCCATCTTACTGTCATCTCCTCATCCTTCATGGGCAGCGGTTATAACTGCATAGATGGCTCTACTACCGTACCCAGCATAGTATCAGACAGAATTCAACAACGCAGTGATTGTTTTTAAATAATGATGACAATGAGGAAGTAAATCTTCATTTGGGTATATTTTATAGATAGAAGCTCAAGGAAAGTCTCAGAATTTTTGACTATATTTTCATCCAAATCATTAAAAGCAGTATAAAATGCAGATTGCTTAGTCCATGAAAATTTTTATGTTTATTTGATATTTGCTAGGAACTGTGGTTTAATAAATCCATCGATATTTTCCCTTGTATTTAAGGTGAAAAACAGAGATGCTATGCAAAATCTCAGTCAAATGAGAAAAAAGTTCATAGACACTATTTGGAAGGAGTATAAAGAGTAACAGGCAAATTGTGGATATAGTACACTGTGAACATTTTATGCTTTAACCCAAATAAAATTAATAGTTCACTTGGGTTTTGGAAAGATTGCTCCTGGACCAGCAGTGTATTTCTGAATGACATAAATATAAAAAAATTAGAAATTAACTTTAAATGGATTTAGACTTCTTGCATAAATTAGAGCCACCCTTATACAAGTTACTAAATCTATTCAGAGTAATTTATCAAGCAGTTATATGTTGTTTTTCTGTGTTGAAATTCCAGAAAATTTAATAACAACATACTTTCTGGAAATTGCATTAGCATAGGCCATTAATAAGTTAGACCTATGGAGCTCGTGTGGGAGTAGAACGTTGCCATTAGCAATGTATAGTAAAGTGGGAACTGGCTATCACTTAAGCATATCTATGGTAATGCCGAAAGACAAGGTTTTCCAAGAGCTTTCAGTATCATTAGAAATAAGCACTTAGAAAATTGTTCTATGGTATTTAGCAGTTAACAGGAGCCAGCAGTGGTGAGATAAGTGGTCCCAGATGAAACGCTATATGGGGAGCCAACTGTAGAATTTTATAGCCAGAAGAGCCCTTATCATTTAACTAGTCCAAACTCCAGATAAACAGGTTCAGAGAGGTCAAGTGACTTGCTCAAAGTCACACAGCTAGTTTGTGGCTGAGCCAGGATGAAACCCTGGGTCTCCAGACTCTCAGCAGAATGCTCTGCTCATCATATGACACAGAAATTGTAAAATGCTGGGTTAACACTGCTCACAAAGAAGCAGGGGTCTGGCAGCTGATGGATAAATTTGGCTGGTGCAAACAATTAAGTGGAATAACTGCAAAATTGCAAAAAGTGTGAAAATTTATTTTATCTTTCATTTGAGTTTTTGGAAAAGAGGCTTCTCGCTGGTCAAATTCAAATAACTGCTAATTCTTTGCAACAGGTTGCTCTACTTTTCGAGAATCATAAAATAATGATTCGGAAATGTGATTCTTGCTTAAAACCTATTGTCAACATCTGACAACGGGGGCAAAAGTTATTTCTTGCGGCCTCTTACTCAGGTCTCCTCAAAATAATTAGGAAACAAAATAAATTACTGAAAGTGCAAGGAAAGAGGTCCTCCAAGCCACAACCCAAGTCATTTTTGTCCTACTTGGGGATTTTCCAATTGTTTTAAACACATCAGACTTGGAAAACAAAGACAGCTGATCATTAAATATTAAACCCAGGTGCAAGTGTAAGCCACCTCTTTGCTTGGCCAAGGGAAGGCGGTGTGAGGGAGACTTCCAGCTGCGTTCCAAGTTAACAAGGGGTTTTCACCGTTTGCTCTTTGACCTTGTTGGCGCCTCTGCTGGTCTCCTTTGTGCCACTGTCCTAGAAATACAGTCCTTTTTACGTGGCTCGACTGTATTTGCAATTACAGTGGTCTTGCAGAGCATTAAGAAGGCCAGGTCATCAGATAACCACACGCTTAAGGTCTCAACTGCAGCTATTAACAGTTTTGCTGGAAACCCAAGTATCATTTCAAGGTGGGGCGGACCTACAACGTGGCAGCCACAGCGGCAAGAAATTTAAAAAAAGATGAATAACTTGGTCTGCACTGTTCTGCCAATGGCAGGTGTGGGAATAGATTATTTCTTCCCTTCCCACAGCTACCCGTGTCACTTTCTACCCTTATTCCTTTGTTATCATTGTGCGTATTTCAACATTATTGTAACTGCCGCATTTCGTGATGCTGCAAAAACGTGGTTCAGAAAAGCTGAACTTTTAATTGTGGTGAGAAATAAGTTAGCTTAATTATTCTTGGGTAGTAGAAAAGATGGGTTTTGTTTCTCTCCCTAAGTCCTTCCTTCCTAATCGCAATTCAACACCCTTTTCCCGGCATCGCTATATATGAACTTCATGCTGCTAGACAAATAAATTCTTTGGAAAAATGCACATTTTTATTTGGAAATAATGCCATCTCTTTGTTAGATTTGCAGCAATCCTATTTTGCCTCCACTGTTTTTAAGTCGAAAATGAAAAATTATATAGAAGATGTTTGTGCATCGTATTGTGCTGAATGGTATGTAGGTCAGCATGCTGCAGCACGGAAGATAAGGGACGGGGAACAAGTGTTCTATGTACTTACAAGCAAATATCAGTCATAATAGAGGAAGACAGATCTACAAGAGCGTTTTGGCTTCGGAAATGTTTCTTGTCATTAGCATTTAAAAAAAGCTATGAGATTCAGGCCTATCAGCACCGATTCACAGCAAACCCTGGCTTGCACAGGTTGTTATCTATTTCGCACAGAGGTACAGCTGGTTAGCAAATGGATTTGCAGATTTTTTTTTTTTGCAAGGATGAGTAAAAAGGCAAAGAATCAGGTACTTACAACCCATTCAGAATGTAACAATTTTGTTTGTGTTATAAACCAAACCTTCTGTTTTTGCAAACTGCATTATTTTTAGAAACAGAACCAAGAAAAAAAACCCCAGCTGATTTAAAAAAAAAAATCTTTATTCATATTCCAATATCCCTAAGGGTTCTAATATCCATGAAGTAATACCAGCAAAGAGAGCAGTAAGAACAGCAGACTCTGATGATTCAGTTTACAATGCAGCTTTATTGTGTTCGCAGTCAAGTCAAAAGGCAATATCTAATATTTTTTAATTTTTTATTCCTCTCTCTATTCTAGATGTAAGGGAGCAGAAAGTGCTGGGTAAAGGTGCGTATGTGTGTGTGTGTGTGTGTGTGAGAGAGAGAGAGAGAGAGAGAGAGAGAGAGAGAAAGAGGGAGAGAGAGAATATTATTGAGTCCTTATTTGCAAGGGTAAGGGTAATGCATTTTAATATGTGAACTGATATCAATTATCAGAAAGGACATCATAATGCAAGAAATACAATAGTTTTGTCTGAAACTATACTATCTGGTAGATATAGCTGATTGAATTCTTTGGAAAAAAAGGCAATCACTGAGAAGAGAAAATAGATAATAAGGTATTTCTGTCTCCTGGGTCTGGAGATATTTAAATCCTTGGCTTTTATTGAAGGGGTGCTTGAGGAGTTTCCCAAATGAAGACATGGTGCAGGGACCACATTTCGTCATGTGGGGGCATATAGATATCTGTCAAATATTTTCTGTAAAGATTCTGAGTTGTGATAGGTGTCAGATTTGGCATGTCAAAAAGCTCCACCCCCTCAAATCAAGCCCAGTGGATGAATTACCATGAATGATTAGGCATGCAATCAAGCAATCTACAAGGCTCCCGATGTCACAGCCACCATTCACGTAGAGGATACTTCCATTATATCCCCTTCTAGTGCTATTTGCTTCATTAATAGCGAGGTGATGGAATCCTGTGCCGTGCGGCAGAATAAGCCAAATCCTTTGTCAACATCTTAGACTTAGATCAAAGATTGGGATAAAGCAGGGGTGAGTGGGGGAGATGATGAAAGAGTAAATAGAAATTAAGAAATGGATTGGATGTTCTGGAAACATTTGATAAATGAAACACTCTATTGAAGTACAACACTGAGTATTTTTGATTACAGTGCTTTATTAGGAAATAGACAATCAGCCACTTCACTTTTAGATCAAGTTTTCTTGAGTTAGTTTATTCCTCTGTCTAGCAAGGCAAATACATTTGTCTTCTGTTAAATCACTGTACCCTAGCCAACTGCCTTTTGTGGAAGTGTCCAGGAGTAGGACTGGTCTTGCTTTCTCCATTTTGTTATATTATCTTAGCCTGTCCTCTCAGTGAGGTCCATGAATAGAACTGCATTTCAGTGTAATTGGTTTCATTGTAATCTTATGTATTTTTATTTTACGCATTTACTTTGCAATCCTATATATATTTTATTATTCTGAGAAAGGGTCTATCGGCTTCCTTAGGAATTCATGGCCCAAGAAAGGTTAAAGAGGTAGACCTGAAACAGAATAGGCCATTGGGAAAAAACCCAAAAACCAAAAAACAAATCGTGAGAAGTAGTTATACAAAAACCCACCCCGAGGCAAGTGGCAGGTACTAAGTTCTCTCTTCCTTTCTCACTGCGTCTAAAGATCAGGAACGTCTTAAAATGCTGAGGACCCAGCAAAGCTGAGGGACAATGTGGAGGGAAGTGTATTAACCAGAGTGTGCTTTGGGAATAAAGAAGTAAAATCCTTATTATTCACATCTGTGCATCTCCTTCTTTTCTCAGAAAGCTTGTCTTCTTTCTCCCTCCCCTCCCTTTCCCCCTCTTCCTCAGTTCTTTCCTTTAAATGATCCTGACTTCTTACACTAAAATTCCCATAAACTATAGGCTTCAAGAGAACAGAGACTGCTTCGTGTTCTTCACAGGACCTGGCACAGAGTAGGAGGTCAATAAACATTTATTGAATGAATGAGTGAATGAATAAATCAGTTTGAGTAAAGGAAAAGACACTTTATATTGGAGATTTCCTGTGTGGACAAGCAAAGGCTTAAAAGAGCCAATATGATGTCGATCAAAGGTGGAGATGAAATCTTACAGAAAAAAAATTCAGTCTTGGGCCAGCCCCGGTGCCCTAGTGGTTAAGTTTGGTGTGCTCTGATTCGGCAGCCTGGGTTCGGTTCCTGGGCGTGGACCTACACCACTTGTCTGTCAAGTGGCCATGCTGTGGTGGCAGCTCACATACAAAAAAGAGGAAGATTGGCAACTGACATTAGCTCAGGACAAATCTCCCTCAGCAAAAAAAGAAAAAAAATTCAGTCTTCCCAGATGGCAAACTATAAGCCTCAGATGCAAGAGCTTTCTAGCAGAGAGCTGATCTGACTGTATGGACAATGTCTCCTTCCTTTTTTGTCCCTCCCAACACAGAATGCTCAGGCAGAAAGGATGCCTCCCTGGACAGGAAGCCCACATGATATTCCCCAGGCCCATCACCTGGGTCATAATGAAGGTTCTCTACTGTGGGTTGGTCAGTACCTATGTAGTCACTAAGCTCCTCTTTAAAAACATTTAAAAATATTTCATGCATAAAAATAACATAAAAGAATAGTAAAATAAACATCTAACATCAGCAGTAGAACATTGCAAATACTGTTGAAATCTCTTGTCACCTGCTCTAAATCCATCCTTCACCCTTCCCAATGGGATTAATCTAATCACTGTTCTGAGTTTGGCTTATCACTCCTTGCCTTAAGTTATAGTTCTATTACAAAGATGTTTATCAATGATATATTGTTTAGCTTTGTATTTTTTTTTTACAAATGGTATCATGGTGACCGTTTTATGTTTTTTTATGTGATTTGATTTTTTTGCTAAAATTATGTATCTGAAATTCATCCATGTTGATATGTGTAGCTATAGTTCATTGGCTTTTCAGTGTTGCATAGTATTCTGTTATGTGAGTAATTGCAATTTATTTGTACAGTTGCCTAGTGCTGGCACCTTGATTTGTTTCTATCTCTTTGGTGCCACAATCCATGGTGCTATAAGCACTCTCATGTGGTCTCCTGGGGCTGACCATAAAGAAAATAAAGACATTTTAATTTATTAAAGATATATTTTTGTTGCAGAGAAGTATGATGGCATGATCAACAAAATACTTTTAAACATAAAGGGAATTAAATTAGGAACAATGTAAAATTTCTGACTTTGAAGAAGAATTTGTACATGTATTTATAAATGGATGATGGATATTATTATGGTTTCTCAAATTATTATGGTTTTTAGATACCTTTGGATATATTTACAAGTGATGTAAAAATGTCAATATTTATAATATGCCAGAAACTACATCTTCCATTACTGTTCAAATTGGTGATAAAACTTTTTATATAACTTAAAACTACACAAGAAAGCACCCAATTAAAAAAATTCTTTTGTGGTTAGAGAACAAATAGTTTTAAAGACCACCAAGGAATTGGATTGCTGAGTCATAGTGTATATGCATATTCCACTTTTCAAGATAAGACCAAATTGTTTTCCAAAATGGTTGCTCTGATTTACCCGTCTATTAGCAATATATGACAAATTGTTGCTCCATACTCTTGTCAACAACACTTGGTATAGTTTGACTTTTAAGTTTTTGCCAATTTGATGTGAGTAAAATGGTATCTGATAGGAATTTTATTCAGTACTCCACTTATTACATTGTGAACACTTCCTCATGTTTCTTTGGCCATTTGTGTTCCCCCTTCTACGAAATGTCTGTTTATGTCTATCCCAAAGGACTTTCTGCTCACTGTTACCTATGTAGTCCCCCAAATTTCCCATCCTCCTTTCTATTAGGTGGGGTCATATGAATGGCTCTGGCCAGTGGGCTGTGAGAGGAGCTAGAGCATCTAAGAGTTGGTGCATGATTCCTGGGCTTTGTCTTCTCCTGACACAGTGATCGTGGAAGCTTATGTGGAGATGACGGAGCTACAAGATGGAAACCTGCATGAGGATTACTGAATCCCTGCATAAAGGACATCTGCCCTGAAGAGTCACTTGACCTGCAGTAGACAATCTGTGAGTTGAAATCAACCTTTGTAGGACTTAATCCACTAAGATTTTTAGGTTTACTTGTTGCTCCAGCATAGTCTAAACTATTCTGACTAATTTGATATATTTAGTTCACTTTTTAATTTTTACTTCTTAGTGATTAATAAGAATTCTTTATGTATTCTGGATACTGACACTTTTCTGTCTTGTACATGATACAAATATCTCCTTTCAATTTGGGGATTATGTTTTTATTCTCTTTCTAGTATCATTTGATGAACAGAAGTTCTTAATTTCAGTGGAGTCAAGTTTATTAATCTTTTACTTTATAATTTGTGATTTTTATATTTTGAAAAAGAAGTCCTACCCAACTCTAAGGTCATTTAGATAGCATATTTTTTTCCTAAAAACTGTAATGTTTTGTTTTTTACATTTCAGTCTTTATTCATCTTAGAATTGATTTTTTTGTCTGAAGCAAAACCCATTTTATTTTGTTTTCCTTTATGGATAACCACAGTCCATTATTTCCTCTTTGACATGCAATGCCATCTTTCTTATAAATCAAGTTTCCATATACATTGGGGTCTGATCTGGGCTCTCTAACTGTTCAATTGGTCTACATGTCTCTCTCTATGCCTAAACTACATTAATTACTATGGACTTAATATATGTTTCCTAGTAGGGCAGTTTGCTTCACCTCGCTGTTTTTCATGACTATACATGGTCCTTTGCTCTTCCATACACACTTTTTAACTGGCAGATCAAGTTCCTTGAAACCCTCTATTTGGATTAGAACTGCATTGACTTTTTAGATACATTTAGGCAGAGTTGATGTCTCTATTTTATGGATACTGTCTATCCATTTATTTATTTTCCATGCCATTTATTTAGGCCTGTTTAATGTCTTTAAAATTTTTATAATTTTCTCCATCAAGTTCTTTTACATCTATTGTCAAATTTATTTTTAGAAACTTTATATATTTTTCTTGCCCTGTATGTGGTATCTTTTATTTACGTTTTTATTATGCAATAATATCACTTAGGCTAATCTTGTTTCATTTATCCTCTCCTTTTTTCTTTTCTGAAGTATTTGAAAGAAAATCCCAGACATTTTGTAATTTTGCCTACAAATACTTCAGTATTCATGTCTAGATAATAGGGATTTTTAAAAAAACCACAAGAACCATGTCATTGTCACACTGAATAAAACTAGTAGTTCCTTTGTATCATCTGAGACCAAGTCCATGCTGCATTTCCCTGATAGTCTCCAAGATGGCTAGTTTGTTTGAGTGAGGATACGAAGTCTACATGTTGCATTTGGTTGTTCATCCTCATGTTTCTTGTTCTTACGCGTCCTCCTCTCCAGTTTTTAATTGATTTATGGAAGTTTCCAGGTCATTTGCCCTGTAGGATATCCCACAGTTTGGATTTGGCTTCTTGCTTCCTTGTGTCATCTACATTGTTCCTCCTATGACTCATATTTCCTGTAATCTGGGAGCTAGATCTAGAGGCTCCATTGGATTGGATTCAGGTTACATACATGCCTTCGGGGGCTGCTACTGCCCCTAAACCCGAAGAGTTAAGGGAGAGAATGTTATTACCAAATAAGAGCTGCAGTGGTAGAAGATGAGTCACCTGAAGGGAGCTGTGGCCCAAAGGAAAAGCAGCAGTTGTCAGAAATGCTGCCTGAGCTGCAGTGGGAGGAATGACACGTCTCTTCATCCTCCCACCCTCCATCCCCTGTCGGCGCTTCCTCCTGGCTCAACCCAGCCGGGAACATGTATGAAGCAGTTCATCCAGGTCAGATTCCTGGGGCACAGAGCAGTGCAGGGGAGGGCAGAGAATGGAGCTGAGGGACCAACAGAGAATAATCAGCACAGCATTTCATTGATGATTATTGCCCTGTTCTATTATTTCATTAAGTAGTGCAAAAATGAAGATTATCTAATTCTATCATTCCTCGTATATTCATTAACTGCAGTTTTTCTATAAAGAAGGATTTCCTTTTTATTTATTATTTGGTTACTCTGAAAACATAATTTGTATGAAAAGGCAGAAGAAATGCTTGAATCTTTTACTGCGTTAGTTAATATTCAGAGTAATTAGTAGATGTCTTAGCAACTTGCAATGGCGACATGAGTTTTTATCAGTATCATTATCAGCTATGGATTTTTACATATTTGATATGTTTCAACTATTGAGGTCATTATTCTTTTTAATACTCAAATTGTCCCGTCTTAGCCGAGTGGGAGCCCTTGCAAGTTGGATCCTGTGTCCTTTGAGATGACTCCATTAGTCTTTTATAGCTTTCTTCCTTTCTGGCACAAAAATGTCCTAAGCTTATCTTGTTCTTTTCCTGCCTCAGAGCTAAAAGCAGTAATTTCTCCAAAAAGCACCAGTTCCTTCTGTGGCAACTGGTATTTAGAAGCCTTAATTCTGGGTGCTAGGGGTGACTATTACTTTTGGGCTGCCATTGCTTCTAGACCTTTAAAGTGGACAAAAGTAGGAAATATGTGCAATTTTGCAAGAGAAAGAATATTATGAGGTTTTTCCAATTCAAACTTCAGTTTATGGAGTTTTAACTTAACTTTGCTTGTATACCTTTTCTCTTACGCAAAGTTGGTTCATAAGGGCACAATCTTGGTTTGTAAGGGCACAATTATTTGCTTTATCCCATGATACAATATTAATGGTTTTAAAATCACAATACTAGTTTTACTACTAGAAATTACTGGCAATAAGACTATTGAGTGAAACAAGATTTCTTTGTGACTCTTTTTGTTTTTAGAAAATATCCGACCAGGGAAGCACACTCAAGATAGAGGGTTTTAGAGTCCATTGAAGGTAAGTTTTTCTATGAGTAGTTATGCCACCAACTTGATATTTAGTTAGTCTCATTTCTTTCAGTTTGTTTTAAATTTTGAAGCACTGATTATTCCTTTTTGATTAATTTTGTTTTTTAATTTGTACGGTTCCAAAGTCAAAACCATATAATAAGACACATTTGTAGACGTTCGGCTTCCATCCCTGTGCCCTCCATCCTGCACCCTATCTCCCTCGTAGGTAACCATTTTAAAAAAAGTTATAAATTTGCCCTTCTATTGTTTCTTTTCAAAAATATAAACAAATAGCTGTATATAAATCTTTTTACCTTCCCTTCTTTTGCATAATAGTAGGTTTATAGTTAGCATATAACAACAATAAAACTTCAAAATGAGCATACCATAAACAATAAATAATTTTTTGCTTGTTGCTTATTATTTAGCAATATATATCTGGAGATGATTCCATATCAATATTTAGAGATTATTTTTATAGCTTATTCCTTTTTACAGCTGCATTATATTACATTATGTGAAGGTACCATAGTTTATCCAACCAATCTCCAATAATAGACATTTGAGTTATTTTCAGTTTTTTTGAAATTAGCACCACAATGAATAGCTTTGTGCCTAAATTATTTGCATTTTGCCAGTGCATCTTTGGGATAGAGTGCTACAAGTGGCATTGCTAGATCAAAAATGCATATGAAGTTTTGCTAGATGATGCTAATTTGTCTCTATGGAGTTGTGCCATTTTTGCATTCCCATCACCATTATAGGAGACTGCCCATTTTCCCAAAGACTTGCTAGCAGATCATGGTGTTATGATCTGGACTTTTTTCTGATCTGATAGGCGAGAAATTGTTTATCATTGTAGTTTTAATTTGCCTTTCTTTTATTATGAGCAAGGTTGAACATCTTTTCATTTCTGTGAACTGCCTGTTAATATTTTTTACCTATTTTTCTTCTGGATTAGTGGTCTTCTCAACTTTCAGGAGCTCTTTGATTGTTAGGGAATTTGCTCTTCATCTGTGATATGTTATAAATTCTTTTTTCTAGTTTGACATTTGTATTTTGACTTTACTTATGATGTTTTTTGTTTTGTTTTTGCCCTGAAAGCTTTCTGTTTTACGTGGGCAAATAGGAAAGCTTTTCCCACTCCAGGTTATAAAGAAATTATTTTCTTCAAGTAGTTCTATTGGTAGATAGTATCTTAAAAATTTTTTTTATTATGGAAATTTTCGAGCATAGAACTATATGGAGAATCGTGCAGTGGACTCGTTTGTTCATCAATCAGCTTCACCAACTATCATTACCCAGCCTATCTTGTTTCATCTATACATCCATTCACTCTCCTATCCCATATTATTTTGAAGCACATCTTAGATATTATATTATTTCATCTATAAATATTTTGGCATTTAAACAGTCTTTTAAAAATTTACATTGGGGCTGGCCTGTTGGCGTAGTGGTTAAGTTCGCTCACTCCACTTCGGTGGCCTGGGATTTGCTGCTTCAGATCCCGGGTGCAGACCTGCGCATTGCTCATCAAGCCATGCTGTGTCAGGCTTCCCACATATAAAGTAGAGGAAGATGGGCACGGATGTTAGCCCAGGGTCAATCTTCCTCAGCAAAAAGAGGAGGATTGGCTATGGATGTTAGCTCAGGGCTAATCTTTCTCACACATACACACACACATACACACACACACACAAATTTATATTTTATGTTTGTTGCTGGCTTACATGTAATTAATTCCATTTATTATTTTATTTTATTAATGTAATTAATTTTGTATATTAAGCAAATATCTTGTTTAAATCTTGCTTTAAAAATAGTTTATAGATTTATTTGTTTTCTATATAAAAAAATCCTATCATATGCTAATTTCTGCAGTCTCTCTTCTTGCTTTCTAAACTTGTATCTTTTATTAAATTCAAAAAACTTAATCTTTGGGGCTGGCCCAGTGGCGTGGTGGTTAAGTTCAGCACATTCTAATTCAGGAGCCTGGGTTCACGGGTTTGGATCTTGGGTGCAAACCTACACCACTCATCAACCATGCTATAGTGGCAACCCACGTTTGGAAGATAGAGGAAGATTGGCCACAGATGTTAGCTCAGGGTGAATCTTCTCAAGCAAAAAGAGGAAGATTGGTGACAGACAGCTCAGGGCGTCTTCCTTAAGGAAAAAAACATTAATTTTTTTATACTTTGCTGACTAGGACTACCATAGAAGGTTTCTTTTTCTAATTTTAAAAATAATGACTCCAATCTTTTATTTTATGTTTTGTATACTGTAGGTTTTTGTAGACACCCTTTCTCTGCGTAAGGAAGTTAACCTTCATTTTCTAGTTTGCTATTAATTTTAATCATGAATGGGTATTAAATTTTTTGAATGCTTTTTTTGCATCCATTGAGATATCAGATGGTTTTATCTCTTTTATTTATTTATTTTTTAAATTGTGGTGAATTATAAGACTTCTTATAATTAAACCAGATTTGCATTCCTGGGATAAAGCCACCTTGATCCAGATGCATTGCATTTAAAAAAAGTGTAAAGCTGGATTCAGTTTCTTAATATTTTGTTCAGAGTTTTGCATCTACATTCATGAGTGAGATTGGCTTGTATTTTCCTTTTCTATTAGGGCCTTGTATGACTTCAATATCAAGATTATACTAGCTTAATAAAATGAGTTGGGAACCTGTTCCCTCTTTTTGTATTCTCTGTATAAATTAAAATTTTTTTCCTCTGAAATCTTAAGAGAACTCACCTATAAAACCATGTAAGCCTGGTGATATTTGCGTAAGAAGGTTCACAGAATTATTGATATTTTCTATCTCTTTTTGAATCAGTTTTATTAAATTGTATATTTTTAGTGGAACTTGTCTATTTCATTTAAGTTTTAAATTATTAGCCTAATGCTGCATGGTATTTTGATTATCTTTTTATTTTATCTTTCTGAATTTCTCTAACCCCATTTTCATTTATAATATTGTTTTTTGTGTTCTTTTTTCTTGACCAATATGTTTGTCTGACATTGTTTATTATATTCCATTTTTAATTAATTAATTTTAATGATTAATTTCTATTATTTAATAATTTTCTTTCTTCTACTTTATTGATATTTTCTTTTTATTTTTCTAACTTTTAATTTTGACACTTCATTCATTAACTTTTAGCCTTTCTGCTTTTCTATTATAAACTTTTTAAAATGGCTATGCATCCCATTTATTTTGGCTTGTTGTATTTTAAAATTTTCTTTGATCTCTGAGTAATTTAGAAGTACATTTTAAATGTCAAGACATAATTTTTAAGAAGTTATCCTTTTGTTATATTTTAAACTAAATTGCCTCTTGGTGAGGGAGTATGGAATGTATGATAATATATTTTCAAATTCATTGATACTTTGTGCCCTGGTACTTGATCAGTTTTTGCCAATACTCCATATGTGTTTGAGATAATGTTATTCTCTAATTCTTTGGAGCAGGGCTCTTTATATGTCCATCAAATTAAGCCTGTTAATTTTGCTATCCAAATCTATATCCTTACTAATTTTTAGTTTTTAGTTACTAAGATGAATTTGTTAAATCTCCCACTAAAATAGTGAATTTATTAACTTCTTGTAACTTTGTGTATTTCAAAGCTATATCATTTGATGCAATAAATTTTAGACTTGTTTTTCCTTCTCAATCTGATATACATATATATATATGTAAATATAAATTGTGCAACTAATATGAATTTTAACCCTAGGCTTATTTGATGGCAGAGTTTGTTATAAGTTTTAGGGAGACTATTATTTATACTGTAATTATTCTTATCTCCAGAGTCAAGATTGGATCAAACAGGTTTTTCTGATGACTCCCTTTGTGGCAGGCAAGTGGATCATTTTTTCTTACTTATCCTTTTATTGAGAGTATGGCCCCTTTGAGGGTCCTATTATTACGTAGGGGTCTGATTTCAGCCCCTTTGTATTATGTATGCTTGAGCCCTGGTCTATCATTTTGAGAGTGACTGTTACTTCCCACATCTCTAGGTTCACGTGTTGACTTTTACCATCAGGACTGTTCTGACTTCCAAGTTTCCTTAATACTCTGGTTTCAACTCCCTGTTAAATTTTTTTTTTTTTTTTGCCATAGTGGTTTTCCCTTATTTTTTTGTGAGCTCAACAATGTATTTAAAAGCATGCTTATTATAATACATGCAGTAGAAGTTATTTTGTGATGGACATTTTTTCCCCAGATTATCTAATCTACCATATTGCCATCTAATCTACCTCCTATCTTACAATAGGCTTTTAACCAGTATCCTTCCTCAATCCGTTCTCTACAAAGTTACCAGAATAATATTTTTACAATATCAGTCAGATTGTGCTGCACAAGACTAAAATTCAAATTCTTTACCATGATATACAAAGGCTGTGTAACCTGGCCCCTGCCCACTTTTCAAACTCATCTTCAAACTTTCCACTCTACAGACTTGCACCAACCACCTTGTCTTTCTTTCTATTCCTTGATAGGCTAATGTAATCCTTGCCTTAGATCTTTTATTGATCTATCCCGTCTGCCTAAAATGTTCTCTCCCAAGATCATTGTAGTCTGATTCCTTCTTATCATTCAAATTTCACCCAAATGTCACTTCTTCAGAGCATACTTCTTTGGTCATCTCATGCAAAGTTGCCCCTCCATAACTCTCACATCACCCTGGTTGTTTTCACAGAATTTATTGCCATCTGAAATTATCTTGTTTATTAGTTTACTTGTTAATTTTCTCTCTCTCTTCACTAGAAGTTCCAGGAGGACAGGGACATGATTCATTAATATTTGCCCAATGCCTAGAAGAGTTTAGATATTCAATATACATTTATCAAATGAAATTCATTAAAAAATGTTTACTGAATACCTGCTATGAGCCAGACATTGTTTGGGGTGTTTGGGATACATAAGTGAAATGAACAATTAAAGGTCCCTCCCTGTACAGCTTATATTCTAAAGGGGTAGATAGACATTAAGCAATAGCATATCACATAAGTAAATAAGCTGACATTTTAGAAGGTCATCTGTGCAATGGAAAAAAGAAAGTAAAGTAGAGTAGTGGAGAGGAGCAGTTTGCAACTTTAAATAGGATAGGTTAGGCTTTATTGATAAAGTTATATGACAGCAAAAAATGAAATGGGAGACTTAGTTGGATGGATATCTAGGGCAAGAGCATTCTAGGCAGAAGGAGCAGCAAGTGCTAGGGTCCAAAGGAGTCAGAGTGCTGGGAATGGAGTCAGAAGGTGGGAGGAGATGAATTTAGGAGGTAACTGGAGGCCAGATTAAAGGGCTTTGTAGACTATTATAAGGATTTTGGTTTTTCCTCTGAGTGAAATGGAATTCATTGGAGGATGCTGAGCTGAGGAGTGACATAATCTGCCTTGGTTCTAAAAGGATCACTCTGACTGCTGTGCTGTGGATAGACGTTGGCAAGGCTAGACGCGGAGAGACCTGTGAAGAGGCAGCTACAGTAATCCAGGCAAGAGTTGATGGCGGCTTGGACTAGGTGGTGGCAGTAGAGGTGGTGAGAAGTGGTTGGATTCTCGAAATATTTTGAAGGTTGAGATAACAGGATTTGCTAACAGTATAGACATGTGTTATGAGAGAAAGAAAGGCATCTAGGATGATATTGACAACTGGAAAGATGGAGTTGTCACCAATTGATATGAAGACCATGGGTGAAGTAGATTTGGGGAGAAAAGAATAGGAGTTTTGGAAATGTTGAATTTAGACTATAAGTAATAATATTGAGTAGGCAGTTGGAGCTCAGAACAGGAGTCTGGGGAGGAAATATAAGTTGGAGAGTGGTTAGAATAGAGGTGGCATTTAAAAGCCAGGGAATGAGTGTAGGCAGAGAAGAGAAGGGGACCAAGGCCTGAGCACTGGGTGACTCCAATATTAAGCGGTCAGGGAGATGAGGAGGGACCAGCAAGAGAGACGGAGAAGAAGCTACCACCAGTGAGCTAGGAGAGGAAGAGGGGAGTGGATTCTGGAGCCAAATGTGGATGTTACATGACTTTTTAAATATACTCCTGTAAATGTATAATTTTTGAAATTTCCAAAAATGTAAATTAAAAATGATGATTATTGTATTAGTTTCCTGATGTATACATTTTATAATCACAAAAAAATCTGTTCAGAGAAATCCTTTACAATTTCCAATATCAAATAACGTGTAAGCTGAGATTTTATAGGACTTAAAACGTGAATCTTTAAACTTGGCTTCTGTGAGGGTCTCACCTCTGTGTTGTTTTAACTCTCCCTCTGGAGGGAGAGGTAATTGTCTCTTCTTTTCGTCTTTGTTGGGGTTCCCATTACCATGAAACTGGCTGTGACTTCAGGCCTGTCTTCCCCATCTGAGGTCTGTTTGCTGTTTGTGTTGTGATAAAAAGGATACCTGGGGGAAAGAACATATAGAACATTGATGGAAAGGCCAGCTTCTCACTGGCTACCCAGACTGGGCTTGCCCTAGGGTAGGTTTCAGGATAGTTCCTAATTGCCCTAGAGTTTTTGTGTATGGTACTACGTTGGGTGGCATATTTCTAGGTTCTCAACTGAATTTTACCAAACTGATCACATCATTTTTGCAACTTCCCACCACCATCCCCTCTCCTCCCCCCAAAAACCTGACATGTGGTAGGTATTCAGTAAGTGTCCCGTTGAGTTGGAAAATTCCCCCTCTAACATGGCAGACACAGTGCTTTCAAAACAACAGAAGATTTTGTTTTAAAAATCTATCCACTTCTGAGAGTGGGCTGTTACTTTAAAATTACACATACATATATGTGTTCTAGTAAACATAAGAATAAAGCGTACCTAAATTACAAATTATCACCTCAAAAAATTTAAAGCAGTTTATCCCTGTTGATTTTCCTTTCCCACTAAAGTCATCATCTGTTCACAGAGCACCAAGAGCAGCTGAAAAGACATGGCAGGGAATTGAACAAATTGAACATTCACAGCAGACAGATTTTCTCCTTCTGTGTGTGTGGTTTGGACATGACTGTGAACAGTTGGAGGTCAGACCATCACTAATATGTATAAAACTTTTGATGTTAATTTACCATTAAAATATATATTAATCTTTGGCAGAGGTGCAAATATCCTTGTCTTGCCTGAAGCGTTATTTCCCGTGATACGTAGAAAGCTAAAATCCACACTGGGCCAATTGAAAAGCAAGTAAACTTTTTCTTTATTAAAGCTCCATTTTGTTTCTCAGTGAACATACGTATATGAATTTCATTTTCACTCACTAAAAATGCCCTTGGAAAAGATTGGAATGATCCGTGAGGAAAAGAGGGATCATACAAATAGGATGCACGTGTCCTGTTTTGGCTACATTTAATGGGTTTCCCTGAACAGGTCCCTTCAGTAGCCACTTTGGCTGTGCCTAATCAACCTCAAACAAATGTCTTGTCAAGGAATGAAAGGATGCATAAAATTATGAGTGGCAGTGCCTTAGCATGTGAGTAGACTGTACTTTTCTTCAATTGTTGTAAAACAGATGTCTCTACTACCAAGTGTTGAGTTAGGGTTAGGGTTAGCATTGAGGTTAGGAGGCAGTTGGGGTAAAAAAAGAAGAGAGAGAAATACCCACTTAAAAGTCTCTTCATAGACTAGCAACTGGCTACATTTTCCTATAAACAGTTAATGACTGAATGGTCTTGAACATCTTTTCTACCACCAGGTACCCAGACTACACCAGGAGAGTAAATATTGTTTCTAAGCAGAATGGCACATTTTGGAAGTGCTTGCTTTATGTGGTTTGTGTGTTTATGAAGAAAGAAAATAAAAGAAGGGATTTTATTTTATTATTGCAACAAAACACAATTATTTTTGACATGTTGACATCTGACATAAAATGACATTGATGCATCTCCTCTGAATAAATCTCCTTTCTGTTGGTGTTGCTGAGAGTGCTTAAACCAACTTCCACTGGTTTCTCTTTTGTTCTCTTTGTTTCAGTTGGTAGCTGTTAATTTTGCAGACCGGTGTTGGCTTTTAATATGATATTATTATTAAAATAAAATAAAAACTCCTTAAACATTTAAGAGGGACAGTCTCCAGACAAGGCGGCATTAAACTGGCATTTATTGTTGATTTTCTTGGTTTCTTTTCTTTCTTTTTTCGTGATAGAGTAACAGTTTCAGGTGAACTACGGCTCTGAGAACTCTTCGAGAGAAACGTCTCGAGGTATCTTTCCTCAAAGATGCTGTTTAAATGGATGTAGATGTCATTAAACGATGACAAATCCTTTAAGTGGACTCTGGAATAATATTTGGGGGGATTCCAGAGACTGTGATGATAGCCAACCCAATGAGGCGTTTGTGTCCTTTTTTCATAGTAAATATACGATACAAAGCCACGGGCATTTGTTATTGTGCTCACGGCCTCTAAACTTAAGCTCCTTTGAACACAGGTTACTTTTCTTTGAACCCCAGCCTTCTGTATACATAGTCAGCTCCCCATAAATGATATTAATTCTCCATAAAAATATTAATTTTTGACAGAGATGTAAACCTTGTCTTGTCAAAGCTTCATTTTTCATGATCCACATAGAGATAAAACCCATATAGATAAAATCCATATGTCCAATTTGAAAAGTAAGTAACCTTTTCTAAAATTTCAAGCTGTTATCAAGGGCCCAGCCCTGGGCCATATGTGGTGTAAGATAAAAGAAAACTATAAATCATGACCCCTTCCTCCAAAGACACCACCATTGTATAAATAATACTTAACACGAGAACTACTAAATTACAAGGCAATATAATCAGCTGCTGAGCTTTGTGATAGAGACCATAAATGATGGAAGAACTGGGGAAAAAAGAAAGGTCTCTGAAAAGTTTTATAACCTACTTAAACTGAGCCTTGAAAAGAATGTTGGTGGAGAAAGTCAACCTGAGAAAGAGGATTTACTTCAAGCGCAAGCACCGTGATGGGAAGGGAATAGTAAAACGAGAGTCCTGAGCGGAGTGTGGCCTTCGGTCCACGGTAGGGAATAGTGGATATTCATGGTTACCTTGAGAATTTTCATTTTCTCTCAATAATTTTTGAAGAATTGCAATCTATGTTGCTGAGGGCCTGTCTCTGTGTTTTATTTATCAACCATTCAGGTATTCCACCAAAGAGACATTAGTATACAAGAGGTCATATAAGAATAGTCAAGAAGATTTTAACGTTTGATCTTAGTATCTATTAATTTGGATTTTGAATAGGAAAATGAGAGCCTGGTAACATCCCCGTCAGTAAATAAAATGTCTGGGATTTTTACAAGGAAAGACTTGCATATAATATTCTCAAATTCACTCATTTCTATGAGACCTGGAATGAAGTGATAAAATCAAGATCTTCCCCATGATGACAAGAGATTTTGCATTTTCACACCACAAATATGGTATGCCTGAGTTTTTCTGGTTGACAAATTGGAGAATTCATTTGGGCAAGACAATGAAGGTTCTCTATATCCTCCACTGGCTTCTTTATTTTCTTCTTCCTTCCTCTTCCTTTACCTAATGTGAATGGACAAAGGATTCTATGCGCCACTCCCCTTTTTTTTTCCCCTGATTTCTGATGTTTTAAGAAATCATGGAATCTAGGTGTTGTAATTCACTTCTGGCATTTTACTGCTCCGGTTTCCCTACAGTTTTCCCAGCTGAACAACCACAGAAAAACCTCCTTACAAATAGATCACTGGATCTTTGAAGGTTTCCTGCAAATCCCCAGGGTGAGAATGGCTTCCTCAACTCATAACCAAGGTTGTATCTCAGGCTGTCCACTATATTTCTCATCCTCCACCCTACTTGACACAGTCTATTGATAATTTCTTCTGGAAACTGGATAAAGGCAAATAAGATTGAGGAGGTCAAAAATAGAAGTTTAGTAACGTGTGTGAAACACACTGTTGACTTGATTTTGATGTGAGGCTACAGGATGTAGGAGAGCAGCAGAAAGAGACCCGGCCACGTTAGCCTTGTGAAAAAATGGACTGCGGACAGGAATAGCATCTTTTTGAAATAGGAAAATGGGAGAAATGGCTCTGAGTGTTGGATCTGGTCTTTTCTTTTTGCAGGAATTCTGTTGTCTCTTTAGAAAATATAAAAGCCGTTCCAAGGCACATTGGCACCCGCGTGGCACTGCAGCCTTCTCTTGGCACCGCTTCATCCTGTTGCTGGCAGGACAGAGCATGGACCTCTTTAGCCTCATCCTCTGTTGTTTTCTGCACAAGAGCCAAACATTGTGGCTATTCGTGAGGCAAGGCTGGCAGCTGAAGAACCCAGATGCCAAGCTCTGGACTGGACTTCTGTTTGGTTTGTGGCTGGTCCCTTTCCTGGCATCTGCCCTGGCTTTGCAGCAGCCTGCGTCCCCGTCTGCAGAGCTGGGCTCGGGATTAGGCTTCTGTTGGCTCCCATGGATGTTCGGTCACTGTTTCCCTTTTGAATTATCCTTGATTATGAGGAATGTGTCCTTATGACACATTCCTCCCCAGGCGCCTGCTCAGACGATGTGCCTTTGCTGCTAAAAAAGGGGTTTTCTCTCAAATCACTTGCCATTGTTAGCAAGAAAGCTCTTGGAATGGGAGCATTCTTCTTCAGATAGAAGGATGTAAAATGAAATACAAAAGCTTGTATTTTAGACACAAATTTTTATTTTCTTCTTGGTGATAGGAAGGGCTCTGAATGAAGTTAAACAAAAAGAAAACAGAAACAAAATTAAAAAAAACCCAGAAGCATGAGAAATTCCAGAAGGCTCTTCTTTCTTTTTCAGTTCCTTTGGACTTTCTGTTGCCACACAGTGCTACTCTCCTTGACCGAGGAAAATGATTTCATTTCTTTGTCAAGACTTTCGACTTGACAAAAGGGAGAGTGAGTTCTCCAGGTTACAGGAGGTAGTATATGTATGGTTTTACAAATAGATGTTGAGGTGAGTTTCCCCTGGGTGAGGAATATTGGATCACATTCTGCTGGTGAGGGGCTGGGGGTAGGAGGTCAGGCAGTAAGTTTGACTGTACCTTGATGGAGCTCATGGATAGTTCCCTGATATGAGGCGATCTCATGCTTACCTAAGAAATGAAAATCAACTTGAGAAGTTCACCAACTAGAAGGGAAGCTAAATGTACACAGACACAACTCAGAAATACTCACCTCTGGAATATCTCTGTACATCAGGAGGCTTCTGGCATTTGTTCATACTACAGAATCTTTAGCTATTTGCCCTCCTTGTAACTGACTATTTTTCATCAGAATTATAGATACAGTTCAAAGGGAAGAATGAATTATAGCTAAATAGAAGATGCTTTGCTTTACACATCACAGTGTCTAAATGACCTTCGGGGAATTTGAGCAACGTTGGACCAAAATACCACATCTGCAATCCCATCAAACTGAAGGATTATTCACTGCTCAATTTCTGCAGCTGGAAAAGAAATTTGTCCCAGTGGCAATCTCTCTAGCTTCATGAAATCTCAATGAAAGCTAAGTGTTTGAAGTCAGACGGACCTGAATTCTAGTCTCGGCGTTGCTCTTTATGAGCTTCATAAACTTGAGTAAACTCCTGAACCTCTTTAAACCTCAATTTGCTCCTCTTTAAAATGGGAGTACCTATTTCATGGGGTTGCTGTGATTGTTAGATGACAAATTTGTGGTACAATGTATGGCACAGAGTAAGACCTAAATAGATGTTGGCTGGTGTTAAGATTCTCTGTAGGTTGGGGCAGGAAGAAGACCACCCGCCAGTCTACAGAGCTGTGTCATTTTTATCTCATTTGTTGACCCTCATATTTATTGACCTTACTGCTTTTTTGTGTTTTTTTTTTGCTGAGGAAGATTCACCCTGCGCTAACATCTGTTGCCAATCTTCCTCTTTTTGCTTGAGAAGATTTGCCCTGAGCTAACGTCTGTGCCAGTCTTCCTCTATTTTTTGTGTGGGTCACCTCCACAGCATGGCTGCTGACAAGTGGTGTAGGTCTGCGCCTGGGAACCGAACCCAGGCCGCTGAAGTGGAGCATGCCAAACTCAACCACTAGGCCATGGGGCCGGCCCCTGCCCTTACTGCTTTTAACAAGGCAGAATGACCTGTGTTCTTGAGACTCGGGGCTACACATAACGTGGTGCCAGATAGGGCATGCAGTAAGTAAATGTCTGCTAAAAAATAATAATAGTGGGCAAGAAAGACTTTATCCCCCTGAATGTATTATTTTAGAAAGTTAAGCCGAGATACAGCCAGTTCATAAATTACCGTCAAAATAGATATCACCTGAGGTGGCCAACAATGGAAATTTCAAGCCTTGAGTGTATAAGACTGAGGAAAATATCTATTAAAGGAACACTTTCCAAATTTGGAACTGTTGTCACACTAGTCTGGAACATAAACAGTTATTGACCTAGGCAGGTGACTGTAGCAGATGCAAAGCACACTGGGGAGGAGCAGTAGTCAGTAAGTGAAGCTTTAGTGTCATTTGTGGGCTCTAGAAATAGGAGCCCATCTCTAAATCTAGAGTATAAGTGGAGGTGGGGTTGGTACTCTTTTTCCTGTAAAGGGCCAGATAGTAAATATTTAGGCTTTGCAGGTCATGACGTTTCTTAGAGTTGTAGTGTGAAGTCACCATAGACAATATATAAGCAAATGAATGTGGCTGTGTCACAATACAACTTTATTTACAAAACCAGACTGCAGCAGGATTTGGTCAATCCATGGGGCATAGTTTACTGATCTCTGGTATAAGGGATTGAAGGTGTGATGAGTCAATATTCAGAATTTTATTTTGTAATCAACTTTTAGGTGGGTCACATAGTCCCTAAATAAGGCATCTCTCATTTCTTATTTCTTTCTAATTAGCAGTTCATTGAACTAAGATGTGTGAGAATTTTAATGTGGAGAAAAGGATCAAAGACTATGAACCTGGGGTCCAAACTCAAGGGACAGACATGTGTGAGGAGCAGGCAGTAATAAGATAATAGGGAATGGAGGGGTGGGATGGGCACTAGAAAAAAGAGCACAAACTCTCTTCCAGCTGATCATTGGCCTAGAGAAATTTGGGACCAGTGTTTCAGATACTCCAATTTTTCAAAAGGATATAGAAACCTGATAACATTTCCTGATTTTTAAATATTGGCTTACTATTTTAAAAACACAGTGTGACCATATCAAAACATATGTATGGTTGAAATGTAGCCTGCAGGCTGGTAGTTTGTGACCTTTGCTTTTAGCCCACAGATCTTCCACCTCTGAAATACTGCTAGTTGCCTTGAAATGGGACCAGAGGTTTTTCCAAAGCTAGTCTGAATTTTGCAAGGACTCGTCAGTTTTATGCCTGCTTCCTTAAACTCACCCATCTATTTCAAAACTGTCTACCCCAAGTTGGCACCACAAAGCTCTGCCTGATCATATGTACCAGCTACGCTAAACATGCCCAGTGGAATTCTATCTATAGAATTTCATTAGAATTTGAACAGCCTAAAGGAAAGGGCAAGGCTTGGCAGCTTGTTCATTACAGTGAAGATTTATGGACAACCAACCTAGAAAATTCAGAGGGAAATCAGTCCATGTTGCGTTTGAAATTGTCCAGCTCTGCTTGAATATGCTAAATCCTCCCTTATCTCATTTCTGTTCTTTGTGTTGGCAGATTCAGTTCTACGATTCAATAGAAACCATTCTCTTTTCCTAATATTAAAGTCTCATTTTGCTCTAAACTCTAATAATTTGAGACATTTTTTTCTGAGTTGAATATAAACAGAAATTACCTTTTCATCACTTGAAAGTTTAATTCTCTAGTTTTAATGAACTCCTTAAAAATAAATTGGATAGATTAGATAAAACTTGTTTTTATTTGACAATCTCAAACTGCATTGTTGTGGAAATATTTGGGGTGCGAGTTGTAATTTTAACGTCCTGTCCTTATCCCATGGGCATTAATCTCTTTGGGATTCATCTGTACAGAAGCCATCTGAAAATTCTTCTGGGAAATAAAATTCACATGCTAGAGGTCTTTGGAGGTTTTTAAACCCAACCTCTTTTTTCTTTTTCCTTTTTAGCAGCAGTTCTCCCAGAAATAGTCTATTGTGCCTGACATAATGTATCCAATCCTGAACTTGAAAAGGTTCCACCCCTATTTGTAACTCAGTGACCCTGAGGCCCAAATTGGTATTGAACTTTCCGAAAAAGCACTCTTGGTTCTTTAACAAGAACTTATTGGTAATTAGCACCCTAGCCTGGGCCTACATTTTGGGTTGTCAAAATAAAAATAAAAATCGAGTGGCATCTGTTGATCTGGAGAAAACAAAACCGGTTATACACATTTAACTCTGCGTTTTAGAAATTCTTAAATTAATCCCATTTTAGCGTTCTGGAGAAAGGTGCAGCGGAATGAAATGATCCCATGAAATCCTCGTGTTCCATAAGGTGTCTTGAAGTTTGATTGGATATTAACTAAAAGATCATTTTGTTTCTCTTTTATAGTAGGAGATGCAATGTGTTCATTTTATAACATCTCCGCTGTTTGGAATAAATCACCAAGGACAGATGCTCATCACATTTCGGTTCAATAAAATTCTTTGCAGAGTCTGAACAGATACATGGCTAGTTGCTTTAGGTCTCTGTCCAGGCCATTATTTGTTTGGAAAATCAAATTCACAGAACAAAATAGAGTTACACTAAGGACATTGAAATTAATATTTTGTCTGCTGTCTTATGTGTTTGTTGCTATTTTTTGGCAAGGTCGTGCCTGTAGTACTTTCCCTTCAGTTTCACATGTTTCACCTTTATAAATATCATCGACCACTTCTTCATCTTTTCTTCTAAAACAGCACAGTTAATCTGATTACCTGCTGTTAGATCTTCTAGTAATACCGTTTTAAAGGTTCTCAGCAGAAAAATTTGCCAGTGCTCTTGAAGAAGTGCTAAAATTCCACGTTCAGTCTTTTCTGTGGTGGCAAATGGGTTTTCAACAAGCAAAACCGAGGCGTTATTTTAAAGTAATATATATGTGCTGTAAAACTGTTGGTGAGTTTTGGACATCTTTCATGTGCTGTATGGCACTTCTCTTGAATTTTTAAAAAAATCAAGAAGACATAATCCACTTGACTTGCCAAGATTTTTTTTTAGAGGAGAAGAGATTTGAGCTTAAAAAGTAGTGACTGTACATCTTCAGTTGATATTTTCTTGAAGAAGTGTCATATGGTTTTAAATTATTTATCCAAGAGGGTATATGATAAACAGTGGAGGCTTTCCATAATGGTGTGCAAGGTAAAAGTGTGCATTTTACCAAACATTCGTAAATGCACGTTCCTGCATTTGACAAAGCTGCAGGAGTCGCCTGAGAAAATATTGTTTGTGTACGTGTGTTTTGTGTGTGTGTGTGTGTGTGTGTGTGTGTGTGAAAGAGTAAAGGAGAGGCTTGAATGTTGAGTAGATAGATCAACCCATGGCTAGAATGGTGTAAGGGTGATGATCATTCCCAAGGGTGACAGAAAATTCTCGTTAACCTGTCATGAAAACGAACCAAGGAAATCCAGGGTGTATAGTAACCATTCGGTAGGGTTAATGTTCTGCCACCATCTGACGGGACCCGAAAAGTGGGAACTTAGGCGTGTGGCTCCAACCACCACCAGTGAATTTTGCTCGCTGTTTATTAACAACCACGTCAGTGCTGGAATTACTTCCGAGCTTCCTCTCTTTCAAGAATGTGTTTCTCACCCTGGAATTAAAAGAGCATTTTTATTGGTGTATACTTCTGTTTTGACGAAGGACTCGGTGGCTGTCAGGCCATTTTCGGGTTAGCTATGTTTTTTTTTCCCACCCTGAATTGGGTTCCCAAACTGCAGAGAGAAATCTTCCCTACGCGCAGATCCCGAAGTTTACAGCAAGTAGACGATAGGAGAGAAAAATTATGCCCTTTCTTTTATTTAAAGATCGCCTTCGTGTTGAACTGGCTTTTTACTGCCATTAAATATTTGCTTTCTGAGTGCATCTGTATATATTTTCTTAGCTCTTAACTACCATTTCTGCTCGGTTTTGTATCTGCTAGCCCCAGCATTTACAACCTACGAAAACCTCATAAATCTACTTCATTTTTCTAATAAGACATGAAAGTCCTTAATTGGCCTTAATGAAATGCACTTAAAGGGCAATAAACGTGTTTAAGCCCCTCTTTCAGGGTGAGCTTCAGTACTCGCTCTACTCTGTTTTAGCCTTTCTGGTAATTAATCATTTATTCATATGTGACGAATCAGTAAGAAGATCAAGTAACTACTGCACAATTGCATGATAATAAGCTGCTCATATATGTGTCAAGATTTAGCAATCCTTTTTAAAGCCTAATTTAAAGTCATTTTACAACTAACCAGACTGCTTCTCTGAAGCATTTTTTTCCCCCAGTATCTTTTCTACATATTTTCATTTGGATGCCATCTTTTTATTTTGTTTATAGAGCCCAGTCTGCCTTAAATCCACTTATGGCACCAGCGTGAATTTCAGCAATGCAAACATTTACCATTGTTTTTCAGCCAGCTTGGAATTCTCTCTTTGATCCAAAGGGGAGGGGGTGGAGGAGAA
This sequence comes from Tapirus indicus, assembly GCA_031878705.1. Lineage (NCBI taxonomy): Eukaryota > Metazoa > Chordata > Mammalia > Perissodactyla > Tapiridae > Tapirus > Tapirus indicus. The sequence goes on from CM062920.1 coordinate 23,372,473, forward strand.
GCAAATGGAGAAGAAGGACCGCATTTATAAATAGAAGACCCAAGAGTCCCTGCCATTTTTAGTACATATTTAAATCTTAAATCTGCAGTGATTTATGGAGACGTGTTAATCATTTGCCTGCACCTTAGCACTCTGAGAATTCCAGCAATTTCCCATGCCACAAATATGCCAATGGAGGGGTTCCTTTTCCTGCAGAGGAATTCTTTTTTTTTTTAAATTGAGATATAATCGACAAAGCCCTCACCACAAAAGAGGACTTCTTACTTTCTATGCAAGCTGACAGATGGAATGTCTGATTTCCTGTTTGTGTGTACACAAACTGGGGATTGGATTTTCCTGGTTGTGTGTGTACTGCGTGTGCTCACAGGTAAGCCTAGATGAAGATATGTGAGGAAAGATTTGGACCTGCCCGATTATGGTATCCAGAGCTGCTTTGCGCTTATGAAATACATCTTGAGTTGATCCTGATGTTTGATTGAAGGGTTGGCATCAGTTATAGTCAAGGCAAGTTTGTTCAGTCCAAGTAAATCAAAGTAATTAAGAGAAGAGTCAAAAGTCTGTCTCCAGGGGCCTGCCAGGTGGCAGAGTGATTAAGTTCGTGCGCTCTGCTTCAGTGGCTTGGCGTTTGCAAGTTCAGATCCTGAGCGTGGGCCTACACACTGCTCATCAAGCCATGCTGTGGCAGTATCCCACATACAAAATAGGGGAAGATTGGCACAGATGTTAGCTCAGAGCCCGTCTTCCTCAACAACAACAACAACAAAAAGTCCTTCTCCAGCACGTATTAACACATGTAGATCACTTGAGGTTTAATTATTCAGGTGTCTTTAATGCTTGCCTATAAACAGCAGGTGATAAGACCAGATATATATATATATTTTTTTTCTTAAATAAGAAGAGACAAACTCAGTAGAGATGGCACCTATGAGTACAAACTTGCCATCTGAATTGGTTTGCTCTCTGAATTTTTGCCTCCTTCTGTTATACATGTTAGAATTAGAATGAAGCTGTAAATATGTTAGTCCCTCCCTCACATGTACTTAAACCTTGTTAATTCAAACGTGAGGTAAAAAAGGTGAGCTTGAATTGGTGGCAAAGCTGAGTAGTATAATTTTTTGAAAAAATGTCATTTTGTTACTTTCAAGTATAAAAAATGGCCACTCCAGTGTAACCAGGAAGAGGGAGCTCTGGCCAGATTCACTTTTATGTCTGGAAAATGACCACATGTGACAGCACACTAATTGTCTGGTGGTAGTGAATGCTTCTGAACCATTTCAAAATTGTTCTCTTATATACCTTAAAAATTCCTCTGCAATTCAACTGTAGGTAGGCTCCTCTCATGTAGAAATTGTATTTTTTCTTGTGTAGCCAATACAACTCATCATAGTGAATTTAATACATATCTGTCAATTTACTTTGACTCAGCAACATTTTTTATAAATCCTAGGCCATAAAAAAAAGTAAATTTTATTCTAACTTTCTTGCAATTATACATTCCTGAATAGAAGGCACAAAATTAATGAGATTTAATCAAGGCACCATTTACATTGCAATCTATGTGAATGGCTCCCCCTGGAGTTGTGCAGTGCACAATTTGTGCATCCATACGTTGTAGCTCTGTTTTTCTGGTTTGTCTATATACACCTGGCCTTGATAGAGAAATAGCTCTGATTTTGGCTGGAAAAACTGTTGAAAAAATTGTTTCCTTCATTTTCAGATGGCATATGTTCTGCTTTATCAGATACCTCTAAAGGAGATCCTTAAATGTAGCAAAAGTGTTCTCATGTGTTGATTGTTATATTTTAAACTTGATTACTCTAATGTTTTCTGCAATTCCTCACATGCAGTATATCCTATTTATCTAGCTCTGAATCACTCTGTGGGTGAAATGTGAACTGTATCCTCATTCTATTTTGTCTTTCATTTTGTTTGTGACAAAATAATGTTACTTTCCTTCAATTTACGACAAAGTTCCTTAGGCCAAATAACTTTTACAAAAAAAGCAAAGTGATAAACCTTGAGTAAAATAAATTTTTAAAAAGACCTGGTTACTCAAGTTGTACTAATCAGTCGATTTCAATAATTTTAGGGAGAAAAAGACGCAACTTTAGAATATGAAAGCTGAACTCTTTACTGGGCTTGAGATTTTAAGATGGCATGCTGCAGCCTAAGCCCTCTGACTAGCATCTCCCCTGAATTTTGCAGAAATAATCACAATGTGTAAAAATAATCACAATGTGTAAAAATAATTGCAATAAGGTGATAATTTAGCAGTAAAAGGAAAAGTCCAGACCCAGTTTAATCAGTTAAAGTGTCTCTCTGGTTCTTCTGATTTGTTGTTCATTTACGCTGGGCAGCTGGACAATAGGATTTTGCACGGGCCACAAACAATGAAATAAAACAGCAAGATGTACTGTATTTTACTGAAACATACAATAAAGGGCAGCAGGGGACTCGTCAAAGCCCAATATTCAAAGACTGTAATTTTTTATCACTACTTTATTTCCTAAACCAAAATGTTTTTGGATATAAATATTGGATGAAAACAAAACTGGACCGCATTTACTATCATGGAGGCAATACCTCAATCTACTTTTTATCAGAATTAAATTAATATTGTGTGAGTAGTTTTATAGTTTTAGCATTTTATTATTATTTATGTTCGAACTGCTCTGCATAAATAGAATTGTTCCTTGCTTCTTTTTGTTTTTACTACTAATAAAAAGTAATAGGTGTCATAATTCAGGGACTGTTTGCATTTCAAGGCATTTTCTGTTTGGTCTTGGTGGCCTGGGGAAGGAGACATACCCCAAACCAGAGCGCAAGAAGCTTTAATAACAAACGTAGAAAGCACTTCTATGGAGCACTCCATGTTTAGGCAAGAATGGCCAAAACAAAGATGGACAATTAAGATTTTAAAATTGTTGAACAGAAAGCCAGTCTAACCAGTGACTGTATTGTGTGAGCAGATATATATCTGTGTTACTTTCCAGCTTCATTCATGTTATGTCCGGTAATTGCAGAGTACACATATATTTATTAATAAATATCTTCCCTTAATTACCTGCTGATTTCTCAGAACACTTAAGAAAAAGAAGAAAATAGCTTTATTTGTGATGGGCAGGAAGGCAATTTTTAACCACAGCAACCATGTTTTCTTATATTTTCTAAAAAAAGACTTTTCAGAGGTAGAAGTGACAGGAGATACTTAAGTGAAAATCAGAAAATCAAAATCATTCCTTTGTGAAAGTCATAGGTTTCTGATATTCTTGAGGAAATTATGCAAGAATTCGAATTAGTCTCGTGGCTATGACCACGTTCCTTAAGTGGGCAGCTCTAGGGCTATATTGTAATAATGCTTTTATGCCTCAAAACCCGTGTTCCTGTCACTGTCTTAAGCAGATAGGCAGCACAAACAGTCCCTGTAACGCAGGTAACTCCCAGCTTCTCTCCCAAGGAAAAGAATATAACCTTTTTTTTTTGTTCTAGAGAAATCTTTGTTTTACAGTTAAGAGAGTTATATGAGTGTAGAACGGAAGACTATGTGGCCATTCAAAGGGATGTTCAGGAAGGATTTTTAGTTACATGGAAAATACTGATTCTATGACGAGAAGGGAAAAACACAGTTTGCAAAATTATACCCCCCATGAGATCTCAGAGACAGAAAATGTATTGCAGAAAGACTAAATGAAATATACTAAAATGTTAACAAAAATTGCTTCTGGGTGGCAGGATTATGGGTGAATTTTATTTTTCTGTGTGTATTTCTCTAATTTTCAAATTTTCTAGAACATGCATAGATTATCTTTACAGAATGAAACTAATATAAACTGTAAAAAATAAAGAAAATCATAAAAATTAGTCTTTAGGATGCATTTTTAATGAATTATATTGTTAAATTTTTACATACGTTGTCAGCAACGCTGTAAGAGAGCTAATATTATTATTTCCCATTTTACAGATGAGGCTACTAAAGCTAAGGGGAGACAAGGTAATTGCCCAAGTTCATACAGCTGGTAAGTAGAGAGAATTCAAATCCAGATGGATTCGTTCCAGTGCTCACATTTCCAACCACCGCATTATGCTGCCTTTCTGAGTCACCGGTCTTCACGCACACTTTATGTGTAAATAAACAATTGGAAGGTGTCACTGATTCTTCTTTGTTAAAAGGGGCAGTTGTGTGGCCACTTCCACCATGCTGGAGCCTGGCATCATCTCTTTTCTTTAGACAAGGGCTGTCACTTTTGGTGATTCTGCTTTTCTCTCTAAATCAAGGGCTATATTTTTGTTCAAATGAAACCGAATGAGCAGGGCTTCCCAACAGTGTCATTCCAGTTTATGACAGCTCCTTCAGTTTGCTTAAGCTTAACTTTTTAGGGTGACTCTGGAAGGTTCCCAAGGGCAGAGTTTTTCCCGAGCTCTTGTGCTAACTTTTTTGGATGCCTTTGCATCCTCACACTTCCCACCCTCTGCTACAATAAATATTAAGCCAGAATCCTTCTAATTCAGACCAGACTTGTCATTCTTTCCATAAAACTTGAAAAGTCTCAAACCTAATACCTGCAGAAACAGGCCTGTTTCTACTTATGTCACTTATTATACACATGCTTTTATTAACTTTGACTTTCTTTGGAGTTTCCCCTGAAGACTAGGGATTCTAATACAAACGCACTGTCAGTTAGAATTTCTGAAATTTTCATTTTGCTTCAGGAAAAAACAGTTTCTTTTTTGGTATCCTAAGGTTGTTTGAATTAAGCTCAGAGGGCAACTATGCAATTGGTTCCATCCTGTTAATAATTTTGTAGGAGGGTTTGAAGGTTATACTTCTGACCAGTTAGGCCTAATTTCCAAGGTTGCCACTACACTACATTTGCAATCCTCAGTGACAATGCAAAGTGATTAATGTAAACGATGATCCAGATAATCCAGAGAGATGGACTATTGAAGGTAAGGTTTTCTTGGGCTAGATTAATCTAGGGAAAGATGGAGCCATTGACCATCATTTGTCCTGGAAATTTGAATAAGCCTTAATGTTACTTTTGCTGGGCAGAGGTTAGATATCAAATTTGACACTTTTGAAACATGGCCCCAAATGTTTTGCTACTTCTCCCATTGAGAGGGGGTCTACATCCCTTCCACTTGCGTCTGGGTGGGCTTGTAAGTTCTTCCACCAATGGTGGACTGTCAAGGCTTAAGGATTAAAGCCATGCCTTTCAGCTCATTCTTGTACAAACACTACCTCTCTGGATGACCCTTCTTGGAACTCAGACACGCTGCAAGAAGCCCAAGTCCATGGAGGGGTGATATGAAGATTCTCCGGACAATAGTCCCAGCTGAGCCCAGCTTTCAAGTCATCCCAGTTCAGCTGCAAACATATGAGAGAAGCCTTCAGCAGCCCATGTGGGATCTAGCCTTTGTGAGCCTGGGAATTTCTAATTTGATGCCAGCCATTATCAAGTCTACTCAGCTGGGGTCCCAGACACTGTAGAGCAGTGACAAACCATTTCCACTGCGTGCTGTCCACATCTTGACCCACAGAATTGGTGAGCATAATAAAATAGTTGTTGTTTTACTCCATTAAGTGTAGAGTGGTTTGTTACACAACATGGAGAAGTAGAAGAGCAAGCTTTAAAAATTTTTCTCCCTTTCTTAGTTGTTCAAATGATGTCTTACTTGCTCTTATTTATATGAACTAAGAAGCCCCAAGGAATGTCAGAGGCATGGCAATAAAGACAGAAAGATGATTAAGGGACTCCTGGGGATGGGGTTGGGGGTTGAGGAAGAACATGTGACATATTCACTGGTACATATTTCCCAGCTTTTGTGGTATGTGAAAATAATTACAAATGTGTGGACTTTACAAAGAACTTTTAGATGCGTTTAATGCAATCGAATTGTCTTAATCTTACAAAGTGAGTATTACTGTTATCATTATCATCCTTATTTTAAAGATTAAGAAACTGGGATTCATATAGGATAACTAGATTTCCCAAAGACACACAGCTGCTTGGAGAGAAGAGGGGACCAGAACTCATGTCCCCTGACCTCCCATCCCTTGCTCTGCCTGGCACCAGTTGCTTTAGGAAAAGAGAACTGCTGCCCCTTTGTGGCAGCTGGTCTTGCCTCACACAATCCTAAGTGCCAACCTTTACAGGAAGCCAGAAGTGCCCCCTTTGCTGAACAGGGCCCAAAATAGCATCTCTCCACAGGGATGGAGGGGTTAAATAGAGGGAATACTGGCTGAGCTTTTCATTTCTCTGGGAAGAGCAGACAAAGACTTTTGAAGATCCTTAATGCAGACCTCATGCCTCAGTTCACTGTGCTTCATAGGAAGTTTGAATTTTTTTTTTTTTGGTGAGGAACATTGGCCCTGAGCTAACATCCATTGCCAGTCTTCCTCTTTTTGTTGAGGAAGATTAGCCCTGAGCTAACATCTGTGCCCATCTTCCTCTATTTCATATGTGGGATGCCACCATAGCATGGCTTGATGAGTGTTGTGTAGGTCCATGCCTGGGACCTGAACTTGAGAACCCTGGGCCGCTGAAGCGGAGTGCATGAACTTAACCCCTGTGCCACTGGGCTGGCCCCGGAAGTTTGATTTTTTAAAAAAATACCTTCCTTGTCTCTGATTAATATGTTCAGTCTTTCTAGCTTCTTGAACACATGGAATACAGTTATACTATCTGTTTTCATGTCCTTGTCTACTAATTCTATCATCTGTGTCCTTCTGGGTCAGTTTCAATTGACCCAGATGGGTTGCATTTTCTGCTTCTTTGTGTGCCTGGTATTTTCTAATTTGATGCCAGCCATGGTGAATATTATCTTGTTGGGTGCTGGATATTTTTGTACCTCTGTATTTCTGAGCTTTGTTCTAAGACATGGTTAAATCACTTGGAGGCAGTTATATCCTTCCAACTCTGGCTTTTAAGCTTTGTTAGATGTGGCCAGAGTTGTCGGGTTAACTTTTCCCTGCTACTGGGTGCTATGTCCTCTTAATCTTTAGACACATGCACCGGTTAGTCCTCCACTGAATACTTGAGAGGGACCCTCTGCAAATCTCTGAAGTTCTCTCCCTGTGCAGAGCTCCCCTCTCAGATTGTCTGCCCTGTGAATTGTAGCTGCCCTGGCTTCCCTAGACTCCCAGTCTGTCTCCTCAACTCGGGGAGACCACTGGGCTCTGCATGAACTTCCCCTCCCTCTAACATGGCATAGAAACTTTCTCCGGGCAGTAATCTGGGGCAGTTCTCGAGCTCACCTTGTTTTCTCTCTCATGGCTCGCTGTCCTTTGTGGTCTGATATCCACTGTCTCAAGAGCTGTGTTTTATATATTTTTTCCAGGTTGTAGTTATTTTAGGTGGGAGGATAGTGGGAAGCCCTGTTGTGTCTGGAAGACTCATGTGATAACACATCCGTTGATAGATGGTTAAAATTGGACCATTATTTAAATACCAGTCTTGTTTAACTATTTTCTTTCTCCCCGGAACTTTATCTTGAATAGGATCAATTTGTAGGTCCTTTAAATACTTCAGAGACCAAAAACTCTCTTGGATATTGTTTGAGGCCAATTTACCCACTTTCCAATGTTGAGATTACAGTTTGAGTGTGTTGTACACTTTATGGCTAAAGTGCAAATGCTAATTCATGCCCTCAGTAGGAGAAAAACATTTGTTTTTCTTTCTTTATACTTTAATTTTGATATTTAGATGTTTGTTTCTGGTGCCTTGTGCTCTGTTACGTATTTATTACGTGTATACTTCGTGCTTACTACTTAGTCATTTATACTGCTGCCTGATTTTAAAATCTTATATTGGAGGCAATACTTACACAATTAGAAGTGTCTCTTATCTCTTACATTAAAATCACTCACACTTCCTGTGAACTGCCACGGATTGCTCCTCACACCTCTCTGACTTAGTCACTTTCATTGCAGCAATAGAGGCTCACTTACAGGGTGTCATGGGAGCTCCAGAGGAGGAACTGACCCTCCTGGAATCTGGAAATGATCCAAGGCAGCTTCTTGGCAGGAGCTCCTGGATCTGTTCTGAAGGGCCCACCACCAATATGACTCCACCTCTCCCCATGTGTTGGTGGTCTCAGGTTGGAGTCCCCAGGAAACATACTCTGAGATGGAGAATTGGGTGCAGAGAATTGGGACTGATTCCTTTGAGAGAGGGAAGTAAGCAGGACTGGGCAGAGGGTGACGTTGGGCTGCAACGCGGTAGCACAAAGACCTCAGCCGATCCCAGGGGGAGCTCTGGAGCTGGGATGGCCCCTCAGAGTTGCCCCCAAATTGAGGGAAGAGGGTCTGAGTCTCTGTATCTCCCATCCACCTTGGTTGCAGGCTGCCCCTGAGAAGAGGGTGTGACCATGGGTGAGGCTGCTGAGGGCAATTCCCCAGCAGGGGCTCAGTGCTGAGCCATCAGCCTCCAGCACTCCCAGAAACTGGGGTAATGAGTACTTCCAGCAGGAAGGCACCTATTGGGTTTTGGAGTCCTGGGCAGCGATTTCAACTATTTATTAGCTGTGAGAACTTGGGCAAAGTCATTCATTCATTAGTTCCCATTCAACCAATATTTTTGAAATGTCTACTATGTATTCTGTTTTGTTTTCTGCCTACTGTATGTTTTAAGTTTTGGGGATAAAGAGGTGAGCTGGTCAAATTCAAACAAACCCCTTGCCTTATGGAACCTACAATCTCATTAGATGAGACAGGTAATTAATAATAAAAAATAATACAGGGGCCGGCCTGGTGGCGTAGCGGTTAAGTTCACGTGCTCTGCTTTGGCGGCCGGTGTTCACAGGTTCGGATCCAGATGTGGAACGATGCACCACTTGTCAGCCATGCTGTGGCGGCGTCCCATATAAAGTAGAGGACAATGGCACGGATGTTAGCCCAGGGCCAGTCTTCCTCAGCAAAAAGAGGAGGATTGGTGATGGATGTTAGCTCAGAGCTCATCTTCCTCACACACACACAAAATGATAATAATACAAATAATTACAGCTTGTCATAAGCAATTTAAAGTAACATAAATAATATAAAGTGCTTCTCAAACTTTAAATGGAAACAAATCATTTGAGAATCCTGTTAAAATGCAGATTATGACTCAGCGGGTCTGGGGTGGGGCCAAGAGTCTGCATTTCTAACAAGCTTGCAGTTGGTGCTGATGCTGCTGGTCCATGGACCACACTTTGAGTTGTGAGGTTATAAAGGACGTAAGCAGGGTGGACTAGGAGGGTCAGGTGGTAGGAGAAGGAAGCTACTTTAGATAGAGTGGTCTGTGCGAGGAGAGGATATTTGAATTGAGTCCCGAAGAAAGTGAAATTACTTCTTCTAAGTCCTAGTTTCCTCAACTATAAAATGGGAATAATAACAATAAAATCTGCACAAAGTAGCTACTCAATAAATATGAGCTATTCCTGTGGTTGTTGGCTCACCCAGGCTCATCATAGTTGTTCTGCCTCCTCCTACCTCACTACCTTTCATCTTTTACTCCTGCTGATTGCTGCCATGTTCTCACTATATTTTCTATTTTAAATTCCCAAGAATAGGAGTTTGATTGGCTTAACTCTATGTGGACCAACTGCTTTAGGCCCAGCCACTTCATCAGTCTGCCGATTGGCCATCCTTGACTTTGTTACTCTTCATTGACCCATCAGCTACAATGGAAGACAATGGGGTCATATGGTGTGAACACAGCTGCTTAAGGTCACTCCCTTAGTAGAGGCTATAGGCAGGCACCAAGGCTAATGTTTAATATGTGTGTCCCATTAGGTCTCTGGTCCCATTTTACTAGGGCTAGCGGCTTGTGCGTTCATTTCTTCTAAGGGATTGTGAGCTCTTTGAGGGTGGCACCTGTTTTTCCTGACACCTGGCAAAGTGTTGGAACAATAGGAACTTAATATGATGAGGGTTAATTTAGCAATATTATGTAGGTGCCAGGGGGCTGACATGCTCTGAGGAAGGTTTGGAGGAGGAGGCTGACAGGCAGAGAAGGAATCTGAAAGACGAGGGTGATTTCAATAGACGGAGAGAAGTGGAATGCTTTACAAAGAGGGGCACTTGCATCAGCAGAAGTTTGGTGGGTGAAAAGACCAACAATTTAGGGACAGACACAAACGATGTCTTGGCTTGTTCAAAGACTAAACTAAATTTGAGCAATATTTTTTCCTGCTACAGATACTAATTGGCATTTTCTTTAGTCTTCCTACATAAGAGTACCTTACACTTATGTGCGCACACACACAATATATATATAATAAAGATAAAACATCCCGTTAAAACATACTCCACTCATGCAGTTCCTTCACTGGCTGCAGAGCTGTAGAAGTCCAAAGCCAAGAGTAATAAAAACACATTAAGAGGCAGCTTGCATGGAGGTGGTTTTTTGCAAGGGTTCACAGATCTTATTTTAAGATTGAAGCCTCACAGGTGTCCTTCCTCCTCTTTTCAACTGACAGTTGTGGTTGTGCAAGGACCACGGCTGGCCCTGGTGAACTGCCAGCCAGGCTCAAACAAACAGCCACTTGTGGCTGTGGATTTCCTCTTGGCTCTGCCTGGAGGCAGCAGTTAGTGTTGGGGAGTTTGGGGCCTGGAGGCTGGGGTCAGACTTCGAGTGGTGCTAATTCTGACTCCAATCTCTTCATTTTTATTACTATTGTGACAATTTTAGCTTGTCCCTTGGACAAGAATACTGCCCAAGAAGAATTTTGGAGGGGACAGCCCTTCCAAACTGAACATCCCCTAACTTTTCAGTGACTATGACTCCTGATTGATGGGGATGCCACTATTTAGGTCTTTGGGATGTGGTTGAAGTTTCCTTCTCCCCTATCTATGAAGAAAAGTTCTGCTTAAATGAATGCCACAAATGAGAGTTAGGGGACATATTTAACCTGTTCAAGGTCACTCCATACCCTAGGAAAGCTTTCTAACTAAGCTCTCTCCCACTAGTCTTTTACCCTGGAATCCTTACTGTGCACCACAGCCAATTAATTCCAACATTTTTATCACATCGTTACCAAAATCTCTATGATTCTTTTACCTCTAGGATAAAGTCTCTTCCCCCTTTGCTCAAATTTAATTTTGCCTTCCCCAATCTGGCTCCAAACTCTTTCCACCCTTGCATGCTATTTTCTGTACACCAAGTCTCAAATCTCACCAGATTGGTGACCTCATTGTCCCTATATTCTACAATTCCTGTCTCCGGGTCTTTGCCCTCATAGTTGCTTATGCTGGCCGTGCATTCTCATTTCCTCTCTCTGAATTCACTCATTCTTCAAGTCTAGCTTAAGCCCCTTATTCTCCAGCCTCCAGGATGGCTCTGCTCCCAAACTCTTCCAGCATCTCCCTGGACCCTTCATCACTGAATCTCAATCTTGTCTGTATTATTTGTCAACTTCTGATGTGCCTAGGCTGTTTCCCCAACTAAGGCTGTAAACTCCTAGAAGGCAGGGATATTTTACCTACAGCACAATGCTCTGTGGTTTAATGAATTACTAGTAACTTGTATGAGGAATGCTGTTAATTACAAATAAATTTTATTGAAATCAGACCTCGAAGTTCTCATAGTTGAAAATTCTAATAATATCGGCACTACATATACTTGACATTAATAAATTTTCAGTATGCACAGACACATTATCTGATCATTTCCTCTCCCAATTCCCTGAGGAAATGCTCACTTTTGATATTGTCTAAGGCAAACAGCCCCACCCAAGTCCCCCTGAACTTCAGCAATAACTCCACACCCAGGGACGGAAGTATCCCTGGAGGCCATCTGATGGCATATCAGTAGACTTTTCTCTCAGGCTGATTTGTTCTCTATAGTTAGTAGGGTAGTGGGAAGACCTCTCCAGGGGGAGTCAAGAGACCGGCTCTAATCTCATCTCTGCTGGAAACTAGCTGTGGGGTCTCTTACAAGTGAACCTGCTTCCCTGGGGGAAGTTCCTTTAAACTGTAGATTTTGAAGGATGCGTGATCCCAGCCTGAGTTAATAAAGAAGAGGCAAGGCCAGCAGCACATTTCTGAAAATGTTGTCTAACTTTAAACTTTTGCCCCAGTTTTCCTCTATCTGTTTTCTCTTGTTAGGATTGCCTCCTTGCTTTCTCTCTCTCTCTGTCTCTTTCTCTTTCCTTTTCTCTCTGTAGTTGTCAGTAAATCTGATAACGATCTCGCTCTCCTTTTATTCCTCCCCTTGTTCTAACCACACTTGAGCGTGTTCTCCTTAGATAAACATTTCTCATGCCATGAGTGCTGGGTGCTGCTCACGCAAGCTCCAGCTGACTTTGCTCCCAGAATCTTCTGTTAAAAAAAAAAGGAAAGAAATGAACTCTTAGCCCCGAGAATACATCTTTCTTGTAATTAAACATTGCATTTCCACTCAAGAGTGCCAAGTCTTTGAAAAGCATGACCTCATTCATCTCTTATCCTTTGTCAGCTCCTGGGGCTTCTGGAGATGGGGTGTAAGGGAAATGTCCATTACACCACCCCATTTTACTGAGTGAGAAATCAAGACCCAGAGCCCCCAGTGATTTGCCCCAGGGGTTCAAGGAGTTCTTGGCTAGTAGCGGAGCAGAATATGGGGTTCCTGGTTTCCAGACACTTTTCTAACCACAGGCATTGGGACAAGTTTGAGCAGAATCTTAAAGAGGAAAATTGATTACAATGCAGCCAAGAAAGGGTGCTGTCCCTGGGGATTTAGGGAGGTGATGAGTGAGGGCAATGCTGTGCTCTGACTGGAAACAGGTGAAGGAAAAGGGATTCATCCACCCAGAGACTTTTCTAGAACAAAGAAAAGAGAAAGCTCCATTGAGGCAAGACCAAAGGGGAGATAAGAAAGGATATGGGTCACCTTAAACTTTATTTATCGGTGTCCAGTCCTAACCACCAATCTGTATTTATGTGCTTCAGATCTCCCAACTTTGCCTTGAGACCTGACCAAAAATAGATTTATCATGAAGCTAATGAAGCTTAAGTTTCAGGTCCTCTCACTTGCACAGGTCCCTGCCAAGACCCTGGGAGAGCCCTAGCAATGGGTTCAGATGGCTGTATCTTTTTGCAAAATTTGCAAAAGTAAGGTTTTCTTTTTCTTAATGAGTCCCCTAAATTGTACAAGCTTTAGGACTCACAAAATCTAAATCTGCCCCTGGACCTGACCCCCACTGACGTGGTATCCACAGCTTTTATGCCCCAGGAAACCACTCCTATTCCTAAATGGATCTGTACTGCCTTCAACTGCCAGACTATGTCTGTGCCTGCTCTGTGTCCTTACCACGCAATTGCAATTCTTGGCCTTAAGGAAGAGCCCTCTTTGAGCACTTCTTATGTAACCAGTGCTTTCATAAACACCATCTAAGTCCAAACTTACCACATCTTACTTTTCAAAGCGGGGGAACAGGTTCAGGGAGGTCTGGTAACTTGGTGAAGGTCACATGGTTTGAAAGTGGCACAGCCCCAGTGGGAACTCATCATTTTTGCATAAGCAGCGTAGCAGGAAGGAAAAAAAGAGGATTCTGGGGTAAAAGCAAAGTTCTTTCTTTTTTGATTGAGCCACTTTTTTTGGCTTCCTTTCCAGATTCCCTTCTGTGATTGCGATCAATGCCTTGTTTATAGAGTCTGTGGTCTCGGCAAGGCCTGGGGATAGGCACCCAAAGATGGAAAAGGCAGTCCCTTATAATTTGAAAGAGAGAGCAAAATAACCACACAATCACTAGAACATTGGACAATAGAGAGGTACATAGTACTAATGGGGAGGGCAGAGCTGGAATGGAGATGAGAAGAAAAGGTGACATGTGATGTGAGCCTAATAAGATTTCAGTAGGATGAAGGCAGTTGGGGAAGATGTGCATGGAACCTGTGACAAGAGCCCAGAGGAGAGACAAAGAAAATACATAGAAGCAGTGTTGTCCTTAGACCTGGGCAAGGGGCAGGGTGGTGCTGCACTGAGTCCCGTGCTCTGTTGGAACAGTGAGGCTCAAACGTTGGCATGCATCAGAGTTAAGGAGGGCTGGTTAAAACTCAGATTCCCGGGCTCCCCCCACCCCGAGTGTCCGACTCAGGAGTTCTGTGATGGGGCCTGGGAGTCTGCATTTCTAACAATCTCCCACATGGTGCTGATGCTGCTGGTCTGGGACCACACTTTCAGGAGCACTACTTTGGAGGGCCCCACTCTGGGCCTCCTGGGGCTGTGACCCTCCCTACAGAGCAAAGAGTCTGTGGGGCCGAGAAGGTGGTGCCCACTCACACCCCATGACCCACATTCTAGACTACCCTTTCGGGATTTGGATTTGGAGGGCTAGGATTTTTCAGCTCACATACCCCTGAGCCTATTTCCAGGACCCAGTGAGCCTCTTCCCTGGGTTTCTTTTCCCAAAGATGACTGTCTCACTGATGTGTGCACCCTCAGTCCTGAGGAGAGGCCATGGGGTGGCTATCTGCTTGCGATGTGGACAGAACTTGGACCTGCAGACTTGTGTGCTCACACCTGTGCAACCCCTCGCAGTTGAGATAAATCCAGGGGTGGGAAGAGATGAGGGCAAGCCCTGGCTCCAGAGAATCCAGAGGCCCCATTTCCCCCACCTCCATGTTTCCATGTTCTAACACAGAGCTCTGAGGATCTGGAGAATTCTAAATCCGTGTGGCCTTCCAGGTCATTATGAAGATATATTTGTCAAAGCAAGGAAATAAAACATTTGATTTAATGGTTTGTTCATTTGATTTATAACTTTTACATATTTGGACATTTGGTACATGGGCCTCTGTTTGTACCCTGTTCTAGGCCCTTCAAATATTAGAGGTAGGCCTGCAGATAAGAATAAGCCATACTTCATTCTAATTTTTATAAAAGGAAAAAGGGACACCATTTTTTGCTTTCTACCTTGTTATAAACATAGAAATTCTTCTATGTTTATAGAATTGGTGACTCAGAAATGGGGAGCTGCTCCTCTTGAGATGACATGCACGGGGATCATGGCCAGTGGGCCAATCCGCAAATAGAGTGCGCCATGTGTATTTTTGTCCTTGTCTCCTCCCTCTCTTCTCCAGGTGCTGTCTCTTCTCTCCCCCTTCCAAAGCCTGTGACTCTACGCAAACTACTGACATGAGCTAAGAATGGCCCAAGGCTCCTCCCAGGAATGTGCTTCAGAATGGGCAAAGCCTCTGAGATCTTGAGTCATGACATTCTGAGTGCTGTGGGTTAGTGTAGGAGTGCAGCATTTTGGGGTATGCTTCAAGTGATATCACAGTTGGGGCTTCCCACATGTGGGCTTAAGCTTGCCCACTGGAAAGGTTTCAAACAGAAGAAGACTTTGTAAATACTGAAGGCACATAGAAGTAATATGGGGCCAGGTGGTGACTGGCAAAGCTCAGAAAGCTCCTGGGGATGGATCAGTGGTTCTAAAGTTTTGATGGGCACCAGCTCACCTTGAAGCTTGCCAATCATGCAGATTCCTTGGGCCCCACAACAGAGATTCTAATTCAGTAGATCTGGAGAAGGGACCAAGAATCGACATATTTAATAACCACCTCCCCTCCTGTTGCAGGTGGCTCATGGAGCCCCAGTGGAGAGCTCCTTCTCATGTTCACAGGGAGGATATTGCTTATAGCCAAAGAACATATTTTTTGAAGAGGACAGAGGAGTCTTTTGGAGGCAGCAGAGCCTCGTGGTTCCCAACATGATCTCTGGACCCAGACCAGGTTCAAATCCCAGCTCTGCTATTTGCTGGTTGTATAACCTTGGACAAGTTACCTAACCTCTCTAGACCTAGTTTTCTTGTTTGTAAAATGGGGATGATACTCAATTTGTCACAGTGTTGTTCTGAGGATCACATGAGTTAATCCATGTAAAGTACTTAGAATAGTGCCTGGCACTATTTGCTATTGTTCTTTGCTATTATTTTTATTTCTTCTTATTATTCCTCTAATAGGAGAGAATTTGGTAGCAGTGGAGATTCTTCAAGAATACCGATTTGAGTGGATTTCTGAAGAAAACAGTGCTGAAGGAGTGAGTAAACATAAAACATAGGAAGCTGTTGAGGAAGTGAAAGTAGTTCGTAGAGCAGTGCACTTTCTCCAGCTGGTTGTAGGCAAGTACAGACCAAATGCCGCTTAACCACTGAAAGGGTCCTTACCAGACCAGGGTTACCCACACTAATTGCCCAAACACAATGCTTCCCTTCTGCTTCTGGGTGGTGAGGTCTCGTGAATGCTGTAGAGGGAATCTTCCAGAAAATGCCATTCAACATCAGCACACCTGCTTCATACACCCTGAGCTCCAAATGGAGAAAACAAGCAAAAAAAATTGATTTAAATTATGCAGGTGGAGGGTAATTAAATATTGATATAATAATTATTAAATTATGCAGGTGTAGGATAGGTTTATGTGAAGCTTCTGGAATCGCTGCAGGAGTGGTGTAGACAATGAAAAACCCTGCATGGGGCTCCAAGCTGGAAGACAGTGCTGTGAAGTTATGGTTGAACTGGGCAGCTGGTTGACTTTGCTTTCATCTGTAGGTGGATATCTCTTTGGATGAGTTCATCCAAACCACGAGCCAGGCTGTGGGGAGCCAGCCACTCCCCCAAATGGCCTGAGTGCGTTGACAGGGAAGCCACTTTTAACAGGCAGTCCTGAGAACTAAAAGAAAATAATAGGAATGGAAAATGTGGGGAACCTCCCAACTAATCATATTTTCACTTAAAACTACAATCTTAAACAACAACAACCTCATTTTCATCTCTAAAGTGACAATAATGATTTCAGAGCCAGAAGGAAATGGCTCTGAAATGAACAAATGGTTGAGATAAGAGCATGAGGCAAGGTTTGAGGGACTGTGAGAGGGGAGCCATCCCAGGTCTGGACCAGAAATGTGTTTGGAGATGGTTGTGGCAGCGACAGGCAGACTTGCCACAGCTAGTTTGTTGGAGGAAAATTCTAGTTCCAAGGCAGTGAATTTTTATGTTTGACCATTTTGTCACTTGTGTCACTAAAAAAGAATGGGCCAGATGGTGGTCTCTAGTATGTTTTTCACAGTGTGGTGTCTGCAGAGGGGTTTACCCTAGTTGGCCATTAACAATCAGTCTGAACAGCTTAAATGAGAGTCCAATGTTGAAAGGCAAGAAAGCCAAATGCTGAAATGTCCTTTAATTTCAAATCTCGGAAGAACTTCAATGTTCAGTTTTAAAAGCTGCAGTTGACAGTCATAGCCAATGGGTAAGATGACAACTTCAAGTATCCATTTTAAATGAGCCAGTTTTTGTTCCCTTTTTCCATAAAATGCAAGAAATTATAGTTAAACCCAAGAGTTCTGATGTGTTGGCATTCAACATTTTGACTTTTGACTTTGGTTTTGTGAGTTTTGACTTTGTAAAGTTAGATAGTTTAGCGGTTCTCAAACTTCAGCGAGCTTCAGAACCACCTGGGGGGCTTGTTAAAACACAGATTGCTGGGCACCACCCCCAGGATTTCTCATTTGATAGAAATTTGCACTTCTAACAAGTTCTCAGGTGAAAGCTCCCAACTTCCCAGCAAGTTCTCTGCTGCTGGTGTGGGGATCAGACACATTTTGATCACTGTTCTAAAACATCTTCTGGTACAATTGAGCTCTTAAAATTTTTTTAAAGTCCTAAATTCTTTTGAGAATGTGAGGAAAGCCATAGGCCCTTTCCTCAGAAAAATTACACTGCTAAACATAGACATTTGTAATTTTAGAGAATTTATCTGGAGGGGATTCAGCATGAAAGCTCTTGTCCTGTCGAGAGCAGGGGTCAGCAAACTTTTTCTGTGAGTGTCCAGATAGTGAATACTTTAGCCTTTATGGGCCATACAGTCTCTCCTACAGCTCCTCAACTCTGCCGTTGTAGTGGGAAAGCAGCTGTAGACAATACGTCAATGATGGGCATGGCTGTGTTCCAAAAACACTGTATTTACAGAAACACGTGGTGGGCAGTGTTTGACCCAGGGATTATAGTTTGCTAACCTCTGGTCCAGAGCATGGATTTTAGAATCAGATATACCTAGGTTATTAGTTGTGCAACCTTAGGGTTGACCCTTAACCTCTTTTAGCTTTGTTTTTTTATCTGCAAAATAGAATGTAATGATTTTTGCTATAAAGTGTTGTGTTGAGAATTAACTGAGATAATCCACCCAAAGTTCCAAGCATTTCCCTTAAATGTTATTATTTTTATATTTAATAGTAATAGTAAATAAATAAATTCTAGTGTGAAAACCCTTTATGAACTATGTAGACATCACACAATATTATTATTGTTATTATTGTTAGGCAAAGAGGGTTCATGAGAATTATTTAGGTAAAAATGAAGAACTGGGAATGTGGCATTTTGTTCTAGAATTGTGAAACAAGAGGGACGAATGTCTAGGAAGGCCCGACGCGTCTGGCCAATGTCTTTCTCTCCAGGCTCATCCTGACCACTGTACCACTGACATTCTGATCTCCTCCTAGATCCCTATGCTTTCCAGAAAAATTCCCTTTTCCCTAGAATGTTCTTTCTCCTCCTGACCCCACCCTTAGGCCTCTCTTTAAGTGACATTTCCTCAGAGGGTAGGTCATACAGGACCTTGTTTTTTTCCCTTGTGGCAGTTACTAGACTTCGTACTTATTTGTTTATTTACTTGATTTTTGAATGTCTTCCCCGTTAGAATTGTAGGCTCCTTGAGGTCTGGACCCTGTCTGTTTTGGTCATCACCATGTATCTGGAGTTTAGCACCAGGCTTGGCACTTCATAGATGCTCAAGAAATATTTAGTGAATGAATGAGCCAATTTTCCCCAAGGTTATTCTTGGCTCAAAGCAAAATAATGAACCTTCTTTGCCTTTGGTGCTCTCTAAGTGCTCTTGTCTCTAGGCAGAGGTGGGAAGGTGAGGGTGCAGGGGTGGGGGGCTGTTACTCAGGCAGTTCTATGCCCTAGGCTGCCTTTGGTGGTGTTTCATGATCAAGTTCCCCCACCATAAACTTAGCTCTTCAGTGCCTTTCCCAACTGTCATATTATAGAGCTATATCTCAAACCAGTTCCACTCAGTGGTGATGGACCTTCTTGTCTAGGAGTAGTGGTTTTAACAGGGAACTCTGGGGGTGCACAGCCTTACCACCAGAGCAGAGCTCTTTAATGGCAGACCTCTAGGCTGAGTTGGATGGATGGGTGGGATAAATTACGGAAGAGGAGCCAGCCATGCCTGAAATCCTTCAAATCACAGCCCAGTGTCAGTTGTCTTCGCTGAAGCAACATCAGAGCAAGTGTTTGGATCTGAGAGAGGCATTTGCTCTTCCTGCAAGAAAACCACATCTAATTCTCCCCCAAAGTGATATAAAATATATTTCGTGACACTAATTCAGTGGCTTCTTCTCCTCTTCCTCCTCCTTCTCCTCCTCTACCTTCTCTTCCTCTTCTTCTTCCTCTTCTTCCTCCTTTTTCTTCTTTACTGTCTAATGATTTAAGCTATTAATCCTAGTTATGGTGGAGAAGGAGAAAGGTACAAAGAATAATGGCTAACAATGGCCACATGTCTATTGGTTAACTTGTGAGCTCTTCAAACTGCCTGTGATTGATTAGGGCCAAAATCCTTTACGAAGAGAAATAAGCTTAAAATTTAGTCACCAACAATGAGGGTGGAGGGGTGTAGCAGAAGATCATGGGGTGCCATGTCCCATCTCTGAGACTCCTCCCTTACATCAGCCATAGCTTTGAAAGATAGTGCTGTGTGCTCTGACAGCAGCCTCCCCCTGCCCTCCAAACTCCAGCCAGGCATCCACACACTTTAATGCCTGACAGATTTCTTCAAAGCTCTGGGAGCCTGTTCAGCCAGTACATAGAGATGGCCCAGACAGGGAGGGGAGTTAACACCCCAGGGGCAACCCTCAGCCAAAGGGGTTTGGGAACTAGTGCCCCAGCCTTCTGTACTTTCAACAGACAATTCTGGGAGGTGTTTTGTATGTTTTTCATAGGTCCCAGTGGAGTTGAGTCCCCACTGTCTGTAGCAGCAACCTCAATAACCCACCTTTATAGGGTTTTACTTTCCCAAGTCTCATTCTCTCATTACTTCACTCATGTTTTTCTTTGTTTGTTTTGTTTTGGTGATGGTGGGGCATGTCCCATACAAACTACCTACATACAAGCCTTTTCTTAGCCTCAGCTTTTGGAGGAAACTAAATTAAGACAGGGGGTGATCTAGTAGTGATGCAACTATCTTAAAATACTTTTACATAAAAGGTGGTGACTTACTGTTTTTTTTCCAAAGACAAAGCTGAAGAAAATGGCCTTGAACTGAAACATGGGATTTAGAAGACATGGGCATCCATTTCCTGGAAAGAGGGCTCTGGACTAGCATTATCCAACATGGTAGCCACTAGCCACGTGTAGTTATGGAGCACTTGAATGTGACTGAGGAACTGAATTTTAAATTTGATTGAAACTGACCAAAATAACTACATATGCTTAGTAGCTACTGTACTGGACTGCACAGCTTTGTATATTGTATATATAAAAAACTTCTTCTGGAGGTTAAAAAAGTAAATTTTGTGGCTGACTCTACTAGTTCCTTACCTAACATCTATTCTACTTTTTTCTTGCAGAATCCTGATGTTATTTAGTGTGTTATTGTGCCCAGTTAAAAAACACAAACAAAATCTATTGTGCCCAGACTTCCTTGCAGCTGTGAGTGGCCATGGGAGCGTCCCTTCCCTTGTACAAGATGATGTCTGGAGCAGAGAAGGTGTCTTGCTCATTGTCCTTCCCCTGTTCCTTTTCTTCCTGCTTGATCATACATCATGCTTTGAGGGACAGCGGTCATCTTACCATCAGCAGGAGGGAAGCTGCCTGTTAAGAATGGCGGAGCCATAAGATAGAAGAAGGCTGAGTCCTAATGCCTTCTTTGATTTGCTGCCCCAGCCCTGGTCTCCTTACTTCCAGACTTTGTGTTGATTGAGACAAATAAGACTCCAACCATTGATGCTTGCAGCAGAATGCATCATGACTGGCATAGATTATTTTAGACAGGTAGGTTAACACTGCTATGTTAAGCTTTCATATTGGATTGGGAGATATTGGAACTGATTGTAAAGCTCTGCGTAGACATTGCTTGGAAAACTTGGAAAATGAGTGTAGGCTACAGCTATAAACTAGAAAATGTGGTCCGCTCTGGGCATTTACTCTCAATATACCACTTTTAGGGGATAGTAGCAGTACCTTGGAGTAATACAGGGCTGTTTCTCCTTAGGATTTATTAGATGTCTCTAGATGGCTGGAAACACGTATTCTCGGAGAGTGAAAGATGGATTTGCACTGGTGGGGCTGGGGCCTCTGGGTGGGGCTAACACACTACACATTTTTGATACAGAATGGGGCCTAGGTCAGGAGGTAATCACTGGAGGACTTGCACTTTCCAGATAATCCCACACCCACTTCACCTCCAATTGTGATGGACAATTTTGCTGAAAAGTTGCATAGCTCCCTTGTAACCCATAGGTAACTATTTGGGGGACCAAGTCTATTTCTTCCCACCATGAACATCATCAACTAACCACAGTACACACACTTCTGCCACAGGATAAAAGACATTTCACTCTCCCAGGCTTTCATTGAATAAAGAGATTTTTGAACTGAGCTCCTTAAAATATCAATGCTCCATATTACTCCCCAGATACAGACATAAATCTTTATAATGGTACACTTTACAAGCAGCACTCTGGAGCCTTTTCTGATTGGTAATCACAGTGTTTCCTTATTAATACTGTAAAAAATGTAAAAGGCATAAACATTTTGCAATCTATCTGTTCTTTCTGTGCGGGCATGCATCAGGGGCTGCTTTAAGCATTCCTAATGGTTCACCCATCACATTTTTTATGAGTTTATATGGGAAGAAAATTGTACCAGAAAACTGAATTCAATGACTGCCGTTCTATGAATAAATTCTGTTATCTTTGATACTCTGGGTATAATAAAAACACACAAAAGTTAAATTTCAGCCTCCTTGCAGAGTTATGTCAACTGTTTTTAATGTCAATAAGACACGGCTGTTCAACCAATGTCTTTTCCCTCCAAAAAATACTGCTTGATTTTCAGGTTATGTTTTCATTAAAATAACTTGTTTTTAACAGTGAGATGCTATGTATGTTTGTTAATTTATGTATACTACAAAGTCTGATAAAAATGAAGAGTTATAATTTTAAGACATGGATCTTAGTAAAAATCCATCTATACTTTGGATGAAAGATTAAAATAAAAGTTAGGCATCCATAAAATGTGTTTTATATAATTTAGATCAGAAAATATCTTGGTAGAGTAACTTTGATCGAACAGATTCTTATATATTTTTGTATTTATACAAAATATATGTGGTTAGAGGGTATATCTTACATTGTATCCTATAGGTATATTCTATAAGTAAGATTTTTTTTTATGATCATCTATGAGATTTTTTTTCTCAAAAAAGTGTAAAGATCTAAATACTTTGAAACAAAGAGTAGATTTTCCTGAACTATCCAACTTCAATGTTTGCAAATTGATTCACTGTGTTTCCTTTACATGATTAAAAAAACCTCTCAGCAACTTCTTTATATATGGGAAGCCTGAAATTCAGAGAGTTTTCCCCAAGTATTGACCCACAGGCTCTCAACTGCCCATTGGAAGGTCTATCATTTTCCTTTGGGGGTTTAGATTTTTACCTCCAAAATATCCAACCTATCTAAGTGGTCATTTTCTTATTAATGGCTTTATTGCCAAGATACAGAAAAATTGAAATTAAAATCCCAAAGATATTCGGGGCTTTCAAAACTCTGAAAACCCTCTGCTGCCTGCACTCCCACCTGCCTAGTATACCCTAATGAGTCTCTATATATGAGCTATAAGCCAGAGAAGGTATTGCAGGTGCTTGCTAGTGACGTGGATACATCCCCTGGATTTTTGTGACCCTGCAGACTTGGTTGGTGACATTTGAGACCTCAGGCTTCCTACATTCTCTTAAGCTTGCCTCCAGGGAAGTTTCTATCTCATTCCCTGGCCTCAGGCTAACCCTTAGCCCTTCTGAAAGCAGGAAAAGGAGAAAACGATTTGGACAAAAGACATTTTGAAATTTATTCCTAGGTCTAGTGGAGTGAAAGCAAAATTCCTTTTCTGGAAATAAGCACATAATTGAAATAAAAGTGCCTCCTTGGCCTAAACATATGTCGGATGACTTCCATTCTCTATTTGCCTACAGAGATGACTTCTGATCTTGGCCTCAAGCAGAGATTTCCCAGAAAAATTAAAGTCATTCTTTAAAAAATTAAAGAAAGGATAGGCAGTCTTCAGGAACAGGTCCATTAGGCAGGCTGTTGGAGTTTCATTAGACCCACCCTAACTTCTTTCAGGGCGTTCACTGATTTATTTTACAATTGGGCTAAAGCATCTTTTCCGGAGCTACCCAGCCAGATGACTCCATCTGAGAAAATGAGTGTTTTGTTTTCTTTTAAAAGTGTACGTGAAGATGCTTATTTGTAAAGAAGATTCCAGAGTTGGCATCCTTGGAGGTTAATCCTGATTAATAGGTGCTTGGCTATATAATTTTGGCTCTTACTTGAGGTTGAGGTTCTGGCCTCCAGCCACCCTGCAATTATCACCAGGTCTCAGGTCACATCTTGTGGCACCCCTGTATGGAGGAGATGGCTCAATTGGATGCCATAAACAATACCTCATAACCAGGAAACACACATTAGGCACCTCATCTTCTAGAATTTCATGATCTTCTTTCCTATTTTCTCATGTCCACTGGCACCATGAAGAGATGTTTTGTTTTTGTATGACATTTGCTAGAGTTATTCCTTGCTCTGGGGTGATTGTCAGCATTAAGGAGAAAGTCGAATCAACTGGAGAAGTTAAGCCGACATGTCATGGAGGTGCTCACACTTAGACACACATTGAACCAATTGGTACCAGACCGTGAATAGCTAATTTTTTCAGAGTTATGTCTTTATTATTTTAATTTGATAAGCAGGAACAACTCTATACAATGTCTCCATTAGCTTCTGGGAAATGTCTCTATTGTACATTCTCTTTAGATCCAACAACCTGTGAGAATTTGATGTCCAAGTATAAGAACTTTGAGGAGAGTTTTCAAGATGGTGATCCTATTAGTTATTCCAAATTTCACTTGAAACCTCTGTGTGTGCAGATTTGCACAAATGGCAGCTTCTTGCTTAAACTAAAATCAGATAAATGGCCCAGGCAGTTGAAGGAGTCAGCTGCTCCTCGGGTTCTGGCTCCCAAGACTTTTCTGCCCTATCTCTGATTCATAAAATCACCTGAGAACCTCTCTGAGGGTCTGGACGCATTTTTAACAAATTAGGGACCTTAGGTATTTATCAAGCACTTTCTTGTGTAGAGTACAGAGCTAGATGTTGTGGGGATAAAGGAATTCTAGGACATAGGCCTTACCATTAAAGAAATTCATTATCTAGTTAGAGAGTTAGTGACAGGTCTAACTTAGGTACCAGTGGGTTGGCATCCAATATGTGATTGTGATTTGAGAGACACTGAAAGGATTCCAAATATTTCACCTTTAGCAAGGCTAAAACCAGCTCCAACTCCAACCCCAACCCAACCTCAACCTGAACCCAACCTCAACCCCAACCTCAAACCTTACCCCACCCAAGGCAACACTAGCTCTCTCATATTGAGTACCTTGAGCATGCTAGGCATTGTGATATGTTCTTTATGTGTGTAATGTTACTTTATGTGTGTAATGTTTACTTCTGAACTGTATTCGGCTTTGACCCTGCTTTATCTCTCCTCCAAGTTCATGTGCAAGTTCCAGGCAACCTCTGGTGCAGGCTTGGATTGAGATAGATGGCCACTCAACTCACAAAACTGCTGCCCCAGGTTTGTAGCTACATGTCCAGAGCCACCCCGAGAGCTTTAATCCAAGCTTTCTACATGTTTTAGAAATTTGATAATGCTGTGACCAGAAAGGAATCTGAAATAACATCATAGGATATTAGAGTGCCCAGTCCCTCAGTCCCCAAAAGGTCTCCTATCACCCTGATGAAATTTAAAGAGTAGAAGAGTGCTCTAATGATAGTCTCAACATGCCTTTACTGCATCTGCAGCTTAGTTACCAGGTGGTCTTCAAGATCCTGCTATCTTCAAGGTTACTCAGATTGTAGGCTTTGTGAGGCTGAGAAAGAGACAGAATTCTTCAAGAGCTGACCCAGATTTTCGCTGAATTCTGGGTTTCTATCTGTACAGCTACAAAGAACTACCAGGAGTTCCTGATTGCTTCCCATCTCTGAAGAGTCAGTACAGATTCAGGGTGTTAATTCTCCACCTTTAAGGCAAGACTGCCGGCATGTTTGTTTAATCTGGCTGTTCCCAAACAAAAGATTTTTTCAAGAATAGAATTGTGTATCGTGCTCAGAATTATTTTTTGATTGGGCAAGGAGAAGCTACACAAATTTGTGTGAAAATAGATTGTATAGTTACCTTTGAAACTCTTTCTTCTGTTTTTGACATTCCTACTAAAACATGGGGAGATGCCCTAAGTATTCTTTTGTGTGACGTGGAAGAAGAAGCACCCCAAAAGTTGTACTTGTTAAAGTCATGGTAGATTCCAAATACTGGTTGAATGCTATATGCCACTTTTCATACATTTCTTCTCCTTCTTATACAACTCTGCAAAGCTAACATTAATAGTTCCACTTTAATTGAGTAACAGGCTCAGATGAGTCCAGCTTCATACATCAGCTTCTCACGCCCCTTCCACGAACACTTTGCACCTTTAAAGTTGTTTTCAACAAATCTCAGAAACCTTAGACACTGTAAGAATACTTTATATGAAAAGAAAAATTATTGTTTTACTTGTTTCCAGCTATATTGAGATATAATTGACATATTGTGTAAGTTTAAGGTGTACATCATGTTGATTTGATACACTTGTATGTTGCGGTCTAATTACCACAGTAGCATTAGCTAATACCTCCACCATATCACATAATTACCATTTCCTTTTCACGGTGAGAATATTTAAGATTTACTCTCTTAGCAACTTTCAAGTATATAATACAGTATTGTTAAGTATAATCACAATACAGCACATTAAATCCCCAGAATTTTTCATCTTCTAACTGGAAGTTTGTGCCCTTTGACCAATATCTCCCCATTTCCCCCATCCCCCAGGCCCTGGTAACCACCATTCTTTCTCTGTTTCTATGCGTTCAGCTTTTTTAGATTCCACGTATAAGTGTAGTCATACAGTATTTGTCTTTCTCTGATTTACTTCACTTAGCATAATGCCTTCAAGGTCCATCCATGTTATTGCAAATGGCAGGGTTGCCTTCTTTCTCACGAGTGAATAATATTCCATATTATTGGTATATTATTAACATTATATTGGAATATATTAGTGGAATCTTCTCTATCCAGTCATCTGTTGACAGACATTAGGTTATTTCCATATCTTGGCTTTATGACTAACACTGCAACAAACATGGGAGTGTAGATATCTTTTTGATATTCTGTTCTTGTTTCCTTTGGATATGAAGCCAGAAGTGGAATTGCTGGATCATATGGTTGTTCTATTTTTAATTTTTTGAGGAACCTCCACACTGTTTTCCATAGTGGCTGTACCAATTTATATTCCCATCGACAGCATACAAGTGTTCAAAAGAAAAATTACTGTAGCTTTAAAATAGGTGGCTCTTTTTCTCATGTCCTCTTTCTTATTTAGCACCATTAAGGGAGATGGTATAAAAGTCCTAGGAACAATATAGGAGAATGTGTTCGAGACAACTGGGGCACAACACTACTTATTTGTGTCCACTATAATGCATCAATAGAAACTACAGAAGAAACCTGATAAAAATGCAAATATTAATATCGCCAGAAGAATAAGATTCTTGGCTCCCTGGTGGAACTGTGAGAAGAGTTAAATGGTTTAGCTCCATATTGGTGCCAGAGTCAGTCCTGTCATTTGGCAGAGAGTCGGTGACTAGAGTTGATAAGTTGCTGCTAACAGTGATGTGCTGATGAACTAGGGGTGGGGGTAGAGTAGGGGGCTGGGGAGCCTTATTTGTAGCATTTGTCAATTTCTGAGGTGCAAATACCCTCACCAAGACTGATATCAAGGTATCGATGGTTTATACAATGGGCTCACAAAATTCCTGGAAATTTAACAAGTGGCTTTCACAAGCTAGTGTGATCTGGCTCCAGCATGTCACCACAGCTCTCTGAGAACTGACAGCCCCAGCCTCTGGTAAAAGACATCCAAGCTACCCTTCCTTCCTATACCTGCCCAGGATTTCCCAGGTGGACTCTCATCGTGGGGATGATGATGGTCCCATTCATCACATTTCCCTCTATAGTGCCTCATGATTAAGGAAAGCCCCTTTCAAGGAAATCTGTTAGGTGTGCAGAACTTTGCATGAGGAAAATAACACAGTGAAAATGCTTATAAAAACAAAGGTGCCAATTTATCAGGGAGACCTCAGGTGAAAAACAGATTAGAGATAATGCCCAAACTCATACTACTTAATAGTCAAAAACCAAATAACTCAATTTAAAAAGGGGCAAAGGACTTGAATAGACATTTTTCCAAAGAAGACATACAAATCACCAACAGGTACATGAAAAAGTGCTCAACATCACTAATCATCAGGGAAATACAATTCAAAACCACAACGAGTTATCACCTGACACCTGCCAGGATGGCTATTATTAAAAAGACAAGGAATAACAAGTGTTGGCAAGTACGTGGAGAAAAGGGAATGCTTTTGCACTGTGGGTGGGAATGTAAATTGGTAGAGCCACTATGGAAAACAGTATAGAGGTTCTTCAAAAAGTTAAAAATAGAACTACCATATGACCTAGTAATTCCACTTCTGGATATTTATCCAAAGGAAATGAAAACAGGACAGCAAAAAGATGTCTGCACTCCCATGTTCATTGCAGCATTATTCATAAAGCCAAGATATGGAAACAACCTAAGTGTCTGTCAAAGGATGAATGGATAAAGAAGATGTGGAATGTATATATGATGGAATATTATTCAGCTATGGGAAAGAAGGAAATCCTGCCATTTGCAACAACATGGTTGGACCTTGAGGGCATTATGCTAAGTGAAGTAAATCAGAGAAAGACAAATACTGTGTGGTATCACTTATATGTGAAAGCAAAAAATAAAGTCGAATTCATAGAAAGAGAGAGTAGACAAATGGTTGCCAGGGGTTAAGGGATGGAGGGAACAGGGAGAGGTTGGTAAAAGGGTACAAACTTTCAGTTATAAGATGAATAATGAGGTGACTATAGTTGATAACACTGTATTGTATAATTGGAATTTGCTAAAGGAGTAGAACTTAAAATGTTGTCACCAAAATAGAAACAAATAAAACTTTATGGCAAAAACAAAAAAAGAAAGAATGCCCAAATAGCTTACAATTTCAATGTGTTTATTGTACACTAGACGTGGTTAAATGATGTCTTATATCTTGTGATGAAATAAGGAGATTCCAAATTGGGGTCTGTAAACAGGCAGGTAGTGGTGTGGAGGTGAGGGTGTGCTTTGATTCATCTTCAGTGACCAGCACCAACTGGGGAGAGGAAAGGCTGGTCTCACATCGAGGGATGTGTTCAGATGCAGCCAGCAGAAGCTTTGGCCACATTGCTGTGGCTGGTTCTACTTTCCTTGGTGTCCCGGGATGCCTGATCTAGGCACAGTGAGTTTGTCTTCTGTGACTGAGTTCACAGAATCATGAGATCAAATATTTGGAAAGGCATCTACATAAATATCAGTACATACGTATCCTCAATTTCCCTGACATATGATTATTTGCTTGGGCTTGGAGACCTCCACTGAAAGGGACACTCAACTTCCTGAGGCCCCTGCTTACATTTTCAGGCAATTCTATTCATTAGAAAATTCTTTGTCAGACATAGTAGGATCTTCATCTCTGCTGCTGCTTTTGATTCTTCTCTGGACACATAGGACCTAGGATGGACACATAACTTGAGAACGAGTCAGATGCATTTCAATTCAGTTCTACAAACATTTCCTGAGTGTTTATTGTGGCCAAGGTACACAGATGCACTAACCTCATTTTTTTCCTTGAGAAGCTCACAGTCTGGTAACCTACAAAGGTTCATAACCAGACAACTTGATTCTATTCTAGCATTCTGTCATAGGGGCTTCGCTTGCCCTGGCAATTGTGTCTCCTTCCCCCTACTACACCCTTACAGAAGGAGCTTCCATTCTGACCCACAGTTGGTGGGTCCTTGATCAAACTGCATTTATCACGGGATTCTGCCCTCATTGGCCAAAGTTGATTGGTCCAGGAGTGAGATCCTGACCAAAGCTGGCCACTCAAAGCTCTTCCTTGGGATTTTAAAATTTGGTGTCAGAAAGGATATAAGCCAGTCTCTCTCGAATGATTGTCTCTCTAATGACTATAAAACAGTGCAGCTACTGTAGCCACGTTTCCTGCTGTGCTGCAGTGGAGAAAGAATGAAGCAGATGTGCAGAGAGAAGGAAAAACAAGAAATGGAGAGAGGGTCCTGGCAGCATTCCATTCCATGCTTCCAGTTTTTCTTGAGATCTACCGCCATCTCTGCCAGTCTCATGTCCAACTCTTCCTTTGAATCACCGATGCAACACATTCTCCTTGTTTTAAGCTGGTTCCAGTGTGGTTTCTGTTTTTTTTGGGGGGTGGGGTGTGGTGGGGTGGGGAGTGGAGAAAGCTAAGTAAAGGGATCAGAAAGCAGTGTTGATGCTCTATCCCCCAGTCCTTTTGCTGGGGGGCAGCCTTGTCTCAGGCACATAGCAGAAGGAGAGGCTGAGTATTAAGAAGAGGAAAAGGCTCACATTTCCTTGGAAGACATTTGGCTGGGGGTCAGTGAGATGCAGAGAATGATAAGACAGGAATTCAGGGGGGTGGGCAGATGTGCTATTGAGTGGAAACACTTCTCTTGGTGAGAAATTTCTATTCACCACTGCATCCTGGGAGCACCTTGTCTGTTTACTCTGGGTCTGCTGCTAAAGCAGTTAACTTCTGGGTGGCTCTGTAAGCCCGAATAGGGATGGAGTCCTGTCTTTATCTATAAATAGAGGGCTTACTGTTTCCCGACACATAGACATTCATAAATAAATACATATTTATGTATGTTATGTATTACTTCCAAATTCATTTACATATAAATCTCATAATATTATCATAAAGTTGGGAATTATTATCCACATTTTACAGGGGAGAACTAGAGATTGCAAAGGTCAATAAGATGCCCGAGATTCACACAGCTATAGAGTGACAGTTGGGATGGGAACTGACCCCACACTATATAGTATCTCCCTTTCTTCCTAGAGGGAGAATCTGGCCCCTTAAGGCTCTGCCTGGTTTGAGGCCTGCTGCAGCAACTGCTCTCTCGTCATGTGGTCCAGCGACTGCATTCCCTGGGAAAGACCCCTCCTTACCCCCAGCTCTCCCTGGAACCAGCCTCTGCCCCCTGTGCGAGAGAGGCCTGAGTGTTTCAAGGCGGGTCTCGGCTCTGGCAAAGGCCCAGGACTCAGCAGGCTGCACCAGAGTCCTACAGCCAGGTGCGTCCGGCCTGAGTCACCACGCCGGGCCAGGTGGGGCTCTGAGGTGGCACCTGCCTGCGGTTGGCAAGACTTCTGAGAGGGAGGCCTAATCCCCAAAATAATAACGACAACAATAGTGGTGATAATGGAGGGCTTCAGGTGTGCAAAGTGTGGTTCAATCCCAAAAGGTCCAGGAACTCTACAAAGGGTCCTGATAAGTATTATTATCTCTTGGGAGGGCAACAGGTTTACCTTGTGGGCAAATTCTGTGTGTGGAGGTAGAAAGCCTGAGAGATGATGACAGCAAATGCTAATGCCTCTGCTGAAAAAGGACAGGCAGAAAGCCGTGTTTGGAGAATCAGGGTTAGTTCAGGAAGAACTTTTCTTCCTTATTTCTCTTTGGACATGAATTATCAGCAGCAAATGACAGAGCGCAGGCTCAGGTTTTAAGGTAAAGAGATGAGCACTGTATGTGTGGTGAGAATATCTGGTCTGTGGGTTGCACACTCAAGGGGCTCTGGGGACTGGCAGCTAATGGTAGTGAAAGAAAATGGTCAGGTGGAAGGCAAACATAGTTCAAGTAAAATGAAATAAAGATGACAAATGGTAATCTATGCTTGACTTCAGTACTGGGGGATGGTAAGGAGGGGTGGGGTCTGTGGCAAACTAAAGGGAGAACACATGCCCCTGCTGAAGTAGACAGCTCCACTCAGATCCAACCAGTGCTGGCTCCATGCTGTCAGACCTTCCCATTTTGGAAAGAAACTGGACATCTAAATTTTTGTGGAAAATCTCATGAATTTAAAATATCGGTAACTAATTTGAACGTTTTCAAATGCCATTGGCCTACAGCCTGCCTGGTTGGGGTCACTCTTGGAAGAAAACCCTTCAATTATTTCAAAATTTTGAGAAGCTTAGCCTCATTATATACATGGAGTTGGATGAGACAGAGCGGCACGTGTGCACCCCCACCCCTGTCTGCGTCCCCAAGGTTATAAAGGAAGCCAGTGGGAAGGAGGCAGGTATTCCAGGCTCATGTGTGTCTGGAAACCGCAAGGAGTGTGGGCTGGATGGGGCTGCCCAGGTGTGGCCATGAGTGTGGTCAGGTGAGAACAACAAAAAGGAGCTTGGAGAAGGAGAGGCTGGTGAGGGAGATCCAGCAGGGCGACGAGATACAAGGCAACTAGGACAAAATGTTGTCTCTTTTAGCTCCCCACTCCCTCTCTTTCTTTCTATGGCCCTACCATCCAGTCTTTCTCCTTCCTTCCCCTCCCTTTCCTTTCTTCCTTCCTCCCTCCCCTCCTCTTCCTTCCTTCCTCCCTCCCTCCCTTCTACCATCCTTCCTTCCTTCCACAGGTTCACTGCCCATTCACATTGTATCAGGAGCTTTACTAGGCTATGGAATACAATCTATGCATAAAATTGTTTCTAACATTTTTTTTCATCACATGATGTGAAAACAGCTATACAGATTTTTACCAAATTTGGAAGTACGTTTGACGAGGTTGGACATTATACAAGCTGTGTAAACTTTTCTTTGAGGGAATCACCTCAGAGACACACAGTCAACCTCCAGAGCAGCAGAAACTGAGCAATGACAAAAGACCTAATGGCTGTTAGTGACAAGAGACCCATCAGATGCCTGGGATGCTGTGGGCAGAGACTACAGACAGGAGATTCAGATCTGATACTTGAATTGAAAGTTACAAGGGAAACACCTGTTTCTGGCATGATCAACTCTATATAGGTGCTCGCGGGTAAGTAGCAACAACAGGTCTTCATTTAAAGATGTCAATGAATTCTTCTAGCAATGTTGTGAGGTTACTAGTGATGAATGGATCCGCTCTTATTCTAAAACTCACCTCCAAATGTGGTCCATGGACCAGCAGCATCAGCATCACTCGGCAGCATGGTAGAAATGCCGACTCAGCTCTAACACAGACCTACTGCCTTTTAACAATACCTCCACATGTGCACATTCAAGTTTGAGAAGCACTGCCCTAAAGCAGGAGTTCTCAATCCTGGACTCATTTGGGGAATTTTAAGAAAGTGCTAATGCTGGGGCCACCACAAACCGCTCTCTCCACAACCACCAAGAGGCTCTGATTTAATCAGTCTAGGGGTGGGGTCTGGGCAGTAGAAAATTTTGAATCCTTCCCCTGGTGTTTCTGATACTCAGGTTTCAGAACTACTGCTTCTTGGAATTGCAAATTCTTGGGCCCTACCTCAGACTTAATGAATCAGAATCTGTTTTCATGAGCTCTATGGGTGTGATTCTGATGCATGCTTAAGTCTGAGAACTACTGCCCCAAAGGATCGCAGTCGATGGTGGAGACAGACTGGAAAAACAGGCCATTTCTGTGCAGTGGGATGAGGGCCCAGACAGGGCAAGCCCATATTCTTCTGTGAGGGACATCAAGCCTGGGGCAGAAGAGTACAGAATGGTCTTCTGCAGGAGGTCACATCTAGAGGAACGAGTGGAACCTAGCCGGGTAGAGAGACAGGGAGGAAAAGAGCATTCCAGCAAAAGGAAAAGCAGGTGCAATGGTCCTGAGGTGAGAAAGCACACAACTCATTTGAGCACCTGAAAATGGTTCACTGTGGCTGGAGGAGGGGAGGGGGGTGCTGAGGGTGAAACTAAAGCCATAAGTAGGAGACAAATAATGCAGGACCTTGTGGGTTGTGCTAGGGAGTTTTTACTCTATCCCCAGGTGCGTTTTTGGTGAGAGAGTATAGGAAAGATCACTTGGGTTGCCATGTGGAGAATAGTTTCAAGGTGATGGGGGGACACTAGTGGAGGCGGGGTGACTAGTTTGAAGATGGTCACAGTGTTTCAGAAAAGGGGTGCATATATTATCAATCAGTGAGTTTTAACTGGGAAACTACACACTGGTAATTGTATGTGACGTAGTAGACAATTTTTGACCTCAAGGGTCTTTGTTGGGTCGTCAAGACAAATAGATCATCCTATTCATTCAGTGAATTCAACTCAATTTAAAAATATTCATAAAACCTGCACTTCCTAGAGGCAATGTGCCAAGGGACAGAGACAACACAAGATCAATAAGGCGTGCTTGCTGCCACCAAGGAGTTTATAGTCTCCTGGAGGAGGCAGATATGACTGAACACCATATATATATGGAGGACAAATACTGTCATGGACAAGTCACCTAACTGGCCTGCACTGGCCATGCTCTCTTACTGTAATGAGCACTGGGCCACTGACTTACCCAACCTCATCCCCTATGCCTGACTCACCTGGGCCAACCACAATCTTGTGAGGCAGTATTATCTTTATTCTCATTTCATGGATGAGAAAACTGAGGGTCAGAGAGGTTGTGTCATTTGCTCCGATCACAGGACTGGCAAAGGAGCAGAGATGGGGGTTTTACTCCAGGCCCTCTAGTCTCATCATCCCGTATTCTGATGATTGTAAGGATGTTTCCTAAACTCTGGTCATCCTTTCTGATTTTTATCGTAATTGTGCAAGCCTGCACTATTATTTACTTTATATTTTACATTGAAGTGACTCCTTTTTTCACGCTAAATAATTTATTCTAAAAAGAAGGTTCTATGTCATGTGAATATAATGAGTAGAAAGTATCACTTGCATGAATAGGAAATAACTGTAAAATTAAATATGTCAGACCCAACCAATGATATTAAAAATCTGGTTGTATATAGTAGCCTGGCCAAGACTCTGGGCCTGAGGTCTGCTCTCTTCTTGTTAAAAAGGGAAACTTCCAAACATTAAGAGGTTTAAAGACCTGGTAGCACCAACCTGACACTTAGCTTTGACTCATCATAAGGCTCTAAAGATAACTAAGCCTTTGGGGAATAACTTTCTCACTATGATATTTAATCTTGTTTAATGGTATCCACCTACCACCTCAAGTCGTTGGATGTCATCCATGGGGCAGACAATGTGAAGTGTCCCATTCTCCTCTTTTTCTTTTTTATAAGACAACTGTCCTTCCCTGTCACGACCCCCCACCCCACGGGGTCAGCAGGGGCATTCCTTTTAGGAAGGCAAAAGAGAGTGAAGCTTTGGGACAGGATCA
Source organism: Tapirus indicus (assembly GCA_031878705.1). Taxonomy (NCBI): domain Eukaryota; kingdom Metazoa; phylum Chordata; class Mammalia; order Perissodactyla; family Tapiridae; genus Tapirus; species Tapirus indicus. The sequence continues at coordinate 23,407,076 of CM062920.1, forward strand.
TAGGGTGTAGAGCTGGCCATTGGGGTTTCAGTCTTGGGGACATATGATTCTGATAAACTGATGATGCTCATGTGATAACTGGCAAAGATTAGATTTTCTTTTGCCCTCAGCACCTGCTTTTCTTTTTTTCTCCTTTGTGGGCCACTTCAGCCTCAATTTCCTGTTTCTGTCTCTCAGTATTCATGAACCCTCCCTCTCTTTGTTAATCATATTTGATACTATTTTTATATTATTACCCAACATGATAATTTTTAGGATGTAGAGAGAAAAAAAGAGACTTTGGAGATGCCTCACAGTTGGTGAGCCTGGGGGATTGAGACCATTGTGTGGATCCTGGCAGAGAGGGGAGGTTATCGGCTTAGTTTGCCTGTCCACAGGGACATCAAGATGCTGGAGCACTGGCCATTCTTGTGGAATGACCAAAGGATGAGGCTGGAGAGCAGTCCTAAGGCAGGATTTAGAGCTGCATAAAAAGCGTGAGGGCAAATTCCCACCCCAAATGAGCAGGGCCTGGGGCAGGTGTCCACACTGCATTTAGATCTCACACGCATATGGGTGATTCTCAACCTTTTGAGGATGAGCTTCTAGCCTGACCATTCTCCCTGACTTGAGAATGTACAAGAGTGGGGGCTTATCATAGAAATGTCACCCACCTGAGGGATGTATTTGTTGACCTAGCTCTGCATATACCTAATTTGTATATCAGCTGGGACATTGCTTTTATTTGAGTCAAACGATTTATATGTTAACTACCCTACTTTAATGATCATGATTATTATGATTTATCATATACTTTTTAGCATCCTGATAAAAGAAACCCTTTCAAAATTCAGGAGATTATCATCTGAGTCTGCTTTGCAAGTGATTTATTTCTGTCAATATTCCAGAGAGAGGGGAACATTTTGTTTATGTGACACACACTGGGGATTTACAAAGAGCAAAAGACCCCTTGTCAAACATGACTGCAAATGAAAATGGATCTAAACACACACAACTCCATATGAAGGATTAAAGGAAGAAGAAAATTGATCGTAACACCAAGTCTTAAATTTCTCTGAATTTTACTATAGTGGTTTTCCATGAGGTCCAGTCTTAAAATTTGGGTTTGAACAAAATAAAAAGGCACCTAGAAACTTTTTAAAAACAGCTTTCAAAATCCCATTTAAAATAAAAGACAGAAAAATCTGATTTCTTTCTAGAATATCTTTCTGGAAAGTACACATTTGTTCTAGGCAAGGTACTAGAGCTACTGGGTAGACAGAAATTATAAGACATAATTATGGCTCTCAGGAAATTTACAATCCTCCAAAAGAAACAGACATAGAAACTATGATGAAAGTAGATTAGAGTAATTGAAAAGTGATAGGTGAATCCAGAGCTGGACAATTCATTTTATATCAGCTGGCAGAGGGAAAAGCTGTGGAGGAGGTGGCATTTGAGTTAGTTCTTGATGGGTGCATAGGAGTTTGCAAGGAGTGGGGAAAGGAGATTACAGGCACAGGAAACAGTGGGAGCAAAGACAGAGATAAGACCTGCTTGGCAGAGTACGAATGCTGATGGGAGTATTGCGCCTATTTGAGGGAAAATGACAGAGTATAAAGGTGGAAAGATGGCTAAGAGCCCAGTAGTGAAGGTCTCTAAATGGTGCTTGGATTTCATTGACCTCGTCATGGGCAGCCATCATAGGTTCTTAAGCAGCAGAGTGACAGTGGTGGGATATTTTTATTTAGAAAGCTGGGAAGGGAGATCAGGTAAGAAACTTTTTACATTGGCCCAAGTAAAATTAGCTTTCATATATCTTTCACCAATTCTGTTCTTTTTTGTTTTTTTCCTTCTAAGTAATATACTAAAATAAAGGATCTTTATTTTGGAAAGACTCGATGTATTTGTCACACAAACAACTCGGGTTATTCCCATGAATGACGTCCTGAAACAGCAGGAGGGACGAGAAAGGGCTGTCTCCACGTGGGATTTCTGGGTCTTGTTTCTTCAGAGTGGGACATTACTGAGATGGAAGTAGGGGAAAGAGAAAGAGGGAAAAAACCGTATGTGTCATACTTTGCCTAGTCCTTCAAGAAGACAGACTTTTTTCTTTTCTTTTTGCAAGGCTCTTCAGATCAAAGTAAGCAGTAAAAATATTCTAACTGAGCTGGGCTGGACTGAAGCTGGATCCTTATCTTAGTACAATTACATGGTATAATCCATGCTTCCAATTATACCATTCCTCCTTCCAAGAGGAAGAGACTGGGCTGGTAAACAGATTCTCAGTCGGGCTTGGAGAGAAGTGTGGCTGCTGTTTTTAAAGGGGAGGAAGAGATGTGTTATCATAAATGTGCATGACACTCAGTGCCTTCAAAGACATCCCCATTTCTGCCCATGAGGAGTGGAAGGGAAAGCAGAGGGACTGATAGACCAATTGATGGGGGAAACTTTATTGTAAAATATAAGACCACAGTGATTGCTGCTTTTTGAGACATGGATTCTAACTCAGGTCGTTGGTGGAGTTGCAGGCCTGGGGGTGATGGTGAGACTGGAGGCTGCTGAGTTCCAACACGGCCAGCGTCGTCAGAGAACCCACTGCCTGATGGAAGCTGTGTTCTTTCAAGGTAGAGCAAGGCGTTGTGCTCTCTTTTTCAATCTTTCCCCGCACTTCCTCCACCCCACCCCTTAGAGTACTTTTCTCCCTCTGAATCAGAAATGAGAAACATAGGCTGTAGTTTTCAATGTTGAACTCGTAATTTTCAGATCTGGCTTTGAACAAGTCATAAGAAAAACAAAGTTGTAAAGCTTTTCCTTTTCTCCATTTTTTTTCTCGTTTCAAATTCTCTCTAGAATCTTTTTATCCGAGCTCCCTGGGGAGGCGCATTGACACTGTGGGAAAAATTCCATTTTCTCTTACTTGGTGGGAGGATACTCAATTGTCAGTTAAAAAAATAATGGTCTGTAGCCAATCAAAGACCTAAGAGAGCCTCACACTTGGAGCCCTTTAAGTGGGTAATTCCTTTAACTGGGCCCGGTAATTCTTCTAAGCAGGTAATTCCTTTAAGCAGGACCCTTCACAGCCCTGTAAAACTGAAGACCATCTAGGAACTCTTGAACTGTTTCAAATTGTTTTCAAATGGGTCTGAATGCTGTTGAGAAATGCATAATTTACGACCTTAACACTTGATTAGGTGGTAAACGACTGTCAGGAGAGATGTCCTTGGTAATCCAGTTAACATCTAGATTCTAATTATCACTTCACAGGAGAAGGAAGGCTGGGTAATTGAGAACCCAAATTCTTAAAGGGCTTGAAGTGGCCATTTTCTTATGCAGTTAAGCAAATTATTTTTCTACCTAGAAGGTGTCTAATTGGTACCAATTGATGAGAAGGAAGAAACGGTGTTATGACTTTCAGGAATGGGTTAGTCAGGACACTCCAGCCAAAGCAACAGAAAGTTGCACTGAGTTCTAAGAGGTCTCTCCCATTTAAAATTTTCACTTCATTTAAAATCTGTGTTAAAGAAGAGAGAGAAGAGAAAGCAAGAGACAGCCAAGAGAAGACAGAATGTAATTAAGAGCTGATGGCCATACCTCTCCCCTGTCTGTCATTACTAAGGATTTTTCTCAGATGAGACTCAGTTTCACCTCGTGTTAGTTCCTGTTGATTACTATCAATTATTTAAGCCACAAATGCTGTGCCGCCCATTAAACCAAGAATGGGGATAATGGGCCAAAAGCTGCCTGAGAGAAGGGTCCCACTCTCACTGAATTCAGTAGGAAATAGAGGAAGAGGTAACAGGTAAAGAGATTCCGTTCTGTATCTTTTTCTTTGACCAGCCCTCCTCCTGCCCCACCCCCAGTCTTCTATGGAGCACTTCTCTATGTGTAAATGTCCACAGTAAGTGCAATGGGTGCAAAAATGGGAATGTAAGACACGATGCTTGTCTTTAGCAGTATCCACTCTGATGGATAGTTGCCCTGATTACTAATAATGTTTATTGGAGAATGTGGGTTAGAACTGTGGCCAAGTGGATTTGCCTATTCACCAGTGAAATTAGCACTTACCTCTGGTCATTGGCACAGCTGGTCAACTGCAGGCATCCCCCTGAGGAGGGAGTGGGAGGCAATCCCCACCGCAGGGAGCAGATTAGAATGCAGGTGTCCTCTGGACCGGCTCACTCCAAAAGAGCCCCTCCCTGACTTGGATCAGATAAGCACAGCTGCCCTGAGAGGAGGGTGCTGGACGTGAAGCCGAGAGTCACTCTAGTTCAAGTCCCTCTACATGGAAACATGAGGCTCCTCCCTAACAGAGAGGCCTGGAAAGGGATGTTAAGTGGAGGCTAAACTTCTAAGTGGTAAATTATGTGCTTAATTCACTGCTTTCATAGGTTTGAGACTGGGAGTGCAATCTATGCATGTTTTGATAACTGGCCATATCCTGAAGAGGTCAGAGAACTAACAGTGAGTAGAACCACCACGATCCAGAGTTACCACCATACTATGCCTGGGACGCAGAAACTGTGTAGTCCATCCCTGATAGTAGGTGTCAATTTGGCACAGCAAATGTCTGGTGAATAGGAAATGATGGCTGGATTTAAGCCTATATCTTCCAGGTTCTTCTGACCTTCTTTATTTTTTTCTTGACAGCATATCTTTTCGTGTGAGCACAAATGCAACACATCATAGAATATTTAGTTTTTCACAGAATATTTAGAAAATACACAAAAACATAAAGAAGAAAATAAATGTCACCTTTTATACCACCACTCAAAGATATCATTAATACCATTCAGTTTTTTTAATATTCTATCTATAAGATGATGTTAACTAAACTGATTGTGATAATCATGTTGCTAACTATACATATACCAAGTCATTATGTTGCACACCTGAAACTTATGTAATGTCATATGTCAATTATATCTCAATAAAACAGGAAAAATAAATAACAAATTAAATTAAAATAAAATGTATGTACACACTATTTTCCCACAAAATTCCTCTTTTACTATACATGGAATTTTGTATTCTGATATGTCTTTATTATATTCTGAATCATTTTTCATGTCATCAAGTAGACTTAAAAATATGATTTTAGTGGCTGCATAGCATTTTGTTTAACCTGCTGCTTCCTCTTGGATATTTAGGTTATTTCCAACTTTCTTTTCTACAAAGACCTTTCTTACATTTAAATATTTGTGTGCTTCTCTATTTCTTAGTGTAGAGTTGTTGAAACTGAGAGTTTGAACATCTTAAAGCAGTGCTGTGCTGGTAAATGTTTAACAACTGGCCTGTAGGGGGAAAAAAGCCCCAATTTGTAGCACTTGCCAATTTCCGTGATGTAAATATTCCCACCATAGCTGATTTCAAGCTACCGATATTTTCACACCTAGCTTTAAAAATTCCTGAAAATTTAACAATTGGTTCTTGTGAGCCAGCAGACCACCGCAAAGCTTTAGATACATATTTTGCTGTTTCTTTCCAGAAAGTTTGTACCTAATTACATTTCTACCAGCAGCACGTGAGATGGCTTCCTTGGATCCTGCTTAGGGTCTGGCAGCCCCAGGTAGGCTGGCAGCTGAGGTGGAAGGTAAATAAACTCAGAGTTCTTTTATGCTAAGGGATCAGTGCCACCCTAGATGACATGTGGGAAAAATAACTTTTTTTCTCAAGAACTATGCCACATATATAAACGTTGTAAAAGGAGAAAAACTAAACTCAGAATTTGTTTTAGGTTTTATGTAAGACCAAATCCAAATATTTGCTAACCAAAATAGTCTCTCTGTTACTTCTCTATCCTTCATATTGATGCAATGCTATTAAATATGACACTTAATCATCTTGTATATGCAGAGAAAAATGGCATCATGGAATAGAAAGGGACTTGGTAACATTGCTGGAGCATGGTAGTTCTCAAAATGCTGTAGTCTTGGCTCAGCCACTAACTAACTCTGTGACCTGAAGTAGCCCCCCTGCATTTTCTGTTCATCTTCTATACGGGAACCAGAGTGGGCCTTAAAGTGCAGACTTAATTCTGCCATTCCTTCACTCAATACTTTCTTTGAATGAGTTCCCTTTATTGGCATTAGGATAAAATATCAAATTCTTAATATGGTTTACACTGTTACATTGTATGGCACACAAACTCTAAGGTAACCTCCAATGACTCCTGCCCTCTGTTATTCATCTCTTTGTGAAGTCCCTCATCTTGAGTGTGAGTGGGCCTATGACTTGCTTCTACCCAATAGAATATGGCAAAGATGATGGAATGTCACTCCAGTGTTTATGTTATGTTATATAAGACGCCATCTCTCTAGAGTCACTCTCATTCTTCTGCTGGCCTTGAAGAAATAAGCAGCCATGTTGTGAACCGTCTATGGAAGGCCCACATATCAAATAAATGCAGAAAGCCTGTAGGAATTGAGGGCCTCGGTCCTATGAACCACAAGAAGCTGGATTCTGCCAACAATCTGAATGAGCTTGGAAGAAGAACTTTCCCCAGTCAAACCTCCAGATGAGAATGCAGCCTGGCCAACACCTTCATTACAGCTTGGTGAGACCCTGAAGCAGAGAACCAGCTAAGCGTGCATGGACTCCTGACCACAGAACTGTGAGATAATAAGTGTGTGTTATTTCAAGCTGCTAAGTTTGTGGTGATTGTTACACAGCAATAGGAAACTGATTACACAATCTTCCACAATTTCCTGACTGCCTACCTCTTCTAGCCCAAGGCTACTCTTTGTCCCTCCAGATCCATTCTGCATGTTTCTCCTTCCTTCTCTGGGCCCCAGAAGGCTTGTAGGGACTGCATTTGCTGAGCTTCCTTGACCTCTGGCTTTTGATTAGCACTGAAATGAGGTTGGGAGTTGGGAGGCAGGGGAGAAGATGAATCGTGGCTCACTTTCTGCCAGGTTGTAGGTTGGAAATAGCCATGTTTCTCTACTCAAGGCCACAGCTCCTGTCAGGTGGCTTCTCCTACGGCTCCAGCTCTCTCTGTTTTCCCTTGCTGCTCCCTTCCCATTCCCCTCAGTGTTAGGGCTGGTCAGGCTCCTTGCTTTGGCTAGCCCTTGATGTTTCACCATCCTTCCCCTTGTTCACTTCCCTTAACTCTGTCTAAAACTTTGTTAATAAGTCACTTCGTTAAACTGTCCTAAATTACTCTAAGTGTATCACTGTTTCTTGCTGAGACCCTGATAATACAAAGCGTGACTTCAGTTCCACTCCCTTTTATGCAAAGGGCTTCCCACATACTATTCCCATGCCTAGAAGACAATTTCCCCAGCTGGTCCCCATCTTTACCTAGCTCAGTAGTTCTCACAGTGTGGTCCCCAGAACTACAGCATCAACATCAACCTGGGAACTTGTTAGAAATGCAAATTCCAGGCCCCAGCCCAGATCTATGGAATCAGAAACTCTGGGGCTGGGCCCAGCACTCTGTATTTTAACAGAGTGATTCTAAGGCATGCTGAAGTTTGGAAACCACTGAATTAATTTGCTCTATTATCTTCTTCTTTAAGTCCCAACTCAAACTCTTAGACTTAGTTTGCTCCCTTTGTTTCATTTTCCACAGCACACTGCCTTGTACTTGTAGTATGCATATCACTTATAGTTATTTGTTCAAATTTGGTCTCTCCCAGGATCCTATGAGCCTAGCATCTATGTCTGCTTTGTTCATGTTGGAATTATTCATATTCAGTCTGGTGCCTGACTTAGAGTGGATGTGCAGTAATTATTTCTCAAATAAATTGATTGAATGAACCGTTCGGGCTCAATTTACTCATTCGTGAAAAGATGATTGGCTGGCTCATGCATTCAATGATTGACTTTGCTCAAGGTAGCTTGGTTAGGTTGTAGATTTTGGCTCTGGACAGAAGTTTCCAAACTTCTGGTTTGGAAAGATCTAGACTGTATGGGTTAATTCTCATCCTTTACAACCATTTTTATCCAAGCTCATAAAGTTGCAGATTTGCAAAAACATGTTATATAACATAGGTTACTTTATAGGTAGCTGAGAGTATAGATTGGATGAATTACTTTCAAAGTCCTGTCTAAATAATCTGACCAAAGAACTCATGTTCTATTGTTCAGCTCAAACCATTTAATCATTGCTATATTAATCTCATATTTTTGATATATTCATCCATCCACCCATTCAAGATCTACACCTTGAAACAAATATTTAGTCTGTGTCAGGAAAAGTGCTTTGGACATAGAGTAGTAGTATATGCAATGGCAGGTACAAAAGATCAGAACTGTTTTTTCTTTTTAAAACCCAAAAACTGTAGCCTAATCTCATGGATTTAATGACAAGGAGGTAATTATCCAAGATGAATTTGCTTGACTTGAAGTGGTCTTGTTCCTGAAAGATCTCCTTAGACTTATGACACAAAGAAGGAGATGGGAGTGATTGGAGGTTTGAGCAGAGGTGTGACAGGAACGAATCTACATTTTAAAAGGATCATCCTGGCTACTCTGTGGAGTAGAGTGATGGGGAACAAGAGTAGAGGCAAGGAGAGCTGTTACGAGGCAATCACAGTGATGCAGGTAGAGGTGATGGTGGCTGGGATCAGGGTGGTGGCACCACACAGGGAGATGTATTCAGCTTCTGGATATATTTTGAAAGTAGAGCTGTTAGGCTTTGCTGACAGATGTGATCTGGGGTGACAGAGATCAAAGAAGCCAATGTTTTTGGCCTATGCAGCTGGTAGGATGGGGTTGCTATTTATGAAATGGGGAGAGCTGTGAAAGAAGGCTCTGAGCAGCGGGATCGGGAGTATGGACCACTTCTATTATAAATCATCAGCAGGATCAGATTGAATAAATAACATTGTTTAACAAATATTTTGGGAATTTTACAAACTGTTTTGAATTTGGCTCCAATATGAAGCCAAATGTGGACGGAGACAAAGAACATCCTGTGATTTTACCCCTTATCAGTATGTGCTAACTGAGGCAGACATGCTTCCATTTGTGGGAGATCATTGCTCAGTGTGGATTAGATTTTGTGCTGGTCCTTGGCTCACATTTACTCCTTGCCCTTCTCCTGCTCTGCTCTGTATCACAGAAGAGCTGATAATTGCAGGCTGTGTTTCCTGGGCTCCCTGATCAGGGAGCTTTCGACTGTGTTGGTAAGCCCTCGCAAGAGACTAGAGCATGGGAGGAAGGAGAAGCCAGGATATATCTCCTCCTCTCTGTCTGACTTGTGTAGTATCACCAGCAGTGGATGAACATCCTCTGTGGCATCAGCTCCCACTGGAAAGGCCCTTTCTGCTTCTGGGCTCTCTCTTTGTCCCTGGGCTCTGGTAATGCTACCTCCTCCCTTTAAACCTCCAGCCTAGGAAAGTCTCCAGCTTCCTGCAGCTGCTAATCTCTCGGTTGCCATCCTATCCCTGTTGGCCTTTGAGTTTAATGTCTAGAGTGGTTTCTATTTTCCTGGTTGGCTTCCACTGACTAAGATTATACCCTATAGTGAGACAAAGAGGGAATCTGGGGTAATTATTTGGTGCATCTCTTAGGTCGAGGGAATCTGAGTGTTGGACTTGAATTTATCCTCTATACTTGGCTTGTCTGTGACCCAATTATTCATGTGAGTGAGATGGGCTGTGGGTTTAATATTGATCTGACCTTGATGCATTTTGATCCACTACTCAGGACCAAAAGGGTTGACAATAATCTTAAAACAAAACCACTCCTCTGATGCTTGAATTTCTTCTCTGCTTTCCTCATCCTGCTTGAATACTCTTAATGAGAAACTCATTAATTTCCAAGGTTTGCCATTTTATCTTTAACTGAACTGCAGATAGTTCTGTTTTAAACTTTAATTTTTTGATTAGAACATTTTATGTCAAAAAACCCAACACAAACTGACTTGAAGAAAATAGCATTTATTGGCTTCTTTAATTGATCAATCTAGAGGGAATGTTTCAGGTGCGGCTTTACTCCGGGCTTAAATGATAAGTCTATGATCCAGTTTTTGTTTTGTTTCCCCTCTCTCTCCATTTCTTAGCACTTCTTCTTCAGGGTTGTTTCTATCCTGAGGTAGGCTCCCCTTGTGGTGTAAGCTGATTCTCAGTAACTCGCAAAACCGCAAACAAATCCTAGAATGGAGTCTCCTTGGCCCTGATTGGCTTGTGTTCCACCCCTTATTGGTCTATTTGGTCCCTCATTGGTTCCTAACCCTGATTGGCCTGCCTGGGTCACGCTCCCATCCCTAATTGGCCCACCTTGCAGTCATGTTCTCATCCCTGATTGGCCTGCCTTGGTCATATTCGCATCCCTGAACTAATTCCTGTGGCTAGGTGAGTAGATACAGTGATAGGCCTAAGAAAAGACACAATAGGGGCCTGCCCCATGGCCTAGTGGTTAAGTTCAGTGTGCTCTGCTTGGGCGGCCCAGGTTCGGTTCCTGGCTCGGATCTACACCACTCGTTGGCGGCCATGCTGTGGAAGCACAAAAGAGAGGAAGATTGGCACAGACTGTTAGCTCAGGGAGAATCTTCCTCAGCAAAAAAAAAAAAAAAAAAAAACCCACAGTAAATAGGATACACTGATTAGCTTAAGCAAATACATGGCTGGATGAAACTGTGAGTGGGGTCAGTCCCACTCAAACCACGTATCTCAAAAATTCAGAGTGAAGTTAGTAAGAGAAAAGGGAGAAATGGGTTCTACAGATTTCGGCAAAAAAATATCTACCTGGAAAGCAAGGGCAAAGAGTCAGACAAGTGTCTGCTATTATTTCATCCATGTAGGTAATGGGTTCTTGAAGGTTTATGGGGTGCGTGAACAAAACACAGGGTACCACAACTCCAAAATTTGGCAAGTAAAATGATAGCTTGTATACATCATAAGGAGGAAAACTCTGAATTTCCAAAACTCCTTGTGCAGCAACAAAACTATTCTTTATTAAATTATAAATCAATAAAAGTACATGTATAGGCATATATGTTTGGAAGAAGACAAAGAGAAACAAAAAGAAAGGATGATTTAGAAAGATCAGCTTTTGACAGAGTAAAAATACTTCAGAAAACGATCTCTTCCCTAAAACAATGCACAATTAGAACTCCACTATCATACCAAATGTGGAGGAAAAGGCTATCGATTTCAAAAAAATGTATTGGACCCTCCTGAGACATGCAGCCAAAATTTCATTTGATAATTTCATTGCTTCACTTTGCAAATGGTAACTGTGGCAACTGAAATGTGCTTTCAAGGTCTACACCTCCGTGTATACCTCAATTAGTGGCAGGTTGTTTATTCGTTATTCTTTTTCATACAGGGCAATGAGCAGTTAAATTGAACGAAGCTTCCCCCCTCCCGCCCCTCCTCCTTTCTATTTCTCTTTTGGTTTGGCAGGTGCCTAGATTTTTATCTTTGCACAGGACAGTGAAACCGCAGATGATCTGGTAAAAGCAATAACGAGAACAAAATCCCACATACAACTGTAACTTAAAAAAAAGATGGAGTGAAGAGGGATTCACTTTATTCTTACTATTAAATCATAGCTAATTGTTTATACATTAAGAAGAAAGCACGTAAGTTTTCGTGAATATGGTTGATGGGTATAATAGGGAGTGAGACTAGACAGGATTCTTTGTTTTATTTTGGCACATGTGTTTTTGCCTTTTTGCCAAAGGAAACTGTTACTTTTTAAGCCTCACTAGACCATTGGAGGTTTGAAGGTGCTATTGTTCTGACAGAGCTTACCTGTTGAGGTGTTTTTTTATTTTAATCACTTACACTAAATAATTCTGAGATGGCCTCTTCTCTTAAACTGACTTGAAAACCACCACAACAGCAATAACAATAAAACAGAGATCCGCCAAAAGCTGTTGTGAGATTCAGGTTCAACTGGTTTTCTAACATGATTGGGGAAATGTTTTAGTTAGCTGGTGTAGTGTAACAACTCTCTTTAAAACTTGGTGGCTAAAGATAATAATCATTTATTATTCCCGACAAGTCAATGCATCTGCTGGGTGGATCCCCTGATCTGGGCTGGACTTGGCCCATCTCCACTGGCCTCACTCATGTTGCCGTAGTTGGCTGGAGGGCTGGCTGGGGCTGGCTGGTCTAGGATGGCCATGGCTGGGACAAATCTGCTTGGTTCCATGTGGTCTCTCATCCTTCTAACAGGTCAGTCCTGACTTGTTCACATGGCAGTGGCAGAGTTGCAATAAAGAGTGGAAGCCTGGAGGGTCTCTTGAGGCCCAGGTTCTGAACTGGGACATTATCACTTTGACCTCATTCTATTGGCAAAAGTGAGCCCAGATTCAAGAGGAGGGGAAATAGATAATGCCTCTTGGTGGGAGGAGCTGCAAACTCCCATTGGATGCAGGAGGGAAGGAATTGCGGTCATATTTGCATCCATGTTCCACAGAAAACTTGAGTATGCTCGACTCACATGGTAAACACCTTATTTTTAGGGGGGAGAGTAAGATAAAAATGAACATTATGTGTGAAAGAAGTTCCCATGCCCAATTTAGAAACAATCTGGTTTATTAAAATAGAAACATCCCCCCAAATCCTTTTTTTAGTTTTCTCATTTCTACCATTTGTCGACTTTTCCACTCATTTGTAGAGGGAGAAACTTTCGTATTTAAGTTACTTTTTTGTTTTGATTACATTCGAATTATGTTTGGCTTTGTTTATTAATATACAAATGTAGAGTTTAGGCTTTTAATACCATGGGAATATTTTCTATTCTTCTGAGTTTGTTTTTAGGTATCTTAAAATGAATTGCTACCCGTAGTAGAATTCTTGAAATTATTGTGTGAAAAGGAAAAATATGATTCAATTATTCACTTCTTCAAGAAGTGGTGGTTGAGTGAGTGCCTCCTGGGGATTAGAAGCTGTGCCAGGTGCTCAGGATACAGTGGAGGGTGAGAGAAACAAATCCCTGTCCTCTGGAGCTTCCATTTTACTGGGGTGGCAGACAGGAAGCAAGCAAACCATGACTGATTGTGGTAAGTGCTACAAAGGATAAAGCAGGGCATGGGAGAGCATCATTTAAACATAGTTCCACCTTCGTTTATAGGGGAGGGGAGGAGGTGAAAATGAAGCAGAGACTATTTTAAGGAAAGAAGGCACCCATGCAAAGGGCCAGGGGGAAAGAGGTCCAAAGCAGATCAGACCTTGCTGAGGCCTCGAGACTCCTCCATGGAGTGTTTTGGGAACTGAAATCCAGTGTAGCAGGCACTGTGCCTGCTCTGTCCACATCCATTTAGATTCATTGACCTCTGGTGTGCTTTCCCTCCCAGTAGCAGCACCTGTATCTGTTTGTTGGAGGGCTGCCTTCAGGCTGCCAGAATTCACTTTCCCTGCAAGTCTCAAGGGCTGCAAGTTCTGGGTGTGTACATCCTCCAGGGCAGCCCTTAACCAATGACCAGTGGGCATGGGGGTATGAATTCCCCAGCTCCTTTGCCGTGATGGGGGCACCTCCCCAGACCTCCCCGGAAAAACTGAGCCAAAGTTGTCCTCGTTGGGACTTTGATTTCTTACCCATGCTTGGTTTCCTTCCCTTTCTGGTCCCACTTCATTCTCCTACTGGCTTTTCCTGGAACATTTTCTAACAAATGGCTCTCGAATTCATGTGAGGTGCCCAATCCTAGGCAGCCAGTAACTCTGGAACATAGTGAAGGAAGAAGGAGTCATGAGATAAGGTTCCAGAGACAGACAGATCAGGCAAGGTGTTGCAGCCACAGTACAAGCAGGGGAGGGACCTAACCTAACTGACTTTGTAAAAAGATCACTCTATTTGTCAGAGTGGCAATGCCTGGAGAGAGAATTGGTTGGAGGAGGGAAAGAGTAAATCCTCAAATCAAATCCAGGGCCAGTTATCCTCCCCTGTGCTGACATCTCTACCAATATCTTTTTATCTTTTCAATTGGGATAAAATGATCTACCCTTTGGCTATGCCTCAAAGACAGTATGAGGATGAAAAGGTGATTTGCATAAACTTCTTATCACTTTCTGGAAAAGAAGTGCCCAATAAAAACCACTATTATTATTGATAAAAATAAAAATAGCAATGTGCAAGCTCATAACCAGCCTCTGGAGAATTTTCATACATTAATGAGAAAATTAAGTGTTATATTAAAAACTAAAGCAACTGTTTCTAGGTTTCTCTTTTGTTCCTACTATTGTTGCTCCTTTAGTGTGTGAGGAAGCAAAATAGCTGATGCAACTGTTTGTGCCCCAACCTGGTTCACCCTGGAGTACAGATGAGGGTTTTTGAAAGATGGCAGCGATGGAAACAGCATTCAATATTTTTTCCATTGCAGGAGAAGGATAGCTTATTTTGAAATTAAAAAAAAAATCTGTCGTATAAACGGAGGTAAAACAGTTGTTGAAAAATATTGGCTTATGTTCTAAATAAATATACACACACACGTAATCTCCGTACAGGGCAAGTGAGTGCATGTGTGTCTGTGTGTGTGTGTGATGTGTACACCCATGCCTGCTTGGTAGACTTGCTCTGCTCACTGAATGCTTTTTCCAACCCAATGTACGGAAAGTGACAGATGGATCAGCAAAGGCTGAGAAGCAGTTACGCATATCTGGCCAGCGTGGTTTTGATTGTATGTTGGGTCATCAGCCAGTCACACACCAGAACCATTATTTTAGGAGGCTGAAATAGAAATACCCAGTGTCAATGGGAAGAGAGAGATGCAGGAAATGAAATAGACACTCTGCATGTGTGTGGAGGTAGGGAACTATGGAGACAAAGTGGGAAGTGTAGTATCAGTTCTTCTTAAGAACTTCTCCAGTTCCTTTGGGCCTCTAGTTCCTCTCCATAGAAAGACCATTCACTATGTCTTTGGTAAAAATGCTTTCAATAAAGCATCGGTGTAGTTGAAGCTGCATCCAACTGTCTGAATTCACACAAAAACTCATTGAAAGCTATGCATTCTGGTATTCAGGTTCAATTGTTGTTGTACCTAAGTTTTCATAATAAAAATCTCACAGCTGAAATAAATACGTGATACAAAGTCGTTTTAGGATTGTATGCCCATATTTTCAAATAACCTCTTAAATACCTCTTATCTCAGTGGTTTTCTGAACCACACAGCAGGTATAAACTCAAATGCATTGAAAATGACTGGTGTACTTGAATGTCAGAAGAACAAATATTTAAGCTCAGCACCTGAAAAGATTACATACCTCAGTAAGACCAACAAATCAAAGAAGTCTGTAGGAAAACACGGAAGTGTTTGCTTTTCTACTTCTCCATCAACACCATTCTGGTACTTTGCTGTATGTACTTTAAAATACACTCTACTTGACAAAAGATGTCAAAATTAGCCCAACCATCCAGTGCAGTCTAGACTCTACTATGATGAGGATACTTGAAGTCACTATTTTTTTTTTAGGAAGATCCCCAAATTGAATAAGTAGACTCCCCAAATCTCTCTTTCTCTCATTTTTTTTTTCTCTTTCAGAAGAAAGGGATATTATAGGCCTGTGTTATTAGTCTAGGTCTTTGCCATGCTTTAGCATCTCATCCATTGGCCCCTTAATAAGGTTGGGAGATGGTTACAGGATTGGTTTTGAAAAATGGCACAAAGAAGGACAGAATTGCATACAACATTGCTAACAATTGCTTCCCATGTAGCTTTGGACATCTCAGAGACCCAGTTCCCAGCTGCCTTTGCCTCATGCTCTCTGGTCCCCATCCTTTCCAGTGTCTCTTCTATGATGTGGGCTCCCATCTGGCTGCCCCCAGCTGCTTGTTAGCATTCTTATACTAACTCTTGAGGACTGCCTCTTCTTTTAAATTTTTAGTTTTTTAAAAAATTACAAAATATAACATTTCCTTTGTGGAAAACCAGGGTCTAGAGCATAGTATGTGCTTAATAAATAGGCATTGAGTGAATGAAGGAATTAGAAATAATTAGAAAATATACAGAGAAAGAAAAAATTAAGAACCAATCATAAATCCCCCTACACAGGTGAACAGTCACACCACATCCCTTAGTTATATGCTTCTAGATATTTTCTGTGATTCTAAAAACAAAAATTAGATCATTTTGTCTTTATTGTTTTGTTACACACTTGCCTTCCCCCTTGAGATGAATATCCTCCCACGACAATACATAGTCTTACGCCTCATACTTTTAATGGGTACAATATAATCCATTTGATAAAATATTACTATGAACTATTTAACCAAGGTTTCTATTGTTTGACATTTAGATGGTTTCTAATTTTTTTGCTTTTGCAAACAATACTGTAATAGACATCCTCGATGTAGTTCTTCAATTTTTGCATGAAATTTTAATTATTTATTTAGGATAAATTCCCAGAAATGAAGTATTTGTGTTAAAGAATCTGTGTATTTTAATACCTATTGACTAGTCATCCAGAGAAGCATCTTTTTGCCTGAGCCTCAAGGCTTGTCCATTTCCAACTAGAACTCTGAATTATAACCTCCCTCAGGGTCTATACCATTCAGGGCCTGTGACTTGTACAGCAGATGATCAATATGTATTTATTGGATCAAGTAATTTGAATATCCCTTTCCCATGGCCTTGATTCTAACTCCCTTAAGAACTGAATTCCCTTGTACAGCTGAAAAACAGATAAGCAGAAAACCAGAAATAGAATAACCCCAAGTTATCTCTAAAACCTTAACTCCAGCTCAATTAATTAATCTAGGCCAGAGGTCAGCAAACTTACAGCCCACAGGTCAAACTCAGCTTTTTGTTTTTGTATGACCCGTAAACTGAGAATTATTCCTACACTTGTAAATGCTTGAAAAAAATCAAAAGAAGAATATTTCTTGACCTGAAAATTATATGAAATTTAATGTGTCCATGAATAAAGTTTTATTGGAATACAGCTAGACTAATTTATTTATGACTTGTCTACAGCTGCTTTAGTGCGAAAATGGCAGAGCTAAGTAACTTCGACTGAGACCATAAGGCCCACAAAACCTGTAATATTTATTATGTGGCCCATTACAGAAAGTTTGCTAAACCCTGATCTAGATATCAGCCAATCCAAGCTGAGCAATCTAAACCTAGAAAAATGAAATTTGCAGTGATGTTGTCACTAAATTTGCACTCTTAGAGAGCCGCAATTATTAGCACTTCCAGTGTGTATGGGTGAGATCTCACCATCTTTCTGTTGTCTCAGCTTTGACCCCAGCATTCCATAGGTGAGAAAATCTAGTACCTTAAACCCTGGCTCCACAAACTACTCAGACAAGGGATTTTCGCCGTGAGCATTGACAATTTCCCAAGTTCACAGTTTTAGCATCACTGATACCAAGTCCTGAGGGCATGCTTTGGCTAGTGTGGCTGACGAGATGAAGTATGGCTCCCTTATTAAGTTGTCAAAGTGCGGTGCAGCTGCATCATTTGCTCACCCATTTGCTTAACTTAAATAAAGGTTGGTGGTTAGGCTTCTGTTGCATTGTGCTCTCCTGCTAATTATCAGTGTATTTGTTTTAGAGACAATTAGCCACCTGGTTCATTCTCCCATTGAAGTCAGGTCATCATGAGTTACATCTGCTTTCAGGCCTCCTCAAGTCCAAGACATAATAAAAAGATGATGGCTATGATTATAAAAAGCGTGCGGGGTTGGGCATCAATGGTACAGCATATTGAATTCCCAAGGAGCATCGAGTTGCATCATTGTACTTGCAGAAGCTCCTCTCTGCCAGTCACAAAAGAAGGATGTGAATCGAGGACTCTTGTGCGGAACCAAAAGTCCTTTAGCAAGTGGGGAGAGTATTTGCAAAGGTAGACAGTAATAACAGCAAAGCAAAGTGAGACACGATTCTTCCCTGGGGCGCTGTGCTGATACAACAAAAAAGTGACAAGTAAGCACGTCTTAGTACTTGCAGAATTTGCATAAAACTGAAGTTGTTCAGACGTGTGGGTGTTGCCTTTTAAAAAAATGTGCCCGATAATGTGACATAATATTATGCAGAATACACATTTGCTTTTATAATCCCATATGCTCTGGCAAAACTTAGCATTTTGGAGCTAAAACTTTATTATGCTAGGTCCTCGCTGAATCACATTGATGATGGAGACACCATTTGCAGCTTTTCTGAATTTGGAGAGTTGAGGGTGTATGGCATTGAGGCAGCTTGATCACGTGGAATGTTGTGTTTTGAGGATGTTACTTGACTAGAAAGAGGGAAATCAGATCTATGAGGTTTAGTGTAATTAATCAAGTGTGTATCTTTGCTGCAGAAGGCCTGGAACTGGAGTCAACAGAGTCAGAACGAGTATTAAACACTTCATTTTGCCTTGATACTAGTCAAGCAGAGACTGCTAAGTGAGGTTCAGTGTTGGGTGAAAATTAAGCATTTGTAAAAGTTACAAGTAACAGGTCAATAGGACACACTCTGAAAACCTTCACTCTATGCACCAGGGAGGAATGTAACAGAGAATGCACGCTTCAAACAAAAAATTAGCAAGTTGCTTAAGCACCAAAAGACATTCCAATTTACATAAAAACTCACAGCATCCACTGAACTCTAGAGATGATGGTGCTCTGCACAAAGGCACAGTGGATTATTTACAACCTATTGTCCAACTTGAATTACTAAAGACAATGGAAGCAGAAAGCCGACTTGGCACTCTAAAATTGGGTTTCCCAAAGTGAATCCTGGCAGAACATTGGTTACGTGGAATGTTATGTTGAAAACGAGATTCTGTGGCCTCTTAATTTTGGGAAACAGAGGGCTCAGCTAAGTTAACTCAGCCAAGTTTAAAGTTTATGTAGGACTTCTGGGAGCTTCTACTATGCTAATGAGCTTTGTGAAATGCACATTTCCCAAATGTATTAGACCATGGAACCCCCTTTTCCTGAGAATCTGGCAAGAATAGTGTTCTGACAACGAACTTGTTGAGAAACATTGCCCCAAAGAAACATTGCTCAGGCTTTATTAAAACCCCAAGTGTGAGTGCAAGTAAATAGTTGGGGGCAGAGGGCTAAGGAAATTGAACAGGCAGGCTGGCAGCAGTTCCAACTCACCTGTGTATTGTCTTTTTCTCCCCTGGATCTTATCAGGGCTTGGGCTTTTCTTCCTACAGGTCTAATGTCTGAGCATGCATGGTTCCACTTTAAAATTTTTAAATTGCTTCCTTGTGGAGCCTTAGGCTATGATTTGAAATGGTAAGAAATAATTTAGCTAATTGAATCGAGAAATAAGCCCACAACTTTTGATCACCTGCATAAAATCCATTAGTCTGAAGATAAATTGTGTGGTACAAAGGGTGTACAAATGAGTAGGACAGGGTGGGATTGGCCTAATTTCCTAATGCAGGAGAAAGTAATTCAGCCTGATTGTACATCACCGTCGGTGGCAAGTGAGTCTTACTATTTGAAAATGTTTGCCAGTTACATAATAGAGTGTGGAACATAAATAATACTGATCAAGTGAGAACGTAGGACCACGAAGGTTACTGTTTTACGCACATTGATTCATAATACCAGCATTTTAGAGAAAGGAGTCTGCGGACAGCAGTTACATACAAATGCATTTCCGTTGTGGAGGTCTATCTTTGTCTTGCGTTTCTCTGCAGACTTTCACAAGGCTGTTGTAAACTTAATCCTGTTTAGCAATTATGATTTACTTCAATTGGCTCCACTCATTAAGCTGTTTAAAACTTAGATTCAAAGAATAATATCCACTTTGTTCCTTTACACAACTTTGGGGGGAAAATAAAACATTTAAAATGGGATTCTTGACAGAGAACAATTGACATAAGACACTAAAGCTTACTGTACCTTTAATACATGTATTTTTTCTCCTTTAAAAAGGACTTTGAAAGAGAACAACAAAGCCCAGACTGTTTTTAAGGGAAAGGAGTGACTCCTGATAAAAGCCAATTATAAACTGAATATATGCTATTTATTTAGACTTGAGAAAATGTATATCTTGAAAAAATATATGTTTATATAATTACATATCAGCAGCCTCAGGGTTTTAAACCTATTCAAAGCAGCTAAGGAAAGACCAAAAGCATGTCATTCATGGAAGCTTGATAGTGCATGAAAGAAACAGACACACCAGTGGTTTTGTCCCCACGCAAGGCATGCTATTGAAGTGCATATAGTCTGAGAGGGTGACTCTTAGATTGCTAAATGGGTGTAGCTTAGGATTCAGGGTCTGTGTGAGGACGTGGCTCCCGGGCGAGATGCTGTCTTTGAACCCTTATTCTTCAAGGCTATCACCTTACACCCTGCTGGCCTCATCTCCTCAGAACATAATTAAATAACTTTGTGCATGTTGGTAATGGCCACGTGAGGCATTTAGGAATGACTTGAAGGAAACAGTACATTCGTGAATTTCTCCCATGTTTGTTTTAATCAAAATCAGAAAGTCTCAACATGTTGAACTCGATAGACTACTCCGTCCTGGGCGATACGCCCAGATGGTATTTGAGTTTGCATATTAAGAAATAAGGGGAAAACCCCCTAATATCTCAAAAAGTGTTTGCGTTATGTATATGCTTGAGGGAACACAGGGCGATGAGGAAATTTTCGTGAAAAACGAAGTGGGAATAATTTTCTTTCTATTGCAGATGATGTCATCAACTTCAGAACTTGACAACTGATTAAAATTTTCTCTTTGCTTTAGTTGCTGAGAGATTTACACTAAACCTGTTGTTCATTTAAATTTGGGGTATGTCGATTGCCATCTTTCTTATATATGATTTTTAGGTTTTTATTTGTATTTCACGCTCCTATTGTATGGTGCTTTTAAAAAAAAATTAACAGACTTTACAAATATTTTGCTTGTTTTAATGTAGATGGTACAGACAATAACCATTTAAAATCCATCCCCAGGCCAAAAAATGTAAACAAAATCAAAAGATAGCAGTGTTCTGTTGCAGACACTTCTGTATGACTTCCTTGCTTGATTATTTAGGATCTTCTGATCAGATTTTTAAAACGCTTAAAATGCATTGTCTCTTCAGTAAAGACATCTTTGGGGCTGATTATTACTATTACCCTGAGCTATCCTCCTCACTTCCAACCTGATTTTTCTTCTTTTGGTCCAGACCATCAGATTTTAAAGGTATGTTCAAGTTAAGGAAACACCTTTTTTTCCTCCACTTTTAGTCCTCTGAACACTTTCATCTCCCACTGCTATGGCCAGAATGTTTGTGTCTCCCCCAAATTCATATGTTGAAATCTTAACCCCCAAGGTGATGGTATGTGGAGGTGGGGCCTTTGGGAGGTGATTAGGTCATGAGGGTGGAGCCCTCATGAATGGGATTAGTGCCCTTATAAAAGAGGCTCCAGAAAGATCCCTCTCCCTTTCCATCATGTGAGGACACAAGAGGTCTGCAACAAGAAAGAAGGCCCTCACCTAACCACGCTGGCACTCTGATCTCGGACTTCTAGCCTCCAGAACTATGAGAAATAAATGTTTGTTTATAAGCAACCCAGTCTGTGGTATGTTGTTATAGCATCCTCATGGACTGAGACACCCACAGAAGGTCCAGCGGTGAAGCAGTCCCTGGGTGCACTCCCATCCAACAATCCCATCCCAGACAAGCCTGAAAATGCCCAGTTCTAGAAAAAGTAGACTTCTCCTGTAGTGTCCTCATACACTTTATAAAAAGGAGAGGGCAATATAAAGAAGGCTGGAGTTGGATCACAAGAACTCAGCAAGAGGAAAACCAATGAAAATGAATAATAGCAGCAAGATTAAAAATACCAGCTGTTATAAAGGGAGACTCTTAGAGATGGGGACTGCTGCAATTCAGCATTGAACATTACATTTAAAAGAACTATTTTTAAAAATAGGAAAGGATTAAAGAAAAGGAAAAAAAAATTAAACAAATTTCTAAACTGGTGAATGGCTTGCTGTTTGTTCTTGATAAATGTCAATCACATCTCCTTCCTCCATTCCTAGTTCTTTTGGAGCAGGGTTATCAGCAAACCACTGGCCTTTAAGGAGAAGCTTTAAGAAGTTCAGGAGTTTAAGGAGAAGTTTAAAGAGACTTTAAGAAGTTCATTGGAACCCCCTGATGTTAATAGTGTGCTTCTTTGAGTTTCTTGACGTGTTTGTCATCTTCACCTTGAAGCGACTCTCACTGCCCTCCTGTGCAATGACTTCGAGTGTAAGGTGTTTTCCTTTCTTACCCACCAATTCCTCAGTTGAAGGTTCACCTCCTGGTCAGATGTCGTGGCCGTGGCTTCTCCCCACCATGTCCTTGCAATAGTGACCCCCAGAAGACAGAATCCTGCACTGGAGTTACACGTTCTCTCTCTTCCCCACCACACCACCCCTGGCACGTGTCTTTTCCTGTAAAGAGTCTCCAGTCTTTTTAGGAAGTAGCTAGGGATGGGAATTATAAAACAATGTGGAGAGTCATGCTCGGGCAGCATGGCTTAGAGGTTAGGTTGCACACTTTGGAACTATACACTCTAGGTTTAGATTCTAGGTCTGCCATTTGCCAACAGTGTGACCTTATGCAACTCACTTCACCTCTCCAAGCCTTAGTTTCTTCATCTGACAAGTGGGGGTAATAAGGGTGACCTCTTCACAAAGCTGTGGGTAAGAGTAACAAATTAAAGTGTGTAAAACACTTAGCACAGTGCTTTGCACATGGTAAGAGCTAAATACTTTTTTGCTGCTATTGTGATCATTGACACTAGGGCATAAGAGAGGAATATAAGACCCAGTTGTTATCCTGAACAAATGTACAACCTTCAAACACACAGCACGTACAAAATACACAGTTACGCAACGATTAGGGAGCGTCACAAAGCGATGTGCTAGAATAGAAAGCTTTGGAATTGAGAGCTATGGAAACTAATGTGTTTTTTTTTAATGGACATTAGTGCAGAATAGCATAAGTAGAGAAAAGTTAGTTGCAAAACTGGAACTTGAGCTGGCCTCTAAATGACAAGGAAAGTTTGATAGGTGGACAGAGAAAAGACTGTTCTGGTATCGAGCATGTGGGAATGAGCATAGACTATGTAGGGGACTCAAGAAACTTGGCCAAAAGAACCAGATGGCTTGTGTTGGGGAATGTATCATGGCTAACACATGGTAGTTGCTTTACATACACTATGGATGAAGGAAGAAAGATGTTTTTGGATGTTGAGGATGAGACCAGATGATGGAGGGACTTAAGTGTAAGATGATGTGTTTGAGCCCAATGCGCAGCAAAAAGCAGGATGAGAAGGTAACATTTTAGGAATATTATTCTAAAGAGGTCATCATGATAAACAGGAGAGTAAAGAACCTGGAAGCCGAGAGACCAGTTATGAGGCTATGATGATAATAAAGATTCCAAGAGCTGACCCTCTGTTGGAATCTGGCAGTGGGAAGAGCTAGAGAGAAGAATAGCAATAGGACGAATGAAAATAGCTCTCATTCCAATCACTTTCTATCCCCTTGTCCTATTTTATTGGCTTCCAAACACTTCCTACAATCTGCAAGTCCTTTGTTGACTTATGTGTTTACTTGTTTATTGTCCACCTCGTCCTCTAGAAGGTAAGCTCTGGAGAGCAGAGACCTTACTGCTCCTAGAATCTGGCCTGATATGCAAGTTGGGTCAAAGGGCCGTAGAGCAGGAAGCACGTTTAAGCTATAGGTTGTCATAGGACTGCAATGTAGACTAACAGAGGCAGTGAAGTCAGAACAAGCTGATTTCGGAAGAAAGGATAATATTCACACATCTACCTATCCTTTCAACTGTAATACTCGTTGAGTGCTTATGTGGAAGCCATGCAGACCGGTTGTTAAGGCCCAGACTCTGACGTTGGATAGCTTGGATTTGAGCCCCAGGCTCCAGCACATTTAACCTGTGAAGGGACTTTGGGCAAGTTACTCTCTGAATCTTAATTTCCTCATCTGTACAAAGGGCATAAAATAAAACCCACCTCACAGAATTGATGTGAAAGCTAACTGAGATAACTAGTATAGTGCTTGGTGTTACTAAGGACTCAATAATGGCAGCTCTTGTTATTACCATGTGCCAGGCATTGTGCAACTGTGTTGAGGTGGCAATTAGACTAGGAAACGGAGATATTCTATAAGCTGTCAGATATACAGGTCTGGTGTTTAAATGAGATGTGGGAGCAAATTTGCTTTGATTTCATTCCCTATTGACTTGGGTTGCCACTGCTGGCCTTGTAACAGTGGAAGGAAGCAGTCTTGAAAGCTATTTCAGGTATATTTTCTGCAAGGGACTCACGATAACAAAGGAAATTACTATCAAGAAATGAGACCAGGCACATAGTTCTTCCAGAAGGAATAATGAAACAAATTGGAAACTGCTTTTATATTTTCTTCTTTTTTTGTAACTCAAAATAATGCTAGAAAATAGACGGTATGATAATTTCAAAGTCAAGTGTTTACTGATGTTTTGTTTATAGTATTTATAAAATTTGGATATTTAAATTTCAGGTAATCTGTTATGCAGGTACTGTGTTATGGGTAGCTATGCTAGATAGCAGGAAAAACTAAATAACAAAGCTCCCAATATCTGGTAGAATAACCAAAACAATGAGCCTAAATAACAACCCAGGGTACTTCTTTACTATCAAAAAGATTTTTTTTAAGTATTTCTGATATCAAAAAATAAAAGGGAGTTTCATTGTCTATGACATTTTTGGTTCAATGTCTTACTAATGGCTTATTTTTAAAGAGTAAACTTTAATGAACAGGGAATAGATTAACTGGAACCATAACAATAGAATGTTAGGACTGAAAAGAAACTTGGGGAAAATTTTAATCTTGTTATTCTGCAGATAATGAAGCCCAGAGACTGAAAGGGATTTCCTCAGGGCCACACAGTCTCTGGGTGATAGAGCTTTGACTAGAATCCAAGTTGCCTGATTCCTAACCCAGATCCCTTTCTCCTTCACCAGGTTGGTGGCCTACGGTAAAGGGGCAAATGTACAAATAGGGGACACATTAAAATAATAGAACAAATGGCCATCAAACTTCTATGATGATTCCTGTGTTCTGCATTTATCCAATCTTGTCTTCTTCATCTAAGGCCCAATCTAGTTACTGACATGTCCCAGGGACTCTAGACTCAGCATGGACTCTTTATCTCGGCAAATAGCAGCACCATCTACCCTTTTGGCCAAGCAGGAACCTGAGCATCGTAATGATTTCTCTTTCACCTCCCAATAAATCTCATTCTCCTCCTCCTCCACAGTACTCCTTGAATCCCTCCACCTCTCTCCCTCTCCACTCCCTCCACTCCAGAGAAAGCTGCCATCATCTCTCACCTGCGATACTGCTACAGCCTCTAAGTCTCCCCTCTCCTCTCCTTGGCTCCTCCCACCTTCCTGCTCAGTCTATTCTTCACATGTGGCAGGAGTGATCACTCTAAAATCAAATCTGGTTATGTCACAGTCCTGTTTAATATTCATCAATGGTTCCCATGGCCCTCAAGATAAAATCCAGACTCCCTTCACTTGAAGTAAAAAGTGATACAAAAACTGGCCCCTGATTATCTTCCCAGCCTCAATTATTCCTTTCTTCTCTCCTTGAAATCCCCCGCCCCATGCTGAGTCTATGCTCTAGCCATACTGAACTTTGATTTTTTTCAAATGTACCAAGCTCTCAAACATCTGGGCATTTCTATGTGCTATTCTCTCTGCCTTGAATACTTTCCCCTTATATCTTCACCTGGTTAATTTCTAATCATCCTTTAGATCTTTGCTGAGATACCACTTCCTCTAAACAATCATCCCTGACCACCCAGCCCCTCCAACTGTCTGGGTAGACTCCTCCTCTCTACTCTAAGCTGTATGTCCCCATTATAGCACTTATCTCATCTTACTCTAATTGTCTATCTTTTGTTCTCCCTCATTAGCCAATTAGCTCCATGTGAGATGGAAATCATGTCCAACTTCTGTGTAGAATCCCCGCTAACTCTTGCATTTCTGACACATAAGCATAAATAGCTGGTGAATGAATGAATGCATGAATGAATAAAATGAGGTGGTTTTCATTTTCTAAAATTCCTCATGGGATTAAGAGAGATTGAGTTGAGTGTGAGGATGGGTGAGGAATGGTTCAGAAAGAAATAGCCCAGATTGGATTTGGGGAGGAGGCAGAGCATAATCCATTCTTCTCCCTCTTGGAATTCTAATAAAGAACAAGGTTGGAGACAAAAGAGAATGGGATGCTGGGTTAAGGATAGACTTGCAGTTCTATCAAGTAAGACTTTGAAATCAATGGGAGTCTCCTTATCAGGGACTCCTTATTCTACGCTAATGATTTGTGTTTACTTTTGTGTATGTCAAAATTTTCCATAGTAAAAAGTCTTAAAAATTTATTTCTTTGCCAAGAATTCCAGGAAATTGGGGAGGCAATCATTGGGTCAAGGGCAAATGCTTATTTAATCAGTAAATGGGTACTGGTGAGCATGGAGATCAGGGAAGAAAAATATATTAATTGGATGATTTTATATGGAAAGTAGTGTCCCAAGTACTTGATGGCTGAGGAACATATATTGAGAAGAAGAACTTAATATCAGTTTAAATTGTAATCATTTGTTGTTAAGAAAAGGAATAATAATCTTTGTTATATGATTATTTTTAGTGCTTATCTCTGTGTGTATTTTAACAAAATTAAAACAAAATTAGTATATGGTGATATGTATCTTGAACCATGTAAGTTTGTTTTGTAATGATTATTTTTGAGCTTCTGAAAGTAAGCCAGGAACATTGTTTAAGTGGGTTATTGCTACAAAAAAAATCACATCATAGTCTCAGTTCCTCTAAGAATTTTGTTAGCTATTTTCTGAAGGCAAAACCAAGATCTTAATAGGTTTTAACTGATAGAGTGGGAGTTATTTGGACATATGCACATATCATTACTTAAGCAAGTTAGCCAAATTTGTACATAAGTCTACAGCCTTGTATTCCAGATAGTTTCCGTGGTACCTTTTATATTTTCTACTTTTCACAATTTTTTTCTTACTACACGATAGTAATAAAATTATTTGCAACCAGCAGTTTTGTTGAGTCCAGTGTATCACTGGGGCACTCACTTTCTTCATGTTCCACAAAAGGTGTTTGTGGAAATGAAGATTCTCTTTCAAGACAGGAGATGAAATTCATTTCCAGTGGTGTTCCAGGAAGCCAATACAATTTCTCATGGTCGTTTTGGTTGGAGCCCAAATATATTTGACTCATAGTTTGGTCTATCATTCTGGTGATTTCCCTCATTTTTCATAATTTACCTACTGCTGTCAAGAACAATCATTGTCTTCCCCGAGAGACTAGTAAATACTCTTTTAAGCCAATGGATTTATAAAAGGTAGAATTCAATGATTCAATTCATTTGGGCATATTCATCAAATGCTTCCTAAATACAAGGCACAGTGGAAGATGTTTTCAGGGATGCAAAGAGAACAATCCTTGACCTGAAGGAACTTGTAGTCAAATTATGGACAAACAGGAAAAATGTACCCAGATGAAATCATTCTTTCCTGCTTTTAAGTGCATATAGTCTATAAAAGACAAAACACCTGTACAGTCATGTGCTGCATAATGACATTTCGGTCAATGATGGATGGCACATATGACAATGGTCCCATAAGATTAGTACCATATAGCCTAGGTGTTTAGTAGGCTATAGCATCTGGGTTTGTGTAAGTATACTCTATGATGTTCACACAATGACAAAATTGCCTAACAATGCATTTCGTAGAACATTTCCAGTCACTAAGTGATGCATGTCTGTACTAGACTCCTTTTGAAGGAACATGTGATTGCACCCAAAACCAACTATGAGAGGATTTATCTAAAATAACTGGAAATGAGTGTTTTTGTTACTGCTCTCTATGCTCCAGCAGAGAACAGATGCTGCCATAGACAGACATTTTTTATAACTTGCTCCATTGAAAGCAAGGTTGCTGTGTCAATCTCACACATCTGTTTGCTTTAGAAACTAGTACATTCTAGATTAAGAAACTTTCTAGCTAGTCAGGCCACTGGAGTTCAGCCAATGCAGGATTCTGGAGGAAGAGTATGCAAGTGTTGGGCCATCTTGACCGGGGGTTGTCATATAAAGCCTCACATTGATAGAAGAAGTTGAAGTTGTGGCTCAGTCTCAGGGGGACTAGATGTCAAGTTTAGTATTTATTTATTTTGGCAATGTTGGAGGTCATTGAGAAGACATGACTTCTGGTGGCAGGTTCCTCTCCCCCTCCCCCGTCCTTGGAATGTATGTGCAAGAATGTATGGTTCTGCCCACCATTCCCAGAGTGGGAGCTGTTTTCAGGGATGCAGCCTTGAGAGAGCAATGTATGGTTGAGACCATCTGGATGGTATACATGACTGAACCCAGTCAAGTCCTCTGTAGAAAACTTTTAAGATTCTGGTGGGCAGTCTGTGGCTGCTCAAAACAAGCCTTGTATGTAAGTTCCCTTGCTTATTAAACCTGCCACCTACCAATCGGGAATGGTCTACCTCTTTCCTCATTCTCTCCTTGTATGGGGGCTAATTTGCAAACCAACAATTGGTGAGCCAGCCAGGACACCAAAGAAATGGGCCTTGGGAAGGAGATATCTGCGAGGGAAATCCCAAGTTGCCCATCAACCTCTATGTGGGGAGGGGTGGCCTATAATTTAGATGCTTGTGGACCCCTGTGTGAATACGGGGATGCCCCCAAAACACTGGCTGGTCTATTGCACTTGTTTGAGGACGTGTGCATAATGCACTGCTGCAAAGAAGAAAAAAATGGCGGCCGCAGTGAGCTGGTCTCTGCTGTGGGCAGTTCAGCTGGCCATCAATGCCCAACTAGAGGCTAAGCTCAAGTTAAAAAGTTGGAAGAAGAGTGAGGTTAGAGAAGGATGTGTGGTTGTCCAGTACTCTGCTAGCTTCAGGGCTAGCAGACAAGGTGGGAGAGCAGGAACCTGTTGAAATAAACTACACCTGGAATGGAACAAGCATCATTGAAAAAGGGGGGAAGATGGGATCCCGGTCTGGCATATCCCACCCCAAGTCCATCTCCTCATGCCTGACAGTGCTGCCTTCCCCGGCCACATGTATGGTATGCACAATCAGGTCAAGTTCCTAATGCTGCCAATCTCCCTCTCCTCAAGGCCAGATGAGCATGTTCTGTTTTCCACTGGTACAATCATTTGGCTGCCATCTTTGTTCCCTCATTGGCCTGGAGGACATTATAGCACACACAGAAACCCTTACTAAATTTACCCAACAAGACTTAAATGGTAGCCAGCAAAGTCTGTCTTTACCGAACACCGAAATGTCTCTAATGAGAAAAGCTGTCCTCCAAAATAGGATGGCCTTGGACACTATTATTGCCTCTCAAGGAGGCACCTGTGCCATTATCCAAACAGAATGTGTGTTCATATCTGATGGGTCTACTAATGTGTCATCTTTATTAAAACATGTGAGGACACAAGTAAATGTCCTGAGTGACACGATCCCCAGCCTAGAGGACTTAATAAATCAATGGTTCAGATCATGCAGCAATTGGTGAAAAAAATTGTTACTCATTTTGGAAATCATTATCTTGATCTGTGTTTTCTCTTGCATGTGTCTATACTGTTGCTGTGATATCTGCCTCCAATGCAGCCAGATAGCCACCAAATGACCCACCTTCATGCTAATGAAATGCCTTGCTGACCACTCAGGGCACATTGCAAAAGAGGGGGTCATGAGGAGTGGAGTGTTGGAGGAAGTCATTGAGAGGACATAACCGCCGGTTGACCTGTGAGCTGGACCAGTTGACGAAGGCTCCTCATCCCCTCCCCTGTCTTTGGAATGTGCAATCTGCCCACTGTTCCCACAGCCAGAAGGGTTTTCATGGATGCAGCTTTGAGAAAGCAATGCATTGTTGAGACCATCTGGATGGTATACTGGTGAACCCAGTTAAGGCCTCTATAGAAACTTCTAGGATTCTGGTGGGCAGGTGTGGAGATCTACTCTTGCGGCCACGCAAGACAAGTCTCGTATGTAAGTTCCCTTGCTTTTTAAACCCGCCACCTACCAATCTGGAGTGGTCTGCCTTTTTCTTTGGTCTCTCCTTGCCTTCTGTGTATGGGGGCTAGTTTGTGAATCAACAGGCAAAATGCAATTTGAATTTTAGCCTTCATTTTTTGGCTTATTTTCACCTTGTTTTGTTTAAAATTTACCTTCTTTGGAATAATATGCTACTTTTCAGAACTTAAGCTATGGGCTATAGCCTTGTTGACTTCTGACTAAACTATTTAGAAAAGAAAGCAAATAGTAAGAGTTATATATCTAAATCTAAATGTAATTGTAAACGGAATCCCTGGCTATATCTGTATACATGAATTGTGTATTCATGTATTCATATTTGGTATAAAACTCGTAACCACGGGCATTTTTAAACCATAAAATTGTCCTTTGTATGCAGATTTCCAATGAACTACAAAAATTTTTTGACAAAATATGCCTTCTGAGTTCTTAATTTTTAAATATAACAATAATGTTGTACTTAGTATGGAAGAAAGCAGAACTCTTTCATTGACTATTTAAGGTTGGCAATAATTCCCAGTAATGGTAGCGTGGAAGACTAATTTATCGCCATGGCCTGATTGTGGCAAAGTGTAATTCCTCATCGCTGGACTTTGGACTTCATCCTGTAAGTTGTTTTAGCCAAAGGGATGTCGGTACGCATGACACAAGCAGAGGCTTTGCATGTCCTTGTATGATTGGGTTTGCCTCTTTGCACCTTGGTGTTTCTCGGCAAAGACAATGTGCCTCATGTAGACACTGCTGCTTCAGCCTGAGTCCCAGGATGAGAAATGAGGAGCTGACCACATGCTCCTGGCAACTGCGGATCCAAGGAGGATAAGAGACACATGGAGTAGAGCCGAACCTAACCTACAGACTAAAGTCTATAGTCCAACCTAGCTTAGCCAAGTAGTGGCGAACCTGCTGCTGATGAGTGTAAGAATCAATGATTACTGCTTCAAGTCAATGAGCTTTAGAATGGCTTGTTATTCACCATTATTGTGTCAATAACTGACTAATACAAATGATCTCCAGAGATTTTTTTCTAACTCCATGCAGGCATATCTAACCATGAAAATTTCTAAAAATGTTACTTTCCATAAGTGTCTCCAACAGTATTTTGCAATGTAACTTGGATATTTAGTGGTTTTAACTAAGAATGTCTTTTCCATGCATTGATAGAATTGAATTGATTTAAAAAAAGGGGTGTTCTGAGTGACTCCTAGATATAATATATATTACCTTCTGTCTTCAAAAGGTGTAAATGTTGACTATAAATTGTGCAGTTGGAATTTGGGAATTTGGTACGTAGAGGCATTCTGAGATGTAGAAAGTGAGTTACATGTGATGCTCGAAGTTTTCAAAAATGCTATGCTGCTTTTAAAAATTCTTCTTTTAAGTTTGAGCAAACTTTTCACTCATAAGCTTTCTAATTTTCCAAGTAGAAAAAAAAATTCGTATCACAAAGAATGCAAGTGTGAGGAGCAGTTAGTTCCAAACTGCCTGCTGCTTTTCAGCTAGGATTGTGTGCAGTTTATGTCAAAACACTTCAGCAAAGAAATACAAATACAGACTAATGTTTGACTTCTTTTGTTGTGTTGAACTGGAGCCAGCAAAAGTATTTATATATAAATCCACTTGTGAAATGCATAACCCTCTCAATGTGACTTATATGTTTAAGGCTTAAAGAGAATTCAGGTTGATTGACAGAAGCTACCACTCTTACAATGTCAAAATGTATGACTGTACTTATGTGGAAACTTTCAGATTCATTCTTTTCACTGAGGGATGTTTATCTTCTAATTAAGTGCTACTGCATTAGCAATGACCATTTATTTGCCCTACTATGTGTATTGTAAAGCATAAGTCTTCCATACACCCATCTTCATTCTCCTTTTTAAAAACCCGAGGAAAACAAATCCCCCCAAACCCCAAGTGTTTGCCTAAAATATCTACTTAGACATTGCCTGAGGGCAAAATAGATGGCTTTGCTGTTTTAAACACTTGAACATAATGTAGGTATAAAAGAGAGCCCTGTCATATGGAGTCAGATATTTTCCTTCTCTCTCTAACAGTAATACTCTACAAACCCCTGTTTTCTTCTCTTTAATACTGTGAGGAACTAAGATATGTTTTTTGAATCTCTGATTTAGATGGGCTTCTGTGGATGGAGCTAATGTAAAAGAGCATTGGCGCATCAAATGTCTTAGAGACCATGTAGGAATGTCATGTCTCCATTTTTCAAAAGCTGCATCCTCCTGTTTTGTTGAACTCTAGCACCTTGTTTAAATTTTTATTGCATTCCCACATAGTGTTATGCATAAGTATATAAGACATGCCACAACGGATTAGGCCAATGGTCCATCTTGCCTGCCTCTGAGGGATGTTTTGTAGGGAGCTAAGGTTGTCTTTCTTGATGTTACTCTGAAAACATTAGGGATCGACTGCACACATTCCTTACACCCCTTTAATGTTCCATTATGGAACCAGCATCTGAGACTTTTCCTAAGCCTTTTAAAACTTATTTATAGTTTCACCCTTTGTTATTCTTTTGGGTCAATAAAATCACTGCATAATCCTTCAAGTTTCAAGAGTTGGTTCCCAAGGCCTAGCATTTTGAGATTTGATGAATAAGTCCCTCTTTATAAAACTCACGTCTTCACAATTTCCTAGAATTTAGTTATGTGGTATGCTCCTTCAAAAGTGGTTTCCAACCATCCCTAAATGCTGCCATTCATGCCCTTGTGTAATTCTCTACTCTTATGCCTGGGCTGGACCTAGTAATTTGTTTCTAATTACTAGACTATGGCAAATGTGATGAAATAGCAATTTCAAGATTAGGTTATAAAAGACTGTGACGTCCGTCTTGCTTGCACTCTCCCTTTCTGACTCTTTTCATGTGCTTGCTCTGAAAAAGTGAACTCTGAGTTGTCTATGGAGGGGCCCACAGGCGAAGACCTGAGGGTGGCCTCTGGCCAATAGCCAGCAAGGAACTGAGGACCTCAGTCCAGCAGCCTTTGAGAACTGGATCCTGCCAATGGTCATGTCGTGAGCTTGGATGGAAGCTAATTCTTCCCTGGCTGAGTCTTCAGATGAGGCAACAGACCCAGCTGGCATCTTGATTACAGCCTCATAGGAGACCCTGAAGGGAAGTTAGAAATCACTGGGGACCATCTTAGAAGCAGCCTACCACATAGCTAAACAGGGACTGTGAAGGCTTTTATCTCAATTCATTTTGATTATATCTTTGAGATTGTCCTGCTATAAGATCATAATACTTTGCCACATTTGTCCTCGAAAAATATTTTCATCTTGGCAATTCTAAGGTATGTTCCCCCTCTCAGATCATTTATGTAACTTAAAAAAGTTTAAGCATGATCCTAGCAGATTTTGATATGGTGGGTGTATCACTTAGTTATTTCTGTGTAATAGACCGCCTTAATACTTAGTGGCTTAAAACAATAAGTATTTATTTAGCTCCTGATTCTGTGGTTTGGGAGTTTAGGCTGGGCCCAGCTGGGTAGTTGTAATCTGCTGGACTCCCTCATGCATCTATCAACTGCAGGTCACCTAGCAGGCTTTGCTGATCTTAGATAGACTCTCACATTTCTGAGGCCTCAGCTGGAATTAACCAACTGACTCAATCATGTTCTGTGTAATGATGATCCAGCAAGCTATCCCAGACTTGTTCACATGGCTATGTCAGGATTCCAAGAAAATAAACAGAAGCAAGGCCTCTTGAGTCCTAGGCTTAGAACTGAAACATCTGTCACTTCCACCACATTCTACTGGCCAAAGTAAGTCACAAGGCCAGTCCAGACTCATGGGCATGGGGAAACAGTCTCTACCTTGTGTGTGTGTGTGTGTGTGTGTGTGTGTGTGTGTGTGTGTGTGTGTGAGGAAGATTGGCCCTGAGAGAACATCTGTTGCCAATCTTCCTCTTTTTGCTTGAGGAAGATTGTTGCTGAGCTAGCATCTGTGCCAGTCTTCCTCTATTTTGTATATGGGACGCCATCACAGCATGGCTTGATGAGCGGTGTGTAGGTTCGCACCCAGAATCCGAACCTGCGAACCCTGGGCCACTGAAGCACAGCACGCGAACTTAACCATTACGCCGCTGGGCTGACCCCAACAGATTCTACCTTCTGCTGAGAGGAAATGTAAAGTCAATTGCAAAGAGCATGGATACAGGGATAATGAAAAATTATGGCTATTTTTGCAATCTACCCCAGTGGAAATGATTTAACCTAGAGTCTCCTCCCTCCACAACACAGAATGTTGTTACACTAAGTGGTACCGATTGTCACCAATGTTATACTACCAGTGTTGGATTCCCATTCCAGTTTTGCAGCTCACTATCTATGTGACTCTGTGCCTCAGTTTACTTATGTGTAGAATGAGGCTGTTAATAGGCCCTAACTCGTAGGGTCGTTGTGAAGATTTAATGAATTATTACCCATAATGATCTCTGGCCTAACATACTCAAAAATTGTTAGCTATTATTAAGATTATGTTGCTTTGTAAAAATTATTTACTTTCATGTTTATTTT
Organism: Tapirus indicus; assembly: GCA_031878705.1. NCBI lineage: Eukaryota > Metazoa > Chordata > Mammalia > Perissodactyla > Tapiridae > Tapirus > Tapirus indicus. The sequence goes on from CM062920.1 coordinate 23,441,553, forward strand.
TCTGCTAGACCATTGAGGGAGGGAGCTTCATGCATTTGTTTCATCAAAAATTATTGAGCATTGTTATGTGCCAGGAGCTAGGAGCTAGGGAATAACGGGCCCCAATGGGACATAAACCTATAACTGTGTTATTTTGGGCACCATGTGTTTTTATTTCAGCATCTTACTTCCCTAAACTCTTACCTTAATCTTTTTTGTTTTAGTTTTTTATTTTTTGTTGTTGTTTAAATCTTTGGAATGTTTTCAAACGTCTTTGGTGATCTCAATTATATCCACTGGCTATCCTGTGTTTGCCTCTTTTTGTTACTTCAACCTCACAAGTTATAGTAGATTAATAATGCTTTGACTTTTGTTTCCATATTTTCCAAAGACTCTGTTTACTTTCTTTGTTTCTGAGTTTGTGGTAGAAACTGAATACATTTAGAGGGACTTTATGTTCGTTTAGCCAAGTGGTGGTATCATTCATCTGTTCCTTCTCCTTGGTAAATGGGGGGAGTGATACTCAGTGTTGTTGGATGGATTGTTTCCGTCATTTTCAGCAGGCAGCCGAGCCACTTGGTGCCTTGGTTTTCTTATTTGCCGATTGGAAATAATGCTAACTACCCTACCTGCCTACAGAGTTGTAGTGAAACGCAAATTAAAGAAACAAAAGAATTTAGAAAATGTCTTAATAACATCTGTAATGGGGATGATGTCACACTTATTAAGGAGCAAGAGTGGCTAGACCAGTGGAGGATCAAAACTGGCAAAGACCCAATAAACTCTAGGCACCAAAAGGAACTTGTGTTGGTGTAAAGATTTCTGAAAAATAAGAATAAAATTTTACTTCACATAATGGCTCCATTCCTTTTTCATCTTTCCCAACATTTTTTTCTACTTCTTGAATCTAAATCAAAGCTGAACATGAAAGCTTCTGTATGATGTAAAGTCACTGTTGTAGTAACTATAAAATGTTGCATGTACTTCATTTCCGTAAGTACAATGTGTTCTGCTTCACTTTTATTTTACTCCATTAGGTATGCAGCCTATTTGCCAGGGTGAGTTATCTCCTCTTCGAGTTTGGTTATATACCTAGTCTATTTTGTAAACAGAATTTCCATTAAAAATGAATTACTTTTCCTTAGAGCTTATTGATGGGGCTGACACGTCGTTAAATTTCTTTTCTGAGCCAAGATTTGTCACCTTGATCAAAAGTTGGCAAAATGCAGTTTGTGATCATTCAGAAGGTACAAGTGGTGTGTGCCCTAAAAAAGGTTTTCCTAGTGGCTCACTCACCCTTGATTTTTGTCTTTACAGCAGTTAACCAGCAGGAACAAAGAAATAGCAACTCTGCACTCTGATTCCTCATACAGTCTTGGCATTCACCAGAAACACTTTTCTTCATTTAGAAAGAAGTGTTCTTCTGACAGACAGTCTGGAACAAAGTGTGCGTACACACATACAATGAGTCAAGAGTTGGATTGCGAAAACATGAGACCCCAAACAGTAAGCTAAAAATGTGATATCGGGTGTTTGGCAGAAAGATTATATTGTAAGCCTTCCGAAATCCAGCCCGTGACACAAACAGTTACGCTGCCGTTAGTAACCACTCCCCAATATCTCGAGGAAAGGAGGGAAGAGAAAAGCATTGGTTTGCTGAGATCATCTGTCTACTTCTTTCAATTTTACCAAGAAAAAGTTGTTGAAAAGTTTTTTTTTTTTTGATTATAAAAGTATACATGCTCATAGTAAAAAAAGAAAAAAAATCAGAAAATAGAGAAACTTAGCTGTGAGAATAGAATTGGGAAGAATTTAGGATGATGTCTTAACCATCTATAGTTGGTTGTTTTCATTTCTAAGTTTAGATAGAGATTATTTGTGGTTCAAAATATTTAATTATTTGGGGCTTATAAGGATCATGGGTGGGGGAGTAAGATAAGGGAATTTCTATGACCTCTGAGGAAACAAAGGGATTTCTTGGTTGGGTGTTTGCCCCATTGTTCCGAACTAAGTAGCATTTACAATCTCCTAAGCTTCATTTTTCATGGCATTTCCCATACAGACCCGCCTCCCTCTCAGTTTCTCAAAATGAAATAACGTTAGGAGAAAGCAGCCATCTGGAATAGGTACAGAAAAAGCAAACGTTCTCAGGTAGTTTGGAAGGTTTGTTTTCGCAGAAATGAGGTAGGTCAAGATCAGTAAGGCTTGGGCTGAACAATCTGATTTTCAGGAGAAAAGGAAACCTTTTTTATGTTGAACATCAGTAAATGATAAGTAGTTTTTTGGAACAGAATAAAGCTGTGCTAAGTTGAGAGCAGGTCTATAAAATAAAGAGCCTCATGGGAAACAAGAAAACCATCTTCATAACTGTGCTCCTCATAAAAAGAGAAGTGGGTAAACAGTAATGATTATTCACTGATGGGTGAGAGATGATAATGGCCAAATCCACCATTAGGTGCTCAGCTAGAGAGCTGCACTGTGCCATCTCTGGCCAGGGGAAGTGCAAGCCTCAATAAGGGGCAGGGGGAGTGATAATTAGTGGGAGACACTCGGCACAGCTCAGGCTGCACATCACCCCCACAAGGTGAGGCTTGGGGCAGAGAGAAGGCTAGAGACATCACGGCTTAAACTGAGGAGTAGGAATCAAAAGCACTAGAAATAAGTGTTCATTTTCTGCTTGGGCCCCTTTCAGGGCTTAGGAGAAAGCGCTTTTATATCTCCAGCTGCACACATTATTCTATGTGTGTCACAAAGTTCCACAAAGTGTTTCGATCCCTGCTGGCTGTGTTAGTATCAATAAATGGTTTACTCATATAGCAAGAGTACTAATAGTCATAGCAAAGATAACAGCAATAAGTAATAGCCGACATTAAGGAGGAATCGTGTGCCAGACGTTCTACTGCTTTACACTGATTATTTCATCTAATTCTAACACAATGCTGTGAGGTAGGTACTATTATTACTCATTTTATTGGTGAAGAGACTGAAGCTTGAAGAGGTCCCCTAACTTACCCAATGTCATTAGAAATAGGTGGCCAAGCCAGGAAGTGAACTCTGTAGTTTGATTCCAGGCCCCGCGCTCTACTGCCTACCTGGGAAACAAATGATGAATATTTATTGTGTGTTTCCTACACTCTCTGGATGGTACTAAGTGTTCTATGGGTATCATCTCATTTACCGATACAAAGCTGATGAGGCAGGTACAAATATGACGCCCATGTTACAGATGAGAGACTGAGGCTTGTATAGTTTCAGTAACTTGGCAGTGAGCAAGCCAGACTACTTCCCTGCCTAAGGGAGGTCTGATGAACTCCAGAATCGGCACCCTGAATCCTTGTTCTACATTGCCATCTTACACTCTTTTTATTTACATGTTGAAAAGTCTTTTGAAAAAGATAAACTTTCTCCTTTTGTTTATCTTTCTTCTTTTTTTTAGAACCATGACACTATCTTACTATTTTCTTTTTTTAAAAATGTACCTCTTTTGGCTACAAAAGGAAAGGACTCACTGAGTCGTAGGCTTATTAAAATGGGGACCCCTGAACACTTTCACGCTTCCCCTGTGAGCACAAACCGAAAGCATACTAAATTTTGCTATTTGGTACTTGACAGTGACCACTGCTTAATGCTTTTTAGGCATGTTAGAACCCCCGCAGTGCCTCTAAATTGTGCAGGAGTACTCCTTGGGGAGAAATGTCTTTCTGACCCCAGCTTGCAATCAATTAACACCATGAAGCATGGGAATTTATAGCCCTTACTTTTTATTTTCTCAGCGAGGGAGACTCTGGAAGACGCCAGTGCTGTAATAAGAGTAAAGGGATGCGATTTGATCTGTCGGTCCACAGATCTCTCCTTGACCTGCGCCGTAAGGTCAACAGCCGGTGACGCTGTTTCAACAATCCTCCGTGTGAACGCAGTGTGGCTCTTTTTTGTTTTCGTTTTTTTTTAAAACAAACTTCCGATGTCTAACTTTTTAATTCTTGCCATAACACCAGCTGGCTCGTAATTAACCGCTGGCATCATCAATATCTCGTCAAAGTTAATGAGTTTTTAACATAATTTTTAACTGCTCTGAAGAGGTTACAGAATTAAAAGAACAAGAATAATGTATATATTTATTCACAGACAAACAGAGGGATGAAAGATTAGGATCCGGCTCTAAGACCGCCGGGCAAAGAATTTGAGACCGTTACCTGGGCCTTCCTTGTGAATCCAGTGGTCAAGGGTGAAGGGAATTACAGGCCTGGGTGGTCTCATACTCCATTTTGTACCTGCTAAGAACTACCATTTACCTCTATTTGAAATTGTCTAGGCTGAACAGCTATTCATATGCAAAGGGATAAATGCTCAGGATATTGATTTCTCTCTCTCTCTCTCTTTAGCCCTCAGACTTAGAGAATTCACTTAATCATAGTTCTCATTTCTTGGCATACTACTATCATTGGTACAGTAAGCTTCTTTTCCTTCCTTCTTCATTATTCTCCCCGTCCCCTCCTCTCCCTGCCCTCCCCTCTCCTGCCTCTCCCTCCCTCCCTTCCTGAACTTTTATCCCCATCCCTCCCTCCCATTTTCCTCACCACCCATAGTCAATCATTTTAAAATGATTAATGTGTATCCTTTCGTTTGTATACGTTCTTATAAAACATGTGTTGCTTGTGAACATGAGTTTTTAATTTACACGAATAGTATTGTGTTATAGATCTCATTCTCTTTTGCTTTTTATGTTCAACACTTTTGATCTTTCCATGTAGCTTTGTATATGATATCTGCCTGTTGATTCTAACTGCTGCCTAATATTCCATATTAAACTTATGCATCTCCTGGAGTTGGACACCTAGATTACTTCCAATTTCCCACCACCATAAACAGTGCTGTCTTGAATATTTTCATGCATGCACGCTTATTGACCTGTGTGGGAATTTCTCTGGAACATTCCCAGAGCTAGAATGCTGGGTCAAAGGGCATGACTAAACATAATTTGATTACACAGCTATATGGCTCTCCAATAGGGCTGCACATTCTGTATGAGCTCTGCATGGGAATTCCTGTAACCACACATTGCCAACATTTGTCATTATCCTGGTATCTAATTGTGTAAAATGACATCTCATAGTTATAATTTTCCTTTCTCTAATTATTAATTAGTTTGAGATCTTTTTATGTATTTATCAGACTCTATGTTTTCTAATAATTATCTCCATATCTTTTGCCCATTTTTTTTCAGGATTCATGGAATTTTCTTGTTGGTCTGTAAGAGCTTTTTCTTTTCTTCTTCTTTTCAAAACATGTTCTACATACTAGTTCCTCGACAGTTTTAGATATTGCAACCATCTTCTTCCAGAGTCTCTTGTGTCTATTAACTTCACCCATAATTTCCTTTCTTGAACTGACACCCGTAATTAGAACGGAATTAAATTGATTAATTTTGGCCTGATAGTTCGTGCTTTTGAGGTTTTAAGAGGTCCTTTTTCACCATTAGATCCTAAAGATATTCTCTGACATCATTAAATCTACTACTTCTACCTTTCACATCTGGAACTTTAATCCACCTGATATCTCCCTTGTATATGGTGTTAGGTAGGACCCAGTTTTATTTTTCTGAATATAGTGAACCAATTTCCCAACTTCATCCATTGTATAAGCTATCTTTTCCCTATGGATTTGGGTTGTACAAATATATTTCCATTTGTATATGGGTCTCTCTCTGAACTGTCCATTCTCTTCCATAGACCTATTTGTCTGGTCTTATACCAGTACCATATTACTTTCAATTACTGTGCTTTTATTATATGTATTAATATTTGGTAAGGTTGGCCGCCTCCTCATATTTTCTCTTTAATTTCCAAGTCGACTTAGCTATCCATGAGCATTTTTATGTAAATTTTAGAATAATAAATGGAATTGCACTGGGGAGAATTGACATCTTTATGAAGTAAATCATCCTATCCGAGAGCATGAATTGTCTCTTGTTTTACTTTGATCTTTTATGTACTTTAATATAATTATATATTTTCATCCATAGAGATCTCACATATTAATTTTTTAAAATTTTATTTATTTATTTTTTAAGGAAGATTACCCTGAGCTAACATCTGTTGCCAATCTTCCTCTTTTTTTCCTTTCTTCTCCCCAAAGCCCCAGTAGACAGCTGTATATCATAGTTGTACATCCTTCTAATTGCTCTATGTGGGACGCCACCTCAGCTTGGCTCCACAAGCAGTGAGTAGGTCTGCACCCAGGATCCAAACCGGCTAACCCTGGGCTGCCTAAGTGGAGCGCACAAACTTTAACTGCTACTCCACTGGGCCAGCCCCAATATTAATTTTTAACTTAATTTCTGACCTTTTTCTTTTCCATGAACCATTAATGCTTTTGACAACAGCACAAGGTCAGTCCATTGGAATAAGGACATGCCATGTAGTGTTGTTTGAACTAGTTGTTCCCTAAAGCAGCTTCCAGTCTGGTGTTGAACTGGCTGTGAAAGAGTTATCCGGGTGCTTCATTAAAAATAAAAATGACTGGGATGCAACCGTCTAGAGATTTTGATTGAGTTGGTTCCAGGAGACTTAGGAATCTGAATTTTTAATAGTTCTCAGATGATTCTGACAGGTAGCCATGTTTGGGAACCACTATTCTTTGCACTGAAAGATTTTGAGTTTTTTGTGGTTCTTCTCTCTCTTCCTCCATTTGAAAGAATGCCCTGAGAAAATATAATTCTGAGATTAGAAGGGATTATGAACCACCATTGGTAACTACAGATATAGGTTCACCATAAATTTATTGTACATTTTCTATCTTTCATGCCTTAAGTTAAAGGTATGCTAGATACCCTCTGAATACCATTTAACAGCAAATTCATTGAAGTGGTTCTGGACCAGTCCATAATATGCAATTTATTCTTTTTTCCAAACTCAATGAACAAAACAGGGCAATTATAATTGCAATGATGACTTCTAGATGGCTAGCAAATTGAAGTCTATATCATTTGTGACATGAAAATTCTCTGTTCTCAACCAGAATAGTGCAATGCAGAACATTTTAAGCTCTATTTGGACAAAGTTTACCAAAATGGATTTTACCATTGACAAATCAACAAGGAGACTATTGTGTCTTTTAGGAGCAAATGGGCAACAGGGAAGATGGATGGTCATGTGGAAGTGTAAAATGATCTATTCTAGCTATCCTAAAATTTTAATAAATAAGCCCTTAAATGTCATTTAGAGAAAGATGGATCAATTACTTGGCCACTTGTTCACCTGATCTATCATATTTTATAGGGGCATATTAACAACTTTGTTGATGCAACCAAGTTGCATTTCGTGATGGAATTTAAGTTAGCCTTCAAGGGACTGAAAGAATAAACTGAACATCTGAGCTTCATGTCATGACGGATGGTGGTTATGCTGAGATATATTCTAGATGTCCTAAAAGCATTTGTGAATTTGCCTTCAAATGTCATTGGAGGATTGTTTGTCTCTCACACCCACAATTTAAGCTCTGAAAGCTGAAAAAAAAGGGACTTTATGCACACCCTTTATTCACTGAAAGAGTAAAATACTTGTAGTCTTCTCATGGTTAAGTCATTGTGATGGCTTTTTTTTTCATCGCTTGGACATAAACCTTTCTTTCCAGTTGTTGTGTTGCCTCCATGTATTTATTCCTCAGCCTGATGAAATTCCTACGTGAGAATGAGCTTCATAGTTGATGGGCTTCATGGAAATGGAAAGTGTTCACAGAGGAAAATTTCAAATTAAACTCTTGATAGGAACTTTTAAGACAAAAAGTGGTGTACTGATAATTCCAGTAGAAGATCAAGTGACTTTGTTCAGCTCCTTCCTGTCTGAGGATGTCACAGTGGGCGATATATATTTATATATTTCACCAATACCTCAGTTTCTCTAGTATTTATTATTTACTAATTGTAAGCCACTTGTAAGCCATTATCAGCAATATCTGACATTTTTCTAATGATTAAGAATTACAAAGCATACTTTAAAAAATTATTTTCACCTATGCATCCCCTTATAACTCTGTGAAGTGTGTATTATTAATCCCATTTTACAGATGGGAAAACTTGGCCAAGGAAACAGTGAATATATCTTCAACTCAGGTTTGCTGACTCCAAATTTCCTCAACACCATTAGCCTGACTGATAAAATATTTTCCACTTCACTGATCCTTTTATATTTCTTATTTAGGAATTGAGAGTGGGGTCAACAAACATTCTGTAAAGGGTCAGAAAGTAAATATTATAGGCTTCGTCAGCTATAGGACTGCAACTCTGTCACAACTACTTGCCCCTGCCATTGTAGTGTGAAAGCAGCCATGGTAAATACTTAGATGAGTGGACGTGTCTGTGCTTTGATAAAAGTTTATTTGCAAAGCCAGGCTGACCAGAAATGGCCCATAGGCTGTAGTTTGCTTACACCTAGTCTAGAGTAATGAATCTTACAAAGAGAGACATGAAAGAGATAATGTATGTAACCCAGGCATGTTTTAGCATTCAAACGCGTCACACACACTTCACTGGTGTTTTTGTATTGAAACGCCCCACGTTTTTCCTGTAGATTTCATGGAAGGATTACATTGTACACCACATCATGAAACTCCCCAAATGTCACATTTGAACATTTCTTCTATTTTCCCACAGAAGCCGTTGTCTCTTTCTCAGGCTCCTTTCTCTCTTCTTAGCACAGACTTTTCTTTCTGAAGTCTCTCTCGTCCTGTCTCCCTCTGCTGTTCAAGCTCCTCCACCTTCTTACACCCTCCATATGGGTCTTTCTGTCCATTTTCTTACTTGGAATGACTTAGCTCTCTATCAGCTTCCTCATTTGCATCCCCCCATCATCTTCCCTCAGCACAAAGAGGGGTTGCTGGGAATCTCTCCCTTGCAGGTAGGAGAAGGGATGATTGTTAATGCAGTGTTTTGTCTGCTAACTATAGGCAAAGTGCTTACTGTAGTGCTTGGCACCGTAATAAATGCTTAGAAAAATGACAATCATTTTCTCATTAGGTACCTGGTCAAGTACCATGCAAATTTAGGCCATTGTCTATTATTATGGTGGGTAGACTAAGAAACCTTTACACAGACCACAGAGCTCAGGAGCCTTGGGTTTCAGACTTACTGAGGTGACAGCCTTCATGGTCACTCAAGGGGTACTGAGTACAATCCACATTCTAGACTGTGCTAGTTTCCACATAGAAAAGATTTGCTTGTTTTGTGTTAATTCAAGCACTAAAGCATTTTCACTTAAAGACTTTGTAACTTGAAGAAAAAATCTTCAAGTTGATGGCAGGTCTTATTCAACAGGACCTGCTTCATGGAGCTACATGATTGCATTCACAATGAATACAGAGCATCAAACGTTTTCAGGCAGACAGTCATTTTGCAGAACAAGACTTTGCGGATAGCACTGAGAAATCTGATGTTAAAATTTCATCCTATTTTTTATAGAGCCATCTTATGATAACATTATCACAATATTTTAAAGCAAACTGTCATGTGCAACAAATACCACAATGTAAGTCATGTTCGCACATTTCTCAATCATTTTCAAAGCATTTCCCATCCTTGCACACACTCACTCAAGCAAACATTTCAGCTGTCTGTTATACATCAGGTGCCAAATAGTAAGACACCGTTTGTGCTCTTAAGAAGTATAGTCCAGGGGGAGAGACATTCATGTTATAAACAGTCTTCAACAGAGATAGCTATAAGAGGGTCCTACAAGATAGAGTGCTTCTGTAACTGTGAGGGGGCCGGCTATTCAAGGAGGGCTTCATTGCTTCAAAACAATTTTGAGGTGGTTTACAGAGTATGTAAGACAAAAACTAAGTAGTGAGAAAACTGGGACCAAGGAAAAGTTCGTTGAACTAAATGTAAGGTTGGTGAACAAAATATATGTCGTAAATTATGCACTTATTAGAGATGAACTATAAATTTGGCCCTGAGCTTCCTACCAGCCAAAGCAAAGAAGAAAATGTGATCCTCCATGGTCAAAGTATTCATAAGACAAAAGAGATTAACTATTTCTAACGAACACCTGAGAGTGATGTGTCTCGTGGGTTTTCCTAATTGACACCTAGTCCTCACCGTCCCTACATAAACCAAGTAAGTCTCATATAAAGTTGTTTCTCATACCTTTTTTCAAATAGGCCAATGGGGTAATGTCAAAGCATAAATCAGCAAAAACACTTGATATCATGCCAGAACATGTTTCCTGATTAATTCTCATCTTCTGCTTACTCCTAAGATCAGGTTTGTAGTATCTAGAGGAATCAATATTCTGATTATCTTTCAAGAAATTCTCCATGTCTCTTATTTCTTCCCACTGAGCTTTTGTGAGTAAAGGGTCTCAGAAAATTTGAGTTTATTTCTAGCAAATCTGAAAGAGACTGCTTTAAATTAGCGGAGACTGAGTAGTCTTTAATTGGCAAAATCAACTTCCCTTCTTCCCTTTCACCTCTGCTATGGACTGAGTGTTTGTGATTCCTCCCCTCCCTCCACCGCCACAAATTCATATGTTGAAATCCTAATCTCCAGTGTGATGGTATTTGGAGAAGAGGCCTTTGTGAGGAAATTAGATTAGGAGGGTGGAGCCCTTATCTTGGGATTAGTACCCTTATTAAGAGAGACCAGAGAGAGCTTGCTTTCTCCCTCTCCCTCCACCATGCCCTCTCCTTCTCCCTCTATTATCCCCCTCCCCCTTCTCCTCTCTCTCCTCTGCCATGTGAGGATGCAGTGAGAAGGCAGCTGTCTACAAGCCAGGAAGTGGGCCCTCATCAGACACTGTATCTGCTGGGGTCTTGACTTTGGATTTCCCAGCCCCCACAACTGTAAGAAATAAATGTTTGTTGTTTAAGCCACCCCATTTATGGTATTTTGTTATAGCAACCCAAACTGACTAAGATACCGTCTCATCTAATAATTTTGTGGTAATGGAGTGAAGGAGATCATGAGGAAATAAAGGTTAGAAATAGAGAAACAGAAAGTTACAATTTTAATGTATCTCGGAGTATGTAATTTTTTGCTTTGCTACATCTGTATCTAAACATCAGTCTTCCAGGTCCTCAGTAACATTAGTTCTCATATCTAAAACAGTGACATAATGCCCTTCAAGGGAAAGAAAGGGATAGGTTGACATTAGGTAAATTGGCTTGGCAATAACTCAAAATATAGTTTTTCCTTTAGTGTTTAATATTATTATGTCAAAAATAGGTTGCAGTAATCAGTATTGTGTAAAGTAATATTGTACTTTTCCTACCATTTAGGAATTAAAGAACACACTACATAGCATAGAGTCTACTTCCTATAAAGCTTCGTAATAAACTTCTAGAACTCATCAGAGGTGAGAAGTCTTGAGGTATCATTTGTAGCTATATTTCACTAATATTTTTGAAATTTTGTTTTCCTTATAAAATTTGTATTTGTTTATTGAAGGAAATTTGAGTCATGGAAAAATATGAAGAAGATAATAAATGCCCCCTTTAGTATTTCCACCTGAGATTACCCTGTTGAAATTTTACTCCATTTAAAACTAATTTTTTTCTTTTCATACACATTCACATAATTGTGATTATATTTAATTCACTTGACATAATACTGTAATAATTTTACCCTGTATTATTAGAAGTCTCTTGTAGACATCATTTTTGGTGACTGTGTAATATTCTACTGGCTAAGAGCCTCATAAATTACTGAGCTTTTTCTATAATGAGTTTGGGGATTTGGGGATAAATAGTGATAAATCACTTTGAAACTTGTCCCTTTTCTCTGTAATCTTGGCACAGTACTATACTTAGACCCAAGCAAGCATGACCCCTGTCCTACTTCCCATGTCTGAGGGGACCCCACACTTTTAGTGCCTTCCTCAAAATTTTCTAAGTCATTTAGGACCAGCCCAGGCTAGCAGTCATGGCTGACTTCATGGGCTGCAACCTGTGTAGTTGCACAAAGCCCCATGCTCAGAAGGGCTCTTGTGTTTAATACTCTGCTATCACTGCCTTGAAAGTCTAAATAATTTTTAAACAATGGGTCCTATCTTTTCATTTTGCACTGGATCCTGCAAATTATGGAGCCAGTCCTGAGTCCAAGCAAATTATATAGCCATAGAAAAAAATACTAGTTTTAAATAAAATTTCTACAATGGGTAATCCTTGGTGGAAATACTATAGGTGACATTTATTATCCTTATGTTTTTCTATGACTCAAGTTTTCTTCAATTATGTAGCCATCCCTGCTGGGTGCTCTGGGTCCTGAGCAGAATCTGATCCCCAGGGCTCTCTCTGACATTTATCCCCCATGTGAGGTTGACCCAAAGAGCTCTAGGACTTGTGCCTATGGGGTTGTCTGGGGGCCTGGTTGGAGAAGGGCAGCCTGGCAAGAAGATTTGTCACATTGGAAAGTACGATATGTCTTTTGCAGGATTAGGTGAGGCCAGGCTGCCAGAGTGGTACTAATATACTAATTCTGGGTGACTCAAATTGCTTATACAGTCAGGGGTCCCACTTACCCTAGAGGTGGCCTTGCTTTGGCCAGAGCACAAAGCACTACCCTGCTACAATTTTCTGTTATACTTCTCACATTCCTGTCCTCTGTGTCCTTCTCCCAGCTCTTGTCTTTGCACAATCTGTTTTTATTTTTGGCACAAGCTGAGGGTCCTGGAGAATATCAGGTCTGATATCAGAGAGGTAGCAAGGATGGCGGTAATAAGGTCATAGAAGGGCAGTGAAATCCTCCTTCCTGGTGGGGACTGTCCCGAACAGTAAATGTCTTGGTTGGAACATCAGTTCCCACAAGGATTGAAGAACATTAACAAGGGCTGTGCTCTGAGTCAGGACTTATTTATAAACTCTTAATTTCTCAATGTTATATTCAGAAGCTGAAATTCCCACAATTGCTGGTATGAATGGAAAAGTCACAGCATATGGCAAGAATGATGAATCTTAGGAAGCTTAAATTTTTGCTTTTCTCAGCGGCTCCTCAACTGAGAAATCTCCAGTTCCTCCGTTCATTCTTGCTAGTTGGGGATCAGCTAGGCTCAGTTCATCTCTTGTGAAGGTTTGGACTGTGGTATTGGAAATACCGGCTGCCCTAGGGGACTTTGCGCTGGGCACTCCATGTGTTTAGTGGGGGCTAGAGGGGGTGGGAGCACAGCCATCCTGGAGAGCACGTTAATGCCTGGAGGTCCAGTTTTTATTCCTGACCTATGTTTGGCATCTGAGTCCTGCTATACTAATTCAAAGCTCCTGATTCTGGGTTTACTGTTATCTGCTATTTCCTTGACTTTGGTTCCTTGCCATTCCCAGAAGGAGAAATGTAGTCCAGGAGCATTTCCACATCAGAAGAGTCAAGGATGCCTTCTTGGAGATGCTGATTACATGTCCTTGTGATTAGACACAGCAGGAAATTTGCAAGGTTGTAGCTATTTATGAAGCCATAATTCACTCACCCACTCATTCATTCATTCACTACACATTTATTAAATCCTAGCTCCTTCCCTGGCAGTGATAGGGATTAGAAAAAGAAACAAGGATGGTTTTTGCCTTTGTGGGGCTCAGCAAATAAGGGCAGAGCAAAATTACAAAGCAATCTGAGAAGCATAAATTAGACACATGTATCAAAGTACATGGGAAACAAAGGAGGATGAAGCTATTTGTTCTCCTTGGAAGGGGGCAGGAGGAGCCGTGCAAGTCTTCGCGGAGGAGGTGCTCTTTGAGCTGGGGCTTGAAGGAGGAGTAGGGGTGTGGCAGTTAGGTTGGAGCCATTTGACTTGTTCTGGTCAATGGGCTTTGAATGGAAGCAATAAGCTTCCAGGCAAGAAAATTAAAAGCCAGTGTGTTTCATCCATTCACCTCTTCCCCTCTGGCAGAGTCTGGAGAGGCTGTGTATTGAAATTGTAGAGCTTTGAGATGGAATTCTTGGGTCACTGCATGGAAGAGAGCCACTCAGGAAAGATGCCCAACCCACAATGATCTTTGCATAGGTGAGACAACTTCTGTTGTGTTAGTTATTGAGATTTAGGGTTACTTGTTACAACAACTGAACCAATCCTCTTATGACTCATTTAAGGAGTTTTCCAAGCATATAAGGTGACATTTCCGAATGTGAGAAAAGCAGATGAAAATTCGTGGGGGTGTTTCCTGAGGGCAAGGAAGCTGGTTTATTTTCCCATCGATTCCTTTCCATCCTTAGCTAGGGGCTGCTCCTGGAAGAAATAGCAACTCTCTGTACTCCCAGACTATGTTGTGCACACGCTGAACCTGCTCCTATGGAAAGAGGGAGCTCCAGGGACTCTGTAGAGAGCTGGAGGAGTAAGTGGAAATGAGGAATGCCAAGGGGGTTGGGTGGGACGCTGACAGCAGGTAACAGTTAGAGGTAGCAAAGCCTCTTTGCCTGCCTCTTAATAATCCCTAGGGCGGATATCTGGCCCCAATCATTTATGGCTGTCTTTAGAATGTGGGGTACTTGACCCCTCTTGGTCCTCTACTTCGTGGCCTGTCATTAGTTCTGGGCAGCAGAAAAAAAACCTCACTCAGCATCCCATTACACAGTTTGCGAGCTTTTTGTGCAGGCTATTGGGGCCCAGAGAATCTGTGCCTTGTCTTTCAAATAATTCAATGGCAGAGCCAGCACTGAAACACTGGTTTCCACTCCAAGTTCACTATTTTTTCTCTTTCATTATTTGTTTGATATTTCTTTTGTTGTTTTTGTAGTTGTCTGCTTTTTCTCTCTTTTGTCCTCTTTCTTAACGTCCCAATGGCCAGATCAGTTAATTTCTCTAATAAGAATTAAAGAAATGCAGTATAGTTGTTACATTCTTAAGGTAAGAGTCAAGCTGCTTTGGTTAAATCCTTGTGCCTACCCCTCCCTCCCATCCCATTGCTACTAACTAGTTGTATGGCCTTGGGCAAGTCACTCACTCTCTCTCTCAAGCCTCAGTTTTCTGATCTGAAAAGTGGGATAATAATAGCAGCTGTGAAGAATAAATGAGGTGGGGCATTTAACACATTTAGCACAGCATTTAGCTTGGAGAAACTACTAAGTGCTGGCTATTAGTGTGAATCTGGTTTCCAGAGCGAGGCCTAAGTAACATTGTGAAGACAGCAAAATCTACCTCTATCAGATTGTGTTTTAATTTATTGTTCCTTCTTGTCATAAGTCCGTCCTCCCTTCTTGGTGTGCCCCCCGGGGATCCACATCCAAATTTTGTCAGTTGAGAGCCCCCTGCCTCCTTATTTCTACCAAATCAAACCTCTGGTATCCAGGCTTCTCTTTCTAACAAAATGTGCTTCTCATCCTCTCAGATCCACAGCAGCAGGTCAATTATCTGAAGATTAATTTTTTCTCTAATGCTGAGGATAAATAAATTAGTTTCAGACAATCTTAAGTGAATGTTAAATGAAGTATTTTGAAGGCCACACTCTACTTCCCCATATCTTCCCAATTCATACTGTAAATCATGAAGGGAATCTGTTGGCGAGAATTTATACCAGGGTAAATAGCCTGGTGGGCCTAAATCCTCACATCATGTTCCGGTTCACTTGGGGGTCTTTGGTAAAGATAAAAGCAGAGAAAGGACACATGAAAATGCACACAAAGAGAAGCACCAGCATGGCCAACTTTCTTTGGGCAGGATAAAAAATAGTAACATCCGCTCCAACCAGATTTGAGCTGGTTGACATAAAACTTTATAGAAATTTTAGGAAAGCTGAGGTTACTTAGTTTTAGCTTCACATATACGAATTGTGTAGCCTGAGCAGAGATAAATACATTTTGGCAATTACAAAGGTTCTACATCAGGCTACAGATGAAGATATAACTCTGGTGATTTGTGAGCCCATCACCAGCCCCTCAAGCTGTTTCTAGCCTCTTATTTATAGCTTTCCTGGACTGCATATCTTATAAATACAAAATGAATGAAGTAGTGCAAATGAAAAGGCGGCTTTCCTTATGGTCTATTTACATCTCCTTGCTTGTCACCAGGGTAAATAAAGACACAGACTCCTGATCTGTGGGGGACTGAACTACTCCTTGTGTCCACAACAGAGGAAGTATATTGATGGGCAGAGAAGGCTGGAGAGGGGGAGAGAGAGACTTGTGGCCTTTGAGCTTCCCAAATGAGGACAATTCTGAAGGTTGGGGGTAGTTATCTTTGATTTCATAGTCCAGGGGAATCCGGAAAACCCTCACAGACGTTTCTGAGGCTTTCTTGAGTTCCCATAACATAAGATATCTAAGGGCTAGATGGAATTATTGGTCCCAAATCTTAACCTTCCCGGGATTCACATCATGTCCATGGCTATGTCATGGGTGGAATGTATTTCACTACCCCTTGACTTTGGGCTTGGCCATGTGACTTATCTTTGGCTAATGGCACGAGGGCAGAAATGACAGTGTGTCAGTTCTGAGCCTAGGCCTGAGAGGCCTTGTACATTTCCATTTGCTCTCATGCGCCTATCCCATCACCACAAGAACATGACCTGGATATCTCAGTCACTGGTCCAGGGAGAAAGAAAGACATAGAGAGCAGAGCAGAGCTACTTAGATGAAGTTTTTGAAATTTACTACATATGTGACAAGAGTCCAGAAACATAAGGCAGATCCTGCATGGAGATCTTATCTTAACCGTAAATCTCAACCACAACAGAGGTTTTCTCACCTGTG
This sequence comes from Tapirus indicus, assembly GCA_031878705.1. Taxonomy (NCBI): domain Eukaryota; kingdom Metazoa; phylum Chordata; class Mammalia; order Perissodactyla; family Tapiridae; genus Tapirus; species Tapirus indicus. The sequence goes on from CM062920.1 coordinate 23,458,198, forward strand.
CACAGATCACTGTGGGTTGGGCATCTTTGCTGGGTGGCTTTCTTCCATGCAGTGACCCAAGGATTCCATCACGAGGCTCTACAATTTCAATACACAACTTCCACAGACACTATCAAAGGGGAAGAGAGAAATGGATGAGACACATTAGCTTTTAACTATCTTTTCCTGGAAGGTAATCACTTCCATTCAAAGCCCATTGGCAAGAACTAGTCACATGGCTCCAACCTAACTGCAAAGGAGGCTGGGAACAGTCAGGGAGCACATGCATGGTTTGTGAGCACTAACAGCCTCTGTCACACCCTTACCCCTCCTTCAACCCCCCATCTCACAGAGGAGCTTTTCCACGAAGAATTGCAGAGCGCTTCCTGCCCCCTTCCAAGCAGAACAAGTTGCTTCATCCTTCTTTATGATTCCACAGTGCTTTGATATACATCTTGATAGCCAATATCAAGGGCCAAGTGCTTTAAATTTGAGCCTTATTAAGTTTTAAAATGACTACATTGGTCTTTGTAGTGGACATCTGTTATCTCTGCCTGCTCAACATCCATTCCCTTCCTTTCCCTTGGAGAACATCCCTCCTCTGCCTTTAGTATATGGCTTTGGGAGGGGCTGAACCACTTATAAGCTCCAGGGGAACACATGTGGCCAATCAGCATGTCCCATTTCCCAGATACTGTGCTTGGTGCAGGGATAAGTAGGTGACTCAGACTGGTCTGATGAGACTCAATGCCAGGACTTTTGTTAGCATTTTTGGGAAAGATAAGTTTCTTTCCACTTGGATTAACAGCTGCAAGAGTAATGGGAGCTGGAGTATCTGAGGCCCCTACTAAGAAGGCATGCTTGAGAGTAATGTCAATAGAGAGGAAAGTGGGGCTGAGAGAGATAGAAATAGAAATAAAAATAGATAAAGATAAAGGAGGGGAAAAGAAAGAAAGAAACAGAATGCTGATAATATGATTTGAGCCATTCAAGATCCTGGGATTAATTGAGCTAGAAACCATTCTTTCTTGAACTTTTCAATGAAGTAACTTTTATTTTATCTTATTTTATTTTTGCTTAAACCAGTTTGAGCAGGATTTTCTCTCACATGTAACCAAAAGATTTCTGAATTTGCAAATAGGTAAACATCCTAAAGTACCCAAACCTATCAGGGTGTGGGTTAGATAGGCAGCATAAGATATTTCCCCACTGATAAATGGAGAAATGAGGTCCAGTCTGTAATGACTATTCTTAGACATTCCCCCTCAAAATGGACTGAATACAGAAAAATCTCATCTTGCTTCCTTGTGCCATCTTTTCTTTATTTGCTTTTCCTTCCACTTACCTTCTTGATTATTTTGTTAATCATGGATATGTTCTTTACTCCTCACATCTCCTAGACCCACCACCTAACCCTGGATTCTAACAATTCATGTCCAGTTATCATCAGCCATCGAATCCTGGCTTTGTTCATGATTTGTTGTGAGTTCAGGGACATCCTGAACTATCTTCACTTACTCTTGCTTTGACTCGCTAGTAAAACAGGAAATTTGACAGTGACACTGCAAGAAGGCCCTGGGGATTAACCCATCATGCAGCATCTTCCATCCGTGGAGTACTCAGCCTGAGTGGTGATGCACCAGCACACTGGAAAAGCCCTCACTGAGGTGGGCCATCAGGATGCCTTCTCGATAACACCTGCAGCCTTGCTCCTTCCCCGAGTGGATGATGACTCTCTGCATCCCTCCACATGACAGGGTAGGGCCTTTCCTTCCTATTTTTTTTGTCGTCTTCTCACCATCTCTCACTATCCATATTCTTTCATCTTTTCAAAGTTCTTCAGAAAATAGTGAGAGTTCACTTCCTCTCTCTGAAGCTGTTTCCCCATGTCTGACTAGGGATAATGAAGTTTACGTACTAGCATTGTTACGATGAATATGAGATTAGCTGTGGAGAGTGAGCCACCCAAAGCCTGGTGCATCACAGAGGCTAATATACAGTAGTACTCTAACCTTTCTGGTGTACACGCCTTCTTTTATTTTTCCTCCTCCATTGTGATGGTAAATTATAGTCCAAATATATTTAGTCTTTTAAAGTAGTTAGAGGGTGATGTGTCTATCCTTCCTGTCTTCTGCATTTAGTTGAATTCAGATTGAGAAGTCTTGAATTTTCAATGACTCACTCATCTCATGCATGACATTTCATTTGAGAACATGGCATTGCCCCTTTCCTTCCATATATATGCTGTTGTCGCACAGAAATGGGAAACAATGAGAATCTCTATTTTTGGCTAATCTCTGAAGCATCATTCCCTTCCTGGGCTACCTTCAGTCACCAGTCTTATGTTTGTGGCTCCAGCAGTTCCTATGTGTTCGACAGAACACTACCTCCATGGACAATTCGTGGGTACCAGGAGATCCAAAGAGAGTTCCACAACTGAGTAAATTTGTGAGTAACTTGGTTTAAACTAAGTGTATCTGTCTTCTGCAGGAATTCCCAGATTTTTTTAAAGCTAATGTATATTGTGAATCTCCCAAGGAGGTGGGGGAAACATAGCATGCAATGTTTCTCAAACCCACTTGGCCATGGAACCTGTTATTAGTTAAGCTTCTCATGGGACAAGTATTCTAGAGAACACATTTAGGGAAATGCTGACCTAGTGTTGTAATTAGATTTCCCTAATAACATCCTCTCCTTTGTTCCGGGAACGTCATATTTTTCTGTATTCTTCCTCAGTTGTCTTGTTTCTTTTGTGCTTGCTCCTCTATCTTTGTTTAGTTCCTGCAGGGTAAATATAGTCATAGGCTGAATGATAAAACACAGTGATTAGTTGACCAAAGAGAAGAGTAAATAGTCACACCAGTGTGTGGTGATAAACGCTCACAATATGTTGAATTCACCTTTGCTTCTTTTCTTTAACTGATAAAGTGAATGGGAGAAGGTAATATGTTCTCCATTCTTCTCTGGGACGTTCCTTCTGATTGGAACATGTGAGGCTTAGTGGGGTCTTAAATATAAAGAACATCTTTTAGGAAAATGGTCCAATTTTTCATCGTAAGAGCACACTTCAAAATATATTAGCCAGTAGTCATTTGATTTTTATGGCTTATCTGTTTCTAATTTGCTTGCAAAAACTAGGGTGGATAATGTAGACCAGACGGAAAGATAGAATTTTCGTGTACACAGTCACCAATACATTGACTCAATAAATAATCATTTACTCATTTCTGCCTTTCTTCTCTCTAAAGCACATCATTAATTAATTAATGTTAGCAAAGATTCCCTCCACATTCTTTTTAGGCTTCTCTTTCATTGTAATCCAGATAAAGCTTTTATGAAATGGAATTAGTGCACTTCACACCTTGTAGCTAATTATTAAAATACAGTCCCCTCCCGGATTGTTATATATCTGAATTAAATTAGGAGGTCAGAATTAATGCCTTTGCTTTCACTTTTCTTTTTCTTTCTTTGGACTTTGAAGCTTTCTCTTTCTAATGAAAAGAATACGATCTTTTTTAAAGCCTGCTCTTCTTAATTTTATCTAGTCCAATAAGAGTGAACATAACCTCCTTATTGTTTTCTTTGTCTTCATTTGTAAAGTGATATCACCTCTGTGACACGTGTGTAACCTTAGGCAACATGTAAATAAGGTACTTCCTTCCTGAGATTGCCTTAATCTTTCTACGTTGAATTTAATTCTAGAATTCTCCATTTATGGTATCAATTTGTTATTAGCCATTATAGGGATGCAATAAAGTCTGAAAGAATTTAAAAACTAGCCATTTTTAATGGGAGTTAAGAAATGTATAGAATTTCCCTTTAATGGAATGCACATTTTTATAATATTTGGACCCTTTACATTGCATTTATAGTGATTTTATATAAATTAAGTATTAATAATAAATATAATACTTAATAATTATATATGTTTATATTTTTATATATAAATAAATTTATATATAAACTGGAGACATGTTTATCAGAAATGCCTTTAAAGGTAAAAAAATTTTTTAAAATATCTCTGTGCTTCTCCCTTAGAAATTCTGATTTAGTAGTTCTGGGGTGTGGCCCCAGCATCTAAATTTTTAAAGCCCCCTGGGTTTTACTATTGCATACCCTATGAGAACATTCTATGTTCTATCTGGAAATAATTTCTTCTGTGAGAAACCTGCCTCATTTTGCGGCTGACAGGACAAAGGCACAGAGAGATGAAAGGATTTTTGTGGAAACCACACAGCAAGCCCTTGGGGGTGCGAGCAACAGGATTATTTCCTTTCAGCCACCCTCTTTTTCAACTCAAGTAAATAACTGTTGGACTACTTGGCTAGGGATCCAGTTATTATTAACTGAGTTGCAGAAGAGTGTACCACCCAGTTATGCCTCTTCTAGAAAAAAAATAGGTTCAAGATTGGTGGTTACCAGAGGGGGAGGGCGGGGAGTAGGTGAAATGGGTAAAGGGAGTCAAAAGGTACAAACTTCCAGTTATAAAATAAATAAGTCCTGGGGAGGTGACTGTAATTAATAATACTATATTGCATATTTGGTATTTGCTCAGAGAGTAAATTTTAAAAGTTCTCATTACAAGAAAAAAAAATTCTGTAACTATGTATGGTTCTGGATGTTAACTAGACTTATCATGGTGATCATTTCACAATATATAGAAGTATTGAATCATTATGTTGTACACCTAAAACTAATATAATGTTGTGTGTCAATTATTCCTTAATTTAAAAAAAAGAGAAAAAAATAGGTTCAAATTGGCTGGAGCAGAGAATATGCGTAGAGATACCCTGAGCAATCCGGTAGGAATTGTTGCTTTTTTCTACTTCAGTATAGTTTTAGATTTGTTTTGGTTTAAATGGGCCAGCCTGCGTAAACAGAATGTTTGGACATGAATGGATACAACTTGTCCAAATTTCCTCTTCACTCTCTTCCCTTCACCAACTCATACCTCCATCCTCTTCACTATAATGTAAAAACACAATGAGAAGGCATGGATAACAAAGGCAGTGCATTTCAGAGGTTAGAGTTCTGACTAAATTGGATCAGTTTTTCACATTCTTTGCCTATAAGAACAGGATGTGAAAGTCAACAAGGGTCTGTATTGTGCAGGTCCCATTTTCATGGTAGTTACAGAATGTAATCTTGACAGATGGAACTCAGTAATGGTATGTCTAGCGGGGTATGTGTAAAGGTGTCCTTTCTAGTGGTGAAATGTAGCTTTATGAGCAAAGACAAGCAGTGGGTTTTCCCCAGAACTTTCGTACCTTGTCAGGCTGAACAATTATGCTTAACCACATGTGGTTAAGAAAAGCATGCCTCAATGGGATTTAAGCATGACATCTCTTCCTTCATTTCCACAAATGAGAAGCAGATGCCCATATTCTCTGGGTAATATTCAGGCCTTCCTAACATTGCCATGCATTGAGTCCATTAACTGATGCTGACAGTAGTAATAATAATAGTAAACTTTTATTGAGTGTTTACCATGTGCCAGCCACTAATGTTTTATGTGGATTACTTTATGTAATTCTCACAAGCCCCTACGTAGAAGGGTAGTGAGTGTTTTTTGTTTTAGGCTTCCCTTCCTGTTGATAATAGTACCCAGATTTTCATTTCCTCCCCAAGAATATTCCCTGTGCTTTGGGGGAAACAGATCCCATCCCTATCTCCAGGATAAGCCCGGGTAGACTTAATCAATCAGCAAGTCCTATTCCTCTGGCTATGGTGATTAGTTTAGGGATGATCATATGACCTACCTTGGACCAATTAGATCTTAGGAGAAATTTTCAAGGGGATCCTGGGTCTTCTGTGGAAATACCTGGAGAGACATTCTGTTCATGTTAAATACGAACGTGAAAGCATGGAAGCTGCAAAGGGGAGTCAGCTTTGGGTAAAAGTAACACAAAAGAAGTCAGTGAAGAAAAATGAAAAGAAATGGGAACTTTGTTGATTTCACTGAGCAGCTAGATTAGCCTCAATTAAAACGTATTCTACTTTTAGATTTTCAGCTGATAACTCTCCTTCATCATTCAAGTTGGACTGGGTTCTCTCTACCTGGCAACCAAATGACTCCTAACAGGTGTTGACATTAAAATCTTTACTTTACTGATAATGAAATGGGCTGAGAGAGTTTGAGTACTTTCCCAGTTTAATTGAAAATGCAAATGGAAGAGGAGGGATTTGAATCCAGGTGATTTGATTCCAAAATCATGAACATACCTGATACACTGAGAAGGTAGACTATAACATTATTGTTAAGGACAGAGTCCTAGAAAATAATGTTTTCCTTCTGTTTCTTACTCCTGATGGGATATGGATTTAACTTGTGAAGAATGTATAAGAAATTCATTTGAAATCTTGGGCTATGCACCCTTTGTTAGATATAACTTTCTATGTCTGGTTTCTGGAGTGACTATAGGAGCCAAAGTGATTTATATATAAATTATTTAAGTAATAATAATAAATATAATACTTATTAATAAATATGTTTATTTTTATATATAAATAAATTTACATATAGTGATTTTTATATATTTATACTTATTTTTATATATAAATCACTATATTTATACATAGAGAAATTAATATACAAATTTCTATATATGAATTTATACATAAATTTCTCCTACTGGAGAAATCACTGTAAATCTCCTTGTTATGAACTCATCACATGTAATTTTTAACATTAAGTTTTTGGAATAGGATTGGATTTAAGTACATTGCCAAATCTGATTACGTTTTTTAACCACTTGGGAAGCTTATAAAAACATACATTCTTGAGCTTCAGGAGAGTCTGTTTGAGGTGAGATTCCAGGTAATTATGATGTACAACTGGATTTGACAGGCTCTGATGTAAGTTTGTGACCATATATATAAAGGGAAACTGCATGTAGTTATTCAGAGACCTACCAAACAAAGATCAAATAACTGATCAAAAACAAGGCCCAGAGGGGCCGCCCAGTGGCACAGCAGTTTCGTTCGCGCTTGGCAGCCTGGGGTTTGCCAGTTCGGATCCTGGGCACCTGCAGACGCACTGCTTGTCAGCCATGCCGTAGCAGCGTCCCATATAAAGTGGAGGAAGATGGGCACAGATGTTAGCCCAGGGCCAGTCTTCCTCAGCAAAAAGAGGAGGATTGGCAACAGATGTTAGCTCAGGGGCTGGTCTTCCTCACACACACAAAAAAATTAAAAAAAAAAAAGCAAAGTCCAGAGAGAGGTGGACAATTTCTACTAGATAAGAAATATGAAGATTTATAAACCAAGCTACCAGTTGGAACAAAGATCATTTCAAAAGTATTGGTAGCCCTTAGAACAGTGTGATTTTCTTTTCTTCTTTTCTCTTCTCCCCACTTAGATTAGGAGAGAAAAAAGAGACTTGGAAATACACACAGACTTCTTCCTCCATAACTTGATAACTTTTTAGCAGTCGTTAGAAATTTACCTTGCGAAAGAAACCAAAGTTCATGTGGAAGAGAATTGCAAGGACTTTTGATATGAACCTTCCCTAATAACTTGCCTCTAGAGTCATTAACAAAACCTATGCAGTGTTTTTCAAATTTTAGTGTACATAAGAATCTCCTGAAAAGCTTGTTAAAATTGTACATCCTGCCCTCATCCCACATTTCTGAATCAGAATGATTGGAACACGGGCCTGGGAACCTGTATTTGACCCCTCTCCTCTCTGCCCTCGCCCCATCACAGGGACTCTAATGCAGATCACCAGGCACCATACTTTGTGAAAAACTGCCCTAGAAGATATCTCAAAATTGGAGACCATCAGTTATTAGTCATTATTTAGATAACTAACTATGCCCGAGTGGTTTTTAAATAGTGTTCTAAATTTTGTGTCATTTTAGTTATAGCCATCAATGATAAGTAAGTGTTTAAAATAATTATTTAATAAATGGCTTGGTTTTTTAAAGCTAGGAGTAATAGGGTGGTTAAGAACGAGGTTGTATCTTCAGTCATTCAGTGAACTATACTATAGAATGCCTGACTGCTCAAAACGTGAAGCTGTGGCTTGAGCACCTGGGAGCAGTTTGCCTGGATTGAAGAGAAATTAGTGCCTAGAAGCAAAGATTTTCTAGAGTGTTAATCTTACCAAATCTTCTCAAGGTGGTGGTAAACCTTAAGGTCTTTGCCTAGCTATTGCACACCACAAAGATTCTCATTTTCTCTTAACAGAGAGGAGAGGAGAAGTGCTCTTAGTAGCTGTGGCATCTTAGTCATTTTAGGCTGACTACAATAGATTTCTCATAAAACTCTGTGCAAATTGCCAGAATGTTAGTTATTCCATCAGTAAGAATGAGCATAAGTAATAGTACTGATGTAAATAATCATCCTGTAAACTCTTTATTGCTAAGGAGTTCAACATGAGGTCATGCGTTCTGAACATCTGGTTGAATGACTGAATTGTGAATTACCAAGGTCTTGTGAAGAAGGATGAGAGCCGCCTGCTATCTTTAGGATTCCTGCCTGTTTGTGGAAACTTCGGAAATAGTCAGTTTGGATAAATAGGAAATTGACCTTCCGGTGCTAAAGGTGATCAGAAAACTATTTTCTTCAGCCCTGTTTAGGAAAGGGAATGATGAAGAGAAGTGTTCTAGTTGTCAGAGTACTTGGCAGATTGTGGTTGATTGCAAAATGACCCTCAAGTCCTCCCATCCTTATATAAAATATAACTTTCCCGTTTCTCCTATCAAGAGGTGGATTTTATCTTAGCATCCCTTGAATCTGGCCTTGGCCACATGAGTTCATTGATGGGACATTAGCAAATGTAATACAAGGAAAGGTGTGAAAAGTGTTTGCACACAAGGCCTTGCCCTTTCTTGCTACCATTGAGAACTTTGTAACCATCACCATATGAATAAGCCAGGACTAGCCTATTGGAGGATGAGAGACACCTCAGTTGACAGCCAACACCAACGAACAGCCTTCCTCACCTCCAAACATGGGAGTGAGGCCATTCCAGTCCATGCAGCCCCCAGTCAACACTCAGACTTGTGAGCAATAATAAAATGTTTTAAGCCCCTAAGTTTCAGAGTGGTTTGTTATCTAACTGATAGAGTGCTATGGTCTGAATGTTTGTGTCCCCCCAAAACTCATATGTTGAAATCCTAACCCCCCAAGATGATGGTATTAATAGGTGGGGCCTTTGGGAAGTGCTTAAGGTCACGGGGGCAGAACCCTCACGAATGGGATTAGTGCTCTTATAAAAGAGGCTCCAGAGAGCTCCCGAGCCCCTTCTGAGTTTGTTATATGTGAGGACAGTGAAAAGTCTGTGACCTGGGAGAGGGCCCTCACCCAAGCATGCTGGCACCCTAATCTCGGACTTCCAGCCTCCCAAGCTCTGAGAAATACATTTCTGACGTTTATAAGCTACCCAGTCTGTGGTGTTTTGTTACAGCATCCTGAATGGACAAAGACACAGAGCATACTTCTTTAAATGCACTTGGTACTTTTATTTTTGGAAGAATGTCAGTTTTTCCCCTTAGGCAAAATTCTTTGAAGGCAAAAAGAGTTTCTTGCTCATTGTAGCAGACACATCTTACTTGTCTCATCAGACTCTTTGGCCTAACCCGCCTGCTAGACCCCAACTCACTTGCTCTGCCTCAGTTGCTGCCACAGCCACCAGACTCCCTGTGGGTCCACATGGTCCCGATGCCTGAGGCCCAAGGCTGCTGGCCCAGTCTCTCTCCCTCCTCCCACCACTTCTGGGCTCCAGCAAAATGCAATGCAAGATCTGCCTCCCTGAGCAGTTGCTGAAAGGGCCGGATGATGCAACCCAGAAGTGCAGGGGAGTTAACTCCCTGGGGAGCAAACTTTGAACAGCTGAGATGGAGACAGGAGGGAGGTGAACAGATAAATTCCCTTTCTTTCCTCTCTTCGACCGGCTTACTAAGAATAGTTTCTCTGCAAAGCCTGTCAGAATATGTCCCTCATCTGCCAGGCAGTCAGCAGGAATCTTTCCGGGCTTGAAGCTGTGGCCACCAGAGTAATGTATCATACCTGGGGTTGCTTCCACCTTCCCCTGCTTCACTTTCCTTTTCCTCACTCTTCCCATCTGGGGCCATGCCGTCCAATAAAGCATCAGTGCTCACACTCAGGCTGTGTTCTTTAGGGAACTCAGATGGAGATCTTCAATGTGTATCCTAAGCATTATCAACATTTTCTGGTGTTTCGGATCCCCCAGCTCAGTATTCATTTGCTGCAGTCACTTGAAGGAGTTTTTCAGAAACACTGCAAAGTGTAATGCACAGAATTAGACTCACAGAGGTCAAATCTCGGGTCTACCACAGGGGGAAAGCCTTATGATGCTGTTCCCTGATGGCCATCTTGGGCCATGCATATTAATTAATTGTCGATTAATTTATTTGCTTTTGTGTATGTGATTCACATACGCTTAAAAATTCAACTAATTAAGAAGGTAAGACAGAAATCTCTCTCTCACTTTCCCCCGTCCCTGAATTCCATTTCCCAGAGGAAAATCCTTTTATTACTTTTCTTTTGTATCCTCACTGAGATGTTCTATGCACAAACATGTGTAGAATATGTCTTTCATTTTTAAATATTTATTATTATTATTATTTACATATTGTTCTGCTCCTTGCTTTTTTTACTTTCTCATGTATCCTGGAGATCATTCCAAATCATTTGATAAGAGCTGCCCCTGTCTTTTTAATGGCTGTACCATTTTCCACTGTGTGGTGGTAGCAGAGTTTATCTAAAGAGTCCCCTAGTGACGAACATTTCAGTTCTTTCCAATTTTGATATTGCAGAAATGCTGCAATATGTTATACATACAGCTCTGAGCAACTGATAAATTCTTAGACGTGGAATTGCTGAGGCAAAGGGATTTGTGTGCTTTTCATATTTTGATATTTTGAAATTACCACATTGACTTGTATTTTCTTATCGTTTGCTTAAGTTCTTGACTCAAAATGGCCATGAGTATCTTCTCTCTCTAAGTGTATTCTTCTGCATCTAAGAAGGCGGAGGCTTAACCAGCATGTAGGGGAAATGTGAGCTGACTCCCCAAACAGAAGAGATGGGGGTAGCAGTTTGGAGGGACGAAGGGAGGAACTGGATTGAAACAAGGCAACTATTGGAGGTGTGCCAAAGCAACACCCTTTCATCATTGTGGGGAAGCAAATTCCAGGAGGCGTTGTGAGCACTGCAGTTGATCAAAAAGGCAGAGAAGAACGAATCCGCCTTAGGTAAAGCTAGTGCCAGGCGGTGAAGGGACTAATTAGGACAGTAAGGACACAAAGGCTCACACTCACATATGGAGTTGATCTTTAATTACTTTAAATAGGTTAAAGATTCATTACAAATTATGATTTTTCTCCCTGGACATCCTCTGATAACAATAGATGCTTTTTCCTTCCCCTCCAAGTCAGACACAATCAGAACAGTCACAGTAGCTCATATAGTGCCTCTTCCAAACCTAAGGGAACTCCCTTACTCCAAGGGTGGCACTGCCAAGGCAGCCCTTTTCCATTTTTTTTGGTTTTTCTTTCAGTTAGGGGCACACCTCCTACCACGTATGGCCTGGGGGTCTCTCCCAAGGCCGGGCAGGAGGGCTGAAGAGGGAGACAGTCTCATCTTCACAAAGCAGCTGGTCTCCATGGACAGTATATTGAAGAGTAAAGGGCTGACAACTCATCCCTTCTCAGAGGTTCTTTTGTCTCTAGAATTGCTGACTTGGTTATATCTCCCTTCCTCACTCACTTGACCCTTGGCTTCAAATATCTTGCCCTCGGTGCTGTTGTCATTTCAGCAGAAGCGTTTCTACAACCGAGGGCAGATTTCTCTGCTTAAACAAGGGTATAGAAATGTCCAGGCAGAGGCAATAAGACCACCTTAATGCCATAATTCTACTAGAGTAATCCTTTTTGTTGTGTCTCTGTTTTATCTATCTAGAGGAAAGAATAAATGAAAGGTAACATTACAAAGAAATTACTTTTTTTTTTTTGCTTAGGAAGATTAACCCTGAGCTAACGTCTGTTGCCAATCTTTCTTTTTTTTGCTTGAGGAAAGATGAGACCTGAGCTAACATCTGTGCCAATCTTCCTCTGCTTTATATGTGAGTCACCACCACAGCATGGCTGATGAGTGGTGTATGTCCGCACCTGGGATCCGAACTCACGAACCCAGGCTGCCAAAGTGGAGCACATGGAACTTAACCACTAGGCCATGGGGCTGGCCCCAGAAATTACATATTTTAATTGATGAGAAAAGCAATGTAATTTAGGACTCTATGATTCTGATTGAGTTGATCAAATGCCCTTTTTAAAAGACAAGAGGGCATTTTCACTTGTTAAAACACTTACACATTTTGCCACAGTATGTCCTTGCATATTTATCATGACATATTTCCCCCTACATTTGACATAGGGATAGAATCTAGGAGGCAGGAACCATGTGGTAGGATAAGCTGGACCATACCTGAAGCCAACACTCTGAAATGTATATTACATTCACTACCTATTTGAACTTCCTGCCTAGAACGAATGTGTCTGTACACAGCAAGATGGCATCAAGCTAGAAGTGCCCACCACAACTGTGTGTTCTCATTCTTCCAAGTGGAATAAAAATAATTCTGCCATATTTTGATATAGCCTGGTTAGAATAGTCAAAATTATAACCTAGATTTTTCCATACTAGAAATAATTATTTTGCAGGGTTTATTTTGCTTTCAAAATTTAAATCATATTGAAGGGGAATAAATGGCCCAGAGAGTTTGGATCCATCTAAGAGAAGGATCCAAAAAAAGTACTTGATTTGCTTCATCGTTGTCTAAATTAATGGTCAAATTTTTTACGCAGAGTTTATTTTTCAAATAAACTCTTTAATGGAACCCCAATGTATATAAAACAGATGAGGGCTGGAGTTGTGTCTGCTTCATTTCTCCTCTCTGCTCCTTGCCCTCCCACCTTTCCAAATCTAGATACCATGGAACCCAGAACCGGACAGAGCTGGCAGGGACTAGGTATTTCTGCATCGTCAATACCTGACACAGCATCTAGCACATAAGGGTGCCCAATTAATGTCTGTGAATTTACACAGAATCTAGTGCTCATAGAAACATGAATATAATATGGTGGAAATGTTTAGAGTTCATGTTTTAAAAAATTGATCCAAATAAGATCTACACCTTTCAAGTGTGTGTTCTTTGGCAACACTTAAAAAGGTTTGTGAGGCTTACTTTGAGCGTGTCACGGGTAGTATAATTATAAGGGTTGTGATCTGCTTATAGGCAAATGTAGCTTTTAGGGTGATAGGGGACCAACTAGGATCACCTGATGGATAGGAAGGGAATATGAGGGGACATTAATATCTGTTTGTTCATCTATTAGCAGAGTTGTTTGACTCATCTATCTGGCTGCTGTGTCCTCCAAAAGCTGGGTGCTAAATTGAAGGGGCTGTCTTCCCATACAAAGATGTGTGTGTGTGTGTGTGTGTGTGTGTGTGTGTGTGTGTGTGTGTGGCACTCCTTGAGCAAGGCTTATGGTAGAGTTGGGAACTGGCAGGTTAAGGGCAAAATCTAGCCCAAAGATTCTGGCTCACAGAGTGCTTTAAAAATAATTTTGAATTTGTTGCCAAGATTTTAAAAATTGGGAGATTTCCCATATAAATCCAGATTTCTGGTTTCTCTTGAAAAAGTAGGTCTAGCAACACAGTGAGCCTACCTTCCTCTTAACCAGTCTTTCTCAAAGTGTGGTCCCTGGGCCGGCAGCATTAGCACCACTTGGGAACTTGTTGAAAACTCTGGGTGTGGGCCCAGCAATCTGTGTTTTAACAAACTCTCTGATAATGCTGACGCATGCTTGCATTTGAGAACCATGGCTGTTGACTATAATCAGAAAGAGCTTGGTGATATTTGTGCTTTCCACCTAGGCTATTCTGCTCATTCATGCAATTATCTGGTCCTTATGAGCATTTGAAGATCTTTTTTCCTTTGTATATGGATATAAGATCACTTAGTATGAAGGCATGAGATTTTCAAACCTCCACTTATGAATCTTAGGCCCCAAAGATCTGAGATCATGCAAAGATCTTTACGAACCCTAGCACCATCCCATAGGCATATCAGATCTAACTTCCTATCTTCTTTTAGCTGCTGCCCATGTGGCAGTATGAGAAAACTCAATTAGTCCAAACAGATAAGGGCATATTAAAGTCTTGGGAGGAAGAGAGCCCTGGCCAGAGTCCCTAATGCATACAAGTAAAATGGTTAGATAAAGCTTTATTTAATTATATTGCAGGCGGGAAGAGAATCACAAGTAATCTTAGTGTATGTAGTGTGTGCTTTTTAATGAACTTTTCAGAATGTCTGTATGGTTTCTGCCAGTTTGTCAGACAGCCATCAATGACACAGTCTCACCCTAAATATAAACCAGCCACCATTTCATTATCAGCGAACATCTACTGAAGCCAACTCTCCATGTGGGTCAGCGTTCTAAGTAATTGCCAAGCATGAGTCCCACATGGAGGTACCCTCAAGTCAGCCTTCTGTTCACTCATCCAACTGCTATTTTTATTAGATGCAGATGTGTATGACTCTTAAATCAACCTAAGGTGGTTTTTTTTTTCAGCTCTTCTAGACTCTAGAGATAATGTTTAGCTTCCTGAAATAATTATGAAATAATATTAATTAGTGCTCATCAAATACCCATATCTTCTATATTTCCCAGCCCCAAGGCAGATAGGTGGGGTCAAATGGCTAATTCTTACTAATGGAATGTAAATAGAAGTGTTGTGTCACTCCTGGTCTGAGGCAGTTAAGAGAAGGTGCATCTTCTCCATGCTTTCACCTTTCCTGCTTTGGCAATTTTAGAGAACACATGTTTGAGATGAAGGAATTACAAAGTGGGAGTAGTTTGGGTCGTTGATTTGCCATCTGAAAGAGTGCTGTGTGGGAGAACTACCTGACCCACTGCAGACTCTGGCATGCATGAGAATTGAGCCTTTGTTGTGTTACATTTTGCTATGGATAATTTTGTGACAGACAGCCTGTCCTATCCTGACTAATAGAAAGTGTTATAACTCTGGTAGGCTGGCTTGGCTAAGGAACATGCTAGGACTTCAGTGGAAGCCAATATGAAAGAAGCAGCAGCTTGGAACTTATACATATCCTCAAGGTTGGCCCTTGAAAGGAGTGGTGAGCAGCCCATTTGACAGTGTCCAGAGAATGAGGCTTGTTTGAGACTGGAGTCAGTATCCAAGAAGATTTGACCTAATGACTAGCATAGAGCAGCAGGATTTTCTGGACAGTGACAATACTTAAGATCATACAGGATGAATCACGGTGGTTCAGGATAATTAAAGATTTGGAACAGGACCCCAGGTAGTTACTGAGACGGTAGTACATAGGGCCACACACTTGGAGACTGAAGGCTGGGTTCAGTGAACAGGATCCCAAGAAGGAGGATTGAGGCTAAGTGCAGAGTTCGTGACCCAGAAGAAAAAGTTGGCGGGGGGAGATACTCAGTAACTAAAGAGGATGACCACTTTGGGGTTTGGGTGACCAAGTAGATGGAAGCACCCTTCCCTGAGATAGGGGCTATGGGATGAAGGGTTCATATTTGTTTGTATCGAGTTTTGGATGTATATGGGACATCGAAATATCAGTGGTGGTGCCAACAAGTAGCTTGGAGTGTCTATAGCCTCCTCTTCAGTTAGCCTTCTGCTCGGCTACCCCAATTACATGCACAGTTGTGGTCGAACAGTATATATACTGTGCAAAGGCAGTTTTAATACAACCCCAGCCCTTCTCTTCCCTCTAGAGTGCTATTTCTAAACCTCCCTTATATAAAAATTCTGGGGCCTTCACTGTCGAGTAGAGATGTCCATTAAGCATTTGTGTATATGGGTCTGGAGGTCAGGAGCAAGACTGGGGAAGGAAATAACTTTGCAGTCATTAGCATAAAGACAGAAATGTAACTTGTGGGAGAGAAGGGAATTGCCCCCCAAAAAGTGTATCTGATGAGAAGAGGACCTAATATAGAAACCTGAGCAGCACCAATGTCTGAGAGTCAGATTGAGAAAGAAGAACTGTGAAGGTGATTAAAGGAAAAGAATTGAGAATGGTGTCCAAGAAATCAAGGTAGGAGAGAGGATCATGGAAGAGAGAAAGATTATCAACAGTTACCAAAATTATAGGGAAAGTAAGGACAAAATCCTTAGTGGGTTTTTACACTAAGGAATCCTTGTCGATATGGGTGGGTATGGAAGGCAGATTGAGATGTGAATGGGAGGTGAGAAAATGGAGGTAATGAGTGCAGACAACTTCTTCAAGAACATTGGCTATAAAGGGATAGCTATCAACATCCAGAGGAGAATTTGGGTTTGCTACTCTGCCCGTAATGGCCACAGTGGTCTTTTTAATGCGTCAGATCACAACACTTCTGTCCTGGAAACCTGCCAAGGCTCCTCATGTCTCTCAGCATCAAAGCCAAAGTCCTCGGAAGAATCTATGAGGTCTGACATGATCTGCTTCCCCATCGGCCTGAACTCCTATGACTGCCCCTGTTGCTCACTCCCCACCAGCCACACTGCATTTCTGGTTGACATGCCAGGCATGCTCCTACTTTAGCCCTGGCTTGTTCTCTTTGCCTGGAACATTCTTCCTGCAGACATCCCCTAACTCACTCATCTCCTTCAAGTCTTGACTCAAATGTTTTCTCAGTGAGCAAAATCCTGACTGATCTTTGAAAATTGCCACTTGCCCTCCAACCTCTGCACTCCTGCTTCCTTCTTATTCTGCTTGACGTTTTCTTTTTCCCTCATGTTTATCACTTAATATGTTATGTCTATTGTTTATGGTCTGTCTTCTCGTGCTAGAATGTAATCTCTTCCAAAGCAGGGATCCTTGACCATTTTATTCCACTGATATATTCCATATACACCCACTGACATCTCTCTGGAACAGTGCCTGACACAAAGAGAGCCTTCGATCAATGGCATTGAGCAAATGAAGGCAATTTTTAAAAATGGAGAACCTCTATCGTATTTATACGTCGAAGCTGTGGAAGGGACAATTGACGGAACAAGGTGCCCATGGGGATGGAATGCTGGCGCAGAAGAGAGTCAGTTGTATCCGGGGGGCGGGGGGGGTGGATGGAGATTCAGGGATAATGTCTTAGGTAAGGCTCATCTTAGTTGATTAGGACACATTGCCACCAAGGTCCAGGTTGTAGGCTCCGTTACCAATTGGGGCCACTTAGTGTTGTCTCCTTCTGACCCTGGGCTACAGTGTCACCTAACAAGACATGAAGTTGGTCATAAGGGATGAGCACATCAGGCTGGATCCTGGTGCATTTGTGGCCCTTTCCGAGAAAGGGATGGCCAGCAGCCTCATTTCAGAAGAAAGGCATATTCTAGGGTTTTCTATTCTCACACTTTTCACTTAGCAGGGCTCCTGCTACAAACTTCTCTTAAGCACAGAAGAGGTTGAGAGGAAGGCTTACCAAGGTGGGTGTTCTCTCCACAGCCTCTTGCAGGCTGACAAGGCAGCTGAGTTACAAGAGAGGAGAGCTCTTTGCCCCTGGAAGTCTGCAAAGCGGGGCTCAGTTGCCTTCTGCATGAGCCCTCCTGCTATGTTCTCTGTTGACACAGGCAGGCATGGGGCCACCCTTAGGCTCCACAAAGATAACCTAATAACTGCTTGGCCAGAGCACCCCATCCTTCCCAAGCCCCACAAAGAGACTTGGATGGTGAAGCAACCAGTTGCCACCAAAACAGCAGTTATCACCACCCCCCACTCAGGATCACTGACAAGCTGCCTGCTAGGTTGGTTGATATGCCTTTTATTTTGTGTTCTGTTAATTTGCTAAACACTGTTTTGGTCTATGTGACTGTAGAATATAAAAATGCAGTAGGTGGTTTATAGGAGACAAGTTGCAAGAGAATGCTCAGTGCTCTGAGCCGCTCACACAATACCTACCCTCCGAAGGGCTGGATTTTCCCTCGGGCTATGGGGAGCAAGCTAAGCGAGGTTCCGCATCCTCTTTATGACTCTCTGTGACCTGCTCCTCCCCTTGGTGCTGTATGGTGGGGTACAACTGTTGCAAGTAGGTGGCACAGCTGTTTGCTTTGACTGCCTCTGTACCTCGGGGATCCCAGCCACACAGTTAACATTGCGGGATGAAAATGGCATTTATGCTTTAATAAACTCACCCTATTTCTTTGTTCGAGGAAAAAAAGGGGGGGGGATCCCACCCACCACGTTGCCAGCTACATGTCACTGCTAGGAGCACACCACAGTGGCTAATGTTTTCCAAATTCTCCCTTGCATTGGAAATGGAAACCATTAGAAAAATATTGGGATGGTGTGAAGATTTCCCCAACACCTGCCTCCCACCTCTTATGCACATATGCCTGGTTTTTGCAATGCATGTAGCATTTTTTTCTTTTTGCCGTTTGGTGCATTTTCATTTACAAGCACATGTATATTTTATAAGTGTATGTGTACATACTTCTTGGTGATTTACTTGTAAATTTCCTAAGTGGGGAAGCCACACAAAGGTCGCCAAGTTGTGGACGGAATTTAATAGCATTTCCTAATAAGAAATAATAAAGCAGGCATCAGGAATGGAAAGCCAAGGGGGGAAATGCATTTTCAACAGGAAAATTTTTGAGTGTTTATAATCAAGGAGCCCATCCTTTAGAGGGGTGGGTCTGCCCTCCTCTTCCCTGTCAAATGTATCACTGCAGTCTCTCAAAGTTGTCTCTCTGAAGGGCTAAATCTTTCAGGCTTCGTTCCTTTTTGTCCTACAAAAACAACACAGTCGCCTATCCTTCCTCACACACCTGTTTCTCCCTCCTCCTTGCCTGGGAGTATCTAGCAGAACATATTTCACCGTTACCTCAGATAGCACATTTTGCTGATTTGACTTGAAGTATCCATTACAGTGATGGACTTCTTTGCCTGGCTCAGAAATCAGCTGCCTTTCAATCCCCCACCTAGAGGATATCTGTAAATCAAAGGAAATAGCAACATCGACTTCTTGCTATTGCTGTTATTGTATTATTTTTATTAACTAGCCTGTTATTATTTTAACATTGTGAAGCAACAAATAACTCAGTCTAGAAGAATGAAATCCATGGTGTTAAGAAGGTTGGAATTGGAGGAACCCTTAGATCTTACATCTCTAGACAATCTGAAATGACAATTGAAACCTGATGGCCTGGAGTCACCTTAATGATTGCTATGTTCCATGTTTATTTAATACTTTTACCTTTAGATTTTAGGATATTTTGAAATAATGATCAATACATTTTGGACTAGATGTTTCATACTTTTTTCTTAAAGCTTATGTTTTGCTATATAAGCAGAAAACCTTCCATTCATTCATTTATTATTTTAAGTATCTTTATTGAATACCTGCTGTATTCTAGGTACTATTCTAGGTGCTGAGGATAATAGAGTGAACAAGAATGATACCATGCTGTCATGGAGCTTATGTTTTTGTAGGGGCATCAGACGATAAATGAGTAATTCAATAAACATGTAATTTCATATCATCATGGGCTCTGATAAAAATGAGACAAGGTTATGTGCTAGTGACTGAGGAGTTGGTTATCTTAGATTGAGTGGTCCTCTTTTCTGAGGAGGTGGCATTGGGGTTGAGAACTGAAGGACAAGAAGGAGCCAGAAGATAAACAAAGATTTGGGAAAGGAATTTTCCAGGTAAAGTACTACTGCAAAGGCCTAAGGCAGAGATGAGCTTGGCAGGTCCAAGAAGAGAGAGCCAGATTGAGCTGGGGGGAGTGGGGTGTGAGATGAGGTCAGAGAGGTCCAGATCACCTGGAAAAATTTAGTGTCTTAGTCCACTCGGGCTGCTATAACAGAACACCATGGGTGGCTTATAAGTGACAGAAATTTATTCCTCATAGTCCTGGAAGCTGGAAATCCAAGATCAAGGCGCCAGCAGATTTGGTGTCCGGTAAGAACTCACTTCCTGGTTCATAGACAGCTGTTTTCTTGCTGCATCCTCACATGGCAGCAGGGGTGAGGGAGCTTTTGTAAAGACACTAATCCTTTTCATGAGGGCTCCACTCTCATGACTTAATCACCTCCAAAAGGCCCCACCTCCTAATACCATCACATTGGGGATTAGGTTTCATTGGAATTTTGTAGGGACACAAACTTTCAGTCTATAGCAATCACTGAAATAGTTTTGAGTTTTACTTTTAGTGCAACGGGAAGCCACGGGGAGGGGAGTGGGATGGAGTTTAAACACGGAAAAGGTGTTGTAGAGCCTCTGCTTCAGGGAGAATTGGAAGGCTATGGTTCATGAAGGTCCATTCCTATGAGTCCATAGAGACTGAGTATGGGCAGGGGTGCTTCCTTAAACGAAATCCAAAATGTTACGAATAGAAGGAAGAGTAATGGATGGTAGGCAGCCAAAATAAAAAATGTTACACTGCTAGAATCTTTTCTGAAGAGAAGTTTTACAGGCTTTTGTACATGGGCGAAAACAGTCAGAAAAACTCAGAACACTAAATTTATCTATCTATCTATCTATCTATCTATCTATCTATCTATCTATCTATCTAATCTATCTTTCTATCTGTCTGTCTATCTATCCATCCATCCTTTCCCACATGTAAAGGGTCAGAAAGGGGATGACACAAAAGTGCATTTACTCTGTAGAATATTTGGAGAAGGTGAGGAGAAGGCAATAGCTTTTCCCCAGCAGAGATATACCTATAGCCTACTTTTAGAGGCTTCATCATAATGCTGAGGATCGATGACGATGAAGATAATCTTCATTTATCCACTTAGGTTGGGTTTCCTCCAAAGCGGATGTGGAGACAAAGGTTAGGCTGCAGGTTGTTTACTGGGAGGTGATCCCAGGAACCAGAGAGGGGTTGGAGGAGTCAGGAAAGAAAGGAGAGTCAGTAAATGGTGTATTAATGAGTGAGTTGCCATTCTGGGAAACTGGGGTACTTCTGTGCAGGACACACTTTGGAATTGTGTCACCAAGAGGCAAGGTGGATGGGTTATTTACCCACTAACTTCCATCCCTCATTGTTTGATAATCTATCCTGGGGTATTGACTCCCTGGCTCTTCTAGTCAGCCTAACATTCCAGGGGCTAGAGAAGAGAGATGCGGGAAAGATGGTAGAAAGTTCAGGAAGCTATTGACATATATGGGTACTGCTGGTGATATCAGATGTGGGCTCAAAGATATGGATAGGACATCCGTATGAAAATTTAAGGAAACACCAAGTGTAGATGATGCTGGTGTAAGTTCCCATTTTATACCCCCCGGGGAAAATTCTACTCATATAGGGCACCTTCACCATAGACCCCCTGATGCTGTTTAATCTGGTATGGCTTTGAAAACCTGCAGCAGCAGTTTTCATAGTAACTATGCCCATGGTTGCTGAGGCTTTGCATTTGAGGGTCACTGAACCTTGGTGGTCTCTCTATGACACCTGCCCTTCTTTTCCTTTCCTATGTCTGAAGATAGTGGTCACTTCTTCAGGTTGGAACTTTCCATATAGAGTTGGCTTTCCAGGACATCAGGAAATTCCTGAGAGTTGGGGGGTGTAGTGAAGGTCTTAGTATACTGCCCAGATTTCCCTTCAAGACAGAGGCACACATTCTCCTGCTCTTGGGAAATGTGGCTGCTGGTAGCTCACAGCTACTGCCCTGTCTAGGCAATGTCCTCAGCCAGAGAGACCTTCCTCACTCCAGATTACATCCCCCTCCCCCTGCCCTGGGTGGGGGGAGGCTATATCCAATGATTGGTTGATTCAAAGGCACAAAGGCCAGGTCCCCTTGCCTCGGTTAGGGATAACTCTGAGGAGCCATCCTAGCTCCAGAGCTCCCTGTTGGATAGGCTGAGACCTCTGCTACAGTTGCATCAAAGTCTGACTTATCCCTCTTCCCAATTCTGCTTCCTTCGCATCCCACAGATGTTGATCCCCAAAACATACCCCGATAAGCCTCCTGCACCCAAATCTCTGTGTGTGAGAGTCTGTTTCCTGAGGAATCTGATTTAAGGGTCCAATGAGGGGGCAACTATTTGTGTCTTCTTATTTGATCCACATCTCTTTCCCCCAAAACAGCTGGCAGTCTAAAACGGCCTGATTGATATCCCTGGAAACTTGAAGGTCCTTGTGAGTGTTGGCTGCTCGGGGAGGTCCAAGAGTGACCACCTTTGTTGCAGAGCCCAGATATCATCCCTGTAGTGGAAAAGAGTCCACCGGATGCCCAAGAAGTCATAGTAAACAGATGGTACCCATGGCCCCTGGAGCCAGCCAAGTAAAGAGTGGTCTGTCAAGTGGTGAAATGTTTCCCTCAGATTTTTATGAGTGTAGAATGTTTGAAGAGGCTAAAATATATCAAGAAATGTAGACAAGGAAGGACAGCCTACAAAAGGGGGAAGGAAATCAGAAGCCTTTAAGACTGAGATTTAATATTTTTGGAAACAGAAATGAATGATTTAAAGCTTATTTGTTTATGTTTGTTTACCATTTGGTGCCTGGTGTTCCAATGATATAATCTGCTTCACAATTTTAGGATTCTATTTTACATACCAATAACACCTTACACTTTCTGTATATAGTGCATTTCATCCAGAGACTACGTGGGTATCTACCTATAGAGGCACACACTCACACTCCCGTTTATCTACACAATGTAGCTGACGTACAGAGAGAGAGAGAGAGATGAAGTCACCCCACCTTAATAAATTCTTTGTTATTGAAATAATTCATAGGAGGATGGTAATCACAGTGCAAGAATTTCTATAAGCTTTCAGCCTGCCTGCCTAAATGACTGCATAAACCACAATATAAGTTTTCATTTTTCTCTTGCTTCCCACCAAACTCAACCCTGAGTTGGTGGACATTGGAAATCAAGCAACAGGAATTATACTCCATGTTAAATATTTAAATTTTATATCTATGGAGCATTGATGACTGATTTAACCATTGAATTATAATGTTAAGGAAACTTATGGGAAAATGATTTTCTAAGTGTTCTAAAATATAGCGCTGTAGGTTGATAATAGTACAGTAAGTTCAAAAGGGCATCTGTGTTGGCATATTCACCAAATTTTAGACTTGTGTGAATTGACACAAACTATACAAGAAAACATTTTATTATACTCAACTTCAAGACACCAAGATCAGGACTAGGTTTTATAAGAACATCAGCTCATTCCAAATTATTTTCTTTTACAAAGCTTTGCAACTATGTGACCATTTCTGAATCTAATGGATTCTTTCTACCCCAAATATTTAATTTGGTGAAAAGAAGCTTTCAACATCAAGAATTTTATATCATATTAACAAGGATGCTCGTTGCAATATTGCATATAATATTGAAATAGTGGAACAACCTAAATGTCCATCAATAGGGGAATGGTTATGTAAATTATGGCATATTTATACAATGCATTCTTGAATAAATGATGATGTAAATATACATCTCTTGGCCTTAGAAACATGGCCATGTCATATTATTGGCTGATAAAAGCAGATTATAAAATAGCATAAATAGTATAATTCATTTATTTATAATTGTCCAAAGATAGATAAGTACAGAAATATTATATATACTTGTACATAATAGTGAGTAGTTCACCAAATGTTAGTTGTGATTACCTCTACCTAAAGAGCAGAATTTCAAGTGATATTTAGTCTTTATATCTTTTTTTTACAATAACTATACATTGTTTTTACAAAAAAATTAAAACTGTATAGCATCTGAAGATATTCGGCTGATATCACTCTTACCTTCTTAAAGCACTTTCTTCAATTGGCTTCCAGGACAATATACAATCCTGGTGTTCCACTTACCTCATAGGCCAATTCTCAGTTTCCTCTCACCCCCTCATTCTCTTAATGCTGGAGGAATCCACAGCTCAGTCTTTGGTTCTCCTCTCTTCTCTATGTATTTCTTTGGAGACCTCACCTAGTCTTATGGTTTTATTTTTTTTTTTATTATTTTTTATTTTTTTCTATTTTTTATTTTATTTTTTTTATTGATGTCTTAGTTTATAACACTGTGGGGTTTTAGTTGTACCTTTTTGTCCGTCACCTTGTGGATGTAACCCTTAACCCCTTGTGCCCCCCCACCCCCCTTCCCCTTGGTAACCACCAATCAGTTCTCTCTGTCCGTGTGTTCACTTATATTCCATATATGAGTGAGTTCATGCAGTGTCTGTCCTTCTCTCTCTGGCTTATTTCACTTAACATAATACCCTCTAGGTCCTTCCATGTTGTTGCAAATGGGACAATTGTGTCTTTTCTTATGGCTGAGTAGTATTCCATTGTATGTATATACCACATCTTCTTTAACCAATCTTCAGTTGAGGGACACTTGGGTTGCTTCCACTTCTTGGCTATAGTGAATAATGCTGCAGTGAACATAGGGGTGCATACGCCTCTTGTGATGGTTGATTTCATGTCCATTGGGTAGATGCCCAAGAGTGGTATTGCTGGATCATACGGTATTTCTATTTTTAATTTTTTGAGGACTCTCCATATTGTTTTCCATAGAGGCTGCACCAGTTTGCATTCCCACCAGCAGTGAATGAGGGTCCCCGTTTGTCCACAACCTCTCCAGCATTTGTTGTTATTTGTCTTTGTGATTATAGCCATTCTAACCGGTGTAAGGTGATATCTCAGTGTAGTTTTGATTTGCATTTCCCTGATGCTTAGTGATGTTGAACATCTTTTCATGTGTCTATTGGCCATCTGTATCTCTTCCTTGGAAAAATGTCTGTTCATATCCTCTGCCCATTTTTTGATCGGGTTGTTTGTTTTTTTGTTGCTCAGTTGTATGAGATCTTTGTATATTACTGAGATTAATCCCTTGTCAGACAAACGATTTGCAAATATTTTCTCCCAGCTGGTAGGTTGTTTATTCATTTTGATCCTGGTTTCATTTGCCTTGTAGAAGCTCTTTAGTCTGATGAGGTCCCACTTGTTTATTTTTTCTTTTGTTTCCCTTGTCTGGGTAGACATGGAATCTGAAAGGATCCCTTTATGTCCAATCACAATTAGCGTACTGCCTATATTTTCTTCCAGGAGTTTTATAGTTTCAGGTCTTTGATCCATTTTGAATTGATTTTTGTATATGGCGATAGGAGATGGTCTACTTTCATTCTTTTGCATGTTGCTGTCCAATTTTCCCAGCACCATTTATTGAAGAGACTTCCCTCTCTCCATTGTATGGTCTTTGCTCCTTTGTCGAAGATTAGCTGTCCATAGGTGTGTGGTTTTATTTCTGGGCTTTCAATTCTATTGCATTGATCTGTGTGTCTATTCTTGTACCAGTACCATGCTGTTTTGATTACTGAAGCTTTATAGTATATTTTGAAATCAGGGATTGTGATGCCTCCAGCTTTGTTCTTTTTTTTCAGAATTGCGTTAGCTGTTCGGGCTCTTTTGTTGCCACATACGAATTTCAGTAGTTTTTGTTCTATTACCGTGAAGAATGACATTGGGATTCTGATTGGGATTGCACTGAATCTGTAGATTGCTTTAGGTAGAATGGACATTTTAACTATATTTATTCTTCCAATCCATGTGCATGGAATATTTTTCCATTTCTTTATGTCCTCCTCGATTTCTTTCAATAGTGTCTTATAGTTTTCATTGTATAGGTCTTTGACCTCCTTGGTTAAATTTATTCCCAGATATTTTATTCTCTTTGTTGCAATTGTAAATGGGATTGTCTTTTTGAGTTCTCTTTCTGTTTTTTCATCGTTAGTGTATAGAAATGCAATTGATTTTTGTAAGTTGATTTTATACCCTGCCACTTTACTGTAGTTGTTGATTGTTTCTAGTAGCTTTCCGATGGAATTTTTGGGGTTTTCTATGTATAGGATCATGTCGTCTGCAAATAGTGAGAGTTTCACTTCTTCATTGCCTATTTGGAGTCCTTTTATTCCTTTTTCTTGCCTAATTGCTCTGGCCAGAACTTCCAGTACTATGTTGAATAAGAGCGGTGAGAGTGGGCACCCTTGTCTTGTTCCTGTCCTCAAAGGAATGGCTTTCAGTTTTTCCCCGTTAAGTAGGATGTTTGCTATAGGTTTGTCATATATGGCCCTTATTATGTTGAGGTACTTTCCTTCTATACCCATTTTGTTGAGAGTTTTTATCATAAATGGATGCTGGATCTTGTCGAATGCCTTCTCTGCATCGATTGAGATGATCATGTGGTTTTTATTCTTCATTTTGTTAATGTGGTGTATCACGTTGATTGATTTGCAGATGTTGAACCATCCCTATGTCCCTGGTATAAATCCCACTTGATCGTGGTGTATGATCTTTTTGATGTATTGCTGTATTCGGTTTGCCAATATTTTGTTGAGGATTTTTGCGTCTATGTTCATCAGTGATATTGGCCTGTAGTTTTCCTTCTTTGTATTGTCCTTGTCTGGCTTTGGTATCAGCATGATGTCGGCCTCATAGAATGTGTTGGGAAGTATTCCATCTTCCTCTATTTTTTGGAATAGTTTGAGAAGGATAGGTGCTAAATCTTCTTTGAATGTTTGATAAAATTCTCCAGGGAAGCCATCTGGTCCTGGGCTTTTATTTTTTGGGAGGTTTTTGATGACTGTTTCAATCTCTTTACTTGTGATTGGTCTGTTCAGATTCTCTATTTCTTCTTGATTTAGTTTTGGGAGGTTGTACGCGTCCAAGAATTTGTCCATTTCCTCTAGGTTGTCCAATTTGTTGGCGTAAAGTTTTTCATAGTAGTCCCTAATAATCCCTTGTATTTCTGTGGTGTCTGTTGTAATTTCTCCTCTTTCATTTCTAATTTTATTTATTTGAGTCTTCTCCCTTTTTTTCTTAGTGAGTCTGGCTAAGGGTTTGTCAATTTTATTTATCTTCTCAAAGAACCAGCTCTTTGTTTCATTGATCCTTTCTACTGTTTTTTTGGTTTCAATTTCATTTATTTCTGCTCTGATTTTTATTATTTCCCTCCTTCTGCTGATTCGGGGCTTTGACTGTTCTTCTTTTTCCAACTCTGTTAGGTGCAATTTAAGGTTATTTATTTGGGATTTTTCTTGTTTGTTAAGGTGAGCTTGTATTGCTATGAATTTTCCTCTCAGGACTGCTTTTGCTGCATCCCATATGAGTTGGTATGGTGTATTTTCCTTTTCATTTGTCTCCAGATAGCTTTTGATTTCTCCTTTAATTTCATCAATGACTCATTGGTTGTTCAGTAGCATGTTGTTTAGTCTCCACATCTTTGTCCCTTTCCTAGTTTTTTCCTTGCAGTTGATTTCTAGTTTCACAGCATTATGATCAGAAAAGATGCTTGTAATGATTTCAATCTTCTTAAATTTATAGAGGTTTGCCTTGTTTCCTAATATATGGTCTATCCTTGAGAATGTTCCATGTGCACTTGAGAAGAATGTGTACTCTGCTTTTTTTGGGTGGAGTGCTCTGTATATATCTATTAAGTCCATTGCGTCTAGTTTTTTGTTTAAGTCCATTATTTCCTTATTGACTTTTTGTCTGGATGATCTGTCTATTGATGTAAGGGGGGTATTAAGATCCCCTACTATTATTGTGTTATTGTTAATATCTCCTTTAAGGTTTTTTAGCAGTTGTTTTATGTACTTTGGTGCTCCTGTGTTGGGTGCATAGATATTTATAAGTGTTATGTCTTCTTGGTGAAGTATCCCTTTTATCATTATATATTGCCCTTCTTTGTCTCTCATTACCTTTTTTATCTTGAAGTCTACTTTGTCTGATATAAGTATGGCTACTCCTGCTTTCTTTTGTTTGCCATTAGCTTGGAGTATTGTTTTCCATCCTTTTATTTTGAGTCTGTGTTTGTCTTTAGAGCTGAGATGTGTTTCCTGGAGGCAGCAGATTGTTGGATCTTGGTTTTTAATCCATCCTGCCACTCTGTGTCTTTTGATTGGAGAATTCAATCCATTTACATTTAGAGTGATTATTGATATATGAGGGTTTAGTGTTGCTGTTTTATTGTTCATCTTCTGGTTCTTTTGCATTTCCTTCATTTCTTGTCCCTTGTGTTTCGGACTGCAAATTCAATTTGGTATTTCTGCATGGTCATTCTCTTGGTTTTCTCTTTATTTGTCATGTGTGGTTCTCTTCTGGTTGTTTGTTTAGTGGTTACCGTGCGGTTTATATAAGCGATCTCCTGGATAAGAAAGTACATTTTCAGATGCCTCCTTTTTCCTGAGGCTGGGTCAGTTCAATCCCTTACCTCTTCCCCTCCTTATTTGTTATCTCTTTATTCCAGTTTGTGTCATGAATGTGTGTTTCCAGTGATGAGCTTGAATTAATTTTTGATGTTTTCCAACTGTATTTTGTTCTGGTTTAGTCTCCTTGCTTTTCTCCTTGCTGAAATCTTTGTATCCCCTTTCTCATTTGTTTTTTTTCAGGCCTAAGGGCCTTCTTGAGCATTTCTTGTAGTGGGGGTCTTGTGGTGACGAACTCTCTTAGCTTTTGTTTATCAGGGAGAGTTATTATTTCTCCATCGTATTTGAAGGATATTTTTGCTGGATAAAGTATTCTCGGCTGAAGGTTTTTGTCTTTCATGATTTTGAATATATCATTCTAGTCTCTCCTAGCCTGTAGAGTTTCTGTCGAGAAATCAGCTGAGAGCCTGATGGGGTTTCCTTTGTATGTTATTTTGTTTTTTTGTTTAGCTGCCTTCAATATTATTTCCTTGTCACGGGTATTCTTCAAGTTTGCTACTATGTGGCGAGATGATTTTTTATTCCTGTTTATATATTTAGGTGATCTATTGATTTCATTCACTGTTATTTCCCTCTCGTTCCCTAGGTTGGGGAAGTTCTCAGCTATTATTTCTTTGAACAAACTCTCTGCTCCTTTTTCTCTTTCTTCTCCTTCTGGAATACCTATTATCCTTATGTTGCTTTTCCTCATTGAGTCTGATATTTCTCGAAGAATTTCTTCATTTCTTTTTAATCTTAGCTCTCTCTCCTCCTCTATCTGGAGCATTTCTGCCTGGCTATCCTCAATAGTGCTACTTCGTTCCTCCATATTGTCAGTTCTGCTTTTTAAAGACTCCATTTTTTCCACTATCTCGTTGATTTTGTTTTTCATCTCTAATAATTCTGATTGGTTTTTCTTTAGGGTTTCAATCTCTTTTGTGACATAATCCCTGAATTCGTTGATTTGTTTCTGTGTGTTCTCTTGTATTTCGTTGAGCTTGTTTATGATAGCTATTTTGAATTCTCTCTCATTCAGGTTATCAAATTCTGTGCCTTCAGGGTTGGTTTCTGGGTGTTTGTCATTTTCCTTTTGGTCTGTAGCCCTGACATATTTTCGCAAGGATCCGACGGGGACGGCTTTATTTTTACCCCTCATGATTAAAGTTAGTCCTGCAGTTTCACCCTGCTGCCACTAGATGGAGATCGCGAGCGGTTTGCCCTGAGGCGGCTGCAGCCCCCGGAGGGATTATGCTGAAACGCCGGGTGTGTGGGGGGAGGGGTCCTCTCTTTCTCCTGTTTGACCGGGGGTTTCCTTTCTGGCTCTCTTAGGGTGTTTGCTACACCCCCTAAACAGTCCGTCGTCGCTTCCCAGTGGGGATCTCGCGACAGTCTGTGAGAGCACCTGGATGGCGATAGTTTTCCCCGCTGTGGGCTGCACCTCCCCCCTCCGTCCGCAAACCGCGCTGTTTTTGCCAATCGATTGGGGAGGGGGAGTACAACCTCCTACCTCTCCTCCCATTCTCCTGGGCTTCCCACGCCTCCACCGTCCAATGTATGGCAGCAGGGGTTTCTCAGAAGTCCTTCATAGTGTTTGATTGAGCTCTTTTGGAATGTGAATGATGTTTTCGTTGTGTCGTAGGGGGCAGAGATTCAAAGAGGGAATCTCACTCCTCCATGATGCTGACGTCACTCCCCTAGTCTTATGGTTTTAAATGCCATTTATGCTAAATATCATCTATTGACCTTTGGCATTGATATGACTCCCTTTATGTTCCCTTCTGTATTTCAGGTACTTGAAGGCTGAAAACTATGTTTCCTAGACTCTTTCACAGCTTGGATTATGGATGCAATTTGGGTTCTGCCAATGAAAAGTACTCATGAGAACTAGAAGACAGCAAGTATGCTGAAGCCATTTTTCTATAGCAGCCCCCCCTGACATGCGTGAGTGTTTCTAGCAGCTGGGCTCCACATTTCATGTCTCTTTGCCAGTTTCATGGGCATAAGGCATGTAGTGGTGGTAGTGGTAGCAGTTTCTTGACTTCTGGATTACAGCTATGATTAAGGGCCTTCAGGCAAAAAATCCAGTGGTTGTCCCTGAATTTTGTTCTGTCAGCCCTTCCAACAAATTTGTAAGTTTCTGCCTCAAATACCTTGAGTGGTTCTCCATCCTGCTCTGAACCCTGACTGGTAGCCAATCATTCTAAAATTTTATCTTTGGTCCAGATCTTTTTTTTGCACTTTGGACTCATATATCCAACTGCCTACTTGGCACTCCATTTGAACGTGTAATAGGCATTTCAACCTTAAATCCAAAAGTTAACTCTGATCTTTCCACGAAGACCTGCTATTTCCACAGCTTTCCCCCATCAGTTGATGGTGACTTATACTTCCAGTTGCTTAGGCCAAAATTTTTGGAATTATTATTATTGTTATTTTGGTGAGGAAGATTGGCCCTGAGCTGACATCTGTTGCTAATCTTCCTCTTTTTGCTTGAGGAATATTGTCCCTGAACTAACATCTGTGCCAATCTTCCTCTATTTTGTATGTGGGACCCTGCCACAGTGTGGGTTGATGAGCAGTGTATAGGTCTGTAGCCAGGATCCGAACCTGCGATCCCCGGGCTGCCCAAGCAGAGTGCGTGAACTTAACTACTATGCCACTGGCCGGCCCTGGAATTATTTATAATTCTTGTATTTCACACCTCATATCAAGTCTGTCAACAAGTCCTGTTGTCTCTATCTTCAGAATCTCTTTTTGTTTCCCCAAATAGAATGTAAGTTCCATAAAGGTACAGAATTTTGTCTGTTTTGATCCTTTGCCGGAACAGTGTCAGCACATAGTAAGTACTCAATATTTTTTGAATGAATAAATAAATGAAGAGATGAATAAGATCTAAAGAATTCTGGTTATAACACAATAGGAAGCATCTTTAGCTAAATTTCTTCTAGCTTACAGAGAACACTCAGGTATGTTTTTAGAGAATAGATTCCCAATATTTCTAGTTCATTTTCAGATTTACGTGTCCCTTAGTCTTATCTAGTCTTTGATTCACTAAGCATTTTTGTCTTTGAATGGAGAAATAGAAAGGTATGAAATCATTGACCTTAGAGCTGTTGTGCAGAAAATGGACTGATTCTTCTTTTAGTGTCACAGCTTGAACAGAGTTCACAGCAGTATAACCATCAACATCAAATATTCATTGAGCACATACTATGTGCCAAATCCTGTTCAAGGCATTTATGTTTAATTTTTATTATCAAAATTATACTTGTACATATTATAACAAATTGAAAGAAGGGGGAAAAGAAGAGAAAAAAAGAAGTCAAATTGTAATACAAGATTTATAATGAAATACTGTGTTTCTGTTCCACCGTCTTCCGCCATCTCTGAAGTCCCTTCCCCAGAGACAACAACTTTCAACTATTTTGGTTGTTTCTTCTGCTATTTACCTCCATATTTTAAAATGACAAGCTTATATTTCAATATCTTGAATTTTCCGTTCTAAATATTACTTATTGACTCCCTGCCTTGGAGGTGAGGCTTCAGCTTTCCAATGGCATCTCGCCCATCTCCCTATCCTTTCATTATAGTTATTTCAAAGCTTTTGAAAAATTCAATTTCAGCATTTGCTTTATTATGACCTTACAAATATTATTTACAGCTGAAATTTTTATGGCATTTTTGATTCTTCTTGGAGTTAATATTTGCTTAGCTTTTTAAAAACTTAGCTCTCTATGTAACTACCACAAATTCTTTCTTCAGACTCAAAAAACTGTAACACTCCTCTCAGTTCAATCAAACACATTAGGTAATATACCAGTTACTTTTATTTTTTTGTTCTTCTAGGAGACTAGAACCCTCAATCCCCCTGTGCATCTATGGGTGGGTTGCTCTCTAGGCCACTACTGCACAGGTATCACTTGGGAGCTCCTTTCACCATTGTCTTTGGGATTGCCTATTTCCTGGTTCCCATATTTTCTTTTTTTGATTTTATTTCCTGGTTTTGTTGTGTGATATACTAATGAGATTCTTGAAAAAGAGTGCCTGGGAGGCAAAGTTTTTGAGACCGTATATATTTTAAAATGTCTTTATTCTATTACACACTTGACTGGTAGTTTGGCTGGGTATAGAATTCTAGTATGGAACTCATTTTCCCTTGAGATTTTTGACATCATTGCTTTTTTGTCTTCCAGCTTTTGGTGTTGCCATTAAGAAATCTGATGCCACTATTTTTTCCAATCCTTTGAATAGGATCTGTTTTGTTTCCCTTCAGAAAGTTTTTAGGACCTCTTTACATGTGCTATCTTAAAATTTCAATGTGGCTGATTTCTTAACCCATTTGGGATGCTATAACAAAATACTGTAGACTGGGTAGCATATAAACAATAGACATTTATTTCTCAGAGTTGTAGAGGCAAAGTCCAAGATCAAGGCTCCTGCAGATTCTGTGCCTGGTGAGAGCCTGCTTCCTGGTTCATGGACAGTTAGCCACCTTCTTACTGTATTCTCACAGGTGGGAGGGTGAGGGATTTCTCTGGGGTCTCTTTTGTAAGGACACTAACCCCATTCATGAGGATTTCATCCTCATGACCTAATCACCCCCAAAGTCCCTACCTCCAAATATCACCATGTTGAGGAAATAGGTTTCAGTGTATGAATTTTGGGAGGACAGTAATATTCAGTCCATAGCATTTTATAATAATCACTTTTCACTTATTGTGGTGGGCACTCTGTAGGTCCTTTTAATCTGGAAATTTGTGTCCTGCTATTCTGAAAATTTTGTCCAATGATTTCTTTAATAATTTCTTCCCTTCTGTGTTCTCTGTTCTCATTTTCTAAAACTATTATTAGTTGGATGTTGAACTTTCTGAGTTTCTTATATCTCTTTTCCTATTTTTGATCTCTTTATGTATTATTCTCCTTCCTAAAATATTGCCTGAACTATGTATCTCAACCTTTTAAGTAATTTTTTTCAACTTCTATGATGATGTTTTTAATTCCCAAGTATTCTTGTGTGGACTTTGGAACCAGACTACCTGTGTTTATAACCAGCTCTGCTGTGCAATCTTGGTCAAGTTACTTAACCTCTCCACGCCTGTTTCCTCATCTGTAAAATAAAGATAACAGAACTTGACTCATAGGGTTGTTATGATGATTAAATAGTTCAATATTTGTAGAGCACTTAGTATATTGCCTGGCACATGGTGAGTTGTATATAAGTATTAGACAAATACAATAAAGAAATACCACCCTGACCTTGTTTCATAGATGCAATATCTCTGCTTATTTCTCTGGGAACATTATTGCCCTTTGCATTGTTTGTATTTCTTCTGTTGTTTAGAATTAGGTTGTGGACATCCTTGAGGGGCTGTTATTCTGCCTACCACTATGTGTGCATATGAATCTCACCAACCTGTGGGCTTCACTGAGCAGCAGTCTTGCTCTTTCACTGGGGGACCCCCAACTCTCTGTATCTGTAGGTCTCTTCTCTGTGACTGGCCGGTTTCTCCAGAGAAGAGTAATTCAAACTTCTGCCAGTGGGTGGGAGGTCAGGGTGTCAAACTGGTGCCTGTATTTTGAACCTTAGTAGAGGGGTCCCGCCATTTGGCAGGTAGATTTTATCCTAACCTCCAGTTTTCAACACCAGGCCTCTTCTCCTCCCTCTGCTTGCCTGATGGTCCCTGGTCAGAGCCTCTTAACAGACTGAAACTTCTGTTGCTGACGTCAAAGATAGACAGTTAGTTGCCTGGCTGTGTGGAGTAGCGGAGGGGTGGTGGAGATCTGATTCCTCCCTATGCAAACTTTTTTAAAACTTAATTTTGACATAATTTCAGACATATTGTGAAAATTGCGTTCAGTACAAGGAATTTTCTCATCCCCTTCACCTGGATTCCCTAAATGTTGACAGTTGCTTTATCATTCTCTCTCTCAGTATATACACAAGCTGGATCCTCTTTTCCTGACGTATGCATTAGTTTCCTTTCCTAGTGCTCTATTACCACAAACTTAGTGGCTTAAACAACACAAATTTATTATCTTACAGTTCTGACAGTCAGGACTCTGAAATTGGCTCCTTTGGGGTAAAATGAAGGCATTGCAGGGCTGCATTCCTTCTGGAGGCACCAGGGAGAATCCATTTATGTGCCTTTTCCAACTTCTGGAGGCTGCCCACATCCCTTGGTGTGTGGCCCTATTCCCCCATCTTCAGAGCCAGAAGACCAGCATTTTCAAGTCTCTGTCTGTATCTGATCCCTTTTTGCCTCCCTCTTCCATTTGAAGGACCCTCGTGATGACATTGGGCCCACCTGGATATCCAGGCTAAACTCTTTAAAGTCAGTTAAATAGCAATCTTAATTTCATCTGCAACCTTACCCCCCTTTGCCATGTATGATAACATGTTCGGAGGTCTGAGGATTAGGATACGGACGTCTTTGGGAGACCATGATTCTGCCTACCCCGACATGTACCCATCATTCTTTAAGCACTTCAATATTTTCTAGAATAACAAGATATTCCAGGCTCATTTTGTACTTTCCCTATCCCTGTCCTGGAATTAGCCATTTTTCACCTCATTTAATTTTTACAGCAACAACAAGGATAGATGCTATTATTATTCTTGTTTGACTAATGAGGAAATACGAAATACAGAGAAGTTAATTAACCAGCCCATGGTCACACAGCTGGAAAGGGGCTGAGATCAAGAAAAGGACTGGAATCCAAGTGCATCTCACTTCAGGCCTGTGCTCTCAACCACTAGATTGCTCGGGGCAGGATGGGAACCTCACCTTCCAAAAGCAAAACCCATTTCGCGGCATTGGTCTGGGGAAGTAGGATCTACACTATGAAGTAGTATTTATAAATATTTTACAGTAGGTACTTGAGTTTGGGAAGTCGGGATATGAATGGGATGATTATTAATCACATAATAAGTGCTTAATTATTTCTTGACTAATAGAAGGATGAACTATGTAATAATAATTTTATTGTCTTTGAGTAAATGGAAATTATGTGCTGAGTTGCACGTTTGAGATAAGTAATTCTTTAGCAATCCAATGTATATATTTTATAATATAGTCAATAAGTGAGCTTTTATAACTGAGATGGGTTCAGAACACAAGCTTTATGCAACTTGTTTGTTCACATTCTTGATCTGAAGTTAGTGATTCAGTTGTCCCTCCACAACTTAATTAATGATGTTGATTTTGGCATAACGTTTATTTTGTGTGTGTGTGCGTGCAAAGATGATGTGTGTGATTTAACAATGTGGGCCAGACTTGCTTGAGCCCAGTATAACAGGAAACTGTTGGGATATTAACCACTCGCCCCAACCAGTATTTATAATAGAAATAAGCCTTCACCATAAAGCCTCTCCAACGGGCCTTGTAACTGTAATGGCACTAGCAGGTGCCGCCACCATAAAGAAGCCAGCCTCCCCGTGAACAAATATTAAATTAAAAAAATCAATCAATCTGCAATCTCAGTTCTGGCCCCAGCATCATTTCTTCCAATAACGGCAAACCCAGGGTTTGTCAGGACATCATTAACAGGTTAAAGATCTTTAGCTGATGATGATGATGATGATGATTTAAAGCATATCAGGCAATTGGCTCTTTCCCTCCTACAGTGGGAATGGGCATGTAAATGTTGATGGGACTCATGGCCGGAGGGCAAGTCCTCTGCCCTAAAAGCTGACAGGAAACGGCAGGATATTGCAGGGTGGGCTGGTGACTATGTTGCACTGTGCCATCTCCTCTAGGAGAGCCAGGAAAACCGTTTGTTCTTCAGCATCCAGACTTGTGGGGGGTCCCGTGTGATTGGATTAGCCTCACAAAGGCATCTTGACTCCCTCCTGCTTTGTGCTTCTCTCCTCTTTCTACAGGGTTGTGATCCGTTTTGGCTGCCTGGAACACATAAGCTGTTTTCTCTCTTCTTCCATTTCTGCTCTCCCTCTCACTACTGTCCCTATTCTGAGACCCCACACCCTTCCTCATGCTCCCCCCGCTGAAGCAGTAATGGCCAGTTTGAATTCTTCTCCAGCTTTGGGCTGCAATGCCAGGCAATCCGTTTGGTTATTTGGTTATGTGGGGACTATCCTGGAAGAATAATTTGGGAGCCTACTGTCGAATTTCAACCATCACTTGAAGTAGGAATAAATGCCATTTTCAGACTGCCATGATTCCACTCAGCTTTGTGGTGGGTCACAGATGTTTGCTATCTGGGTTCTGAAGTCCTTATAGAAGAGTCTGTCTATGATTTTTAACCCCAAATGTCACTGTAGTGCTGGGGCTTAAAATTCTGTTCTGTCAGGATTTAGATGCTGTATCTGAGAATTATCTAGAACAGTGCTCATCAAATTTTCAAGTACAGTCATGTGCTGCATAACAATGTTTCGGTCAACGACGGACTGCATATAAGATGATAGTCCCGTAAGATCGTAACGGAGCTGAAAAATTCCTATTGCCTAGTGACATTGTGGCCGCCATACATCATAGTGCAATGCGTTACTCACGTGTTTGTGGTGTTGCTGGTGCAAACAAACCTATTGCACTGCCAGTCATATAAAAGTATAGCACATACAATTATGTATAGTATATAATAATTGATAATGACAATAAACAACCATGTTACTGGTTTATGCATTTACTATACGATATTTGTTATCATTATTTTAGAGTGTTCTCTTTCCACCATTAAAAAAACGTTTACTAGGGGCTGGCCCAGTGGCGTAGTGGTTAAGTTCGCATGCTCTGCTTCTGCGGCCCGGGGTTCGCAGGTTCGGATCCCAAGCGTGGACCGATGCACCGCTTGTCAAGCCATGCTGTGGCAGCATCCCTTATAAAGTAGAGGAAGACGGGCATGGATGTTAGCCCAGGGCCAATCTTCCTTAGCAAAAAGAGGAGGATTGGCAACAGATGTTAGCTCAGGGCTAATCTTCCTCACAAAAGAAAAAACACAAAAGTTTACTGGAAGATGGTATGCCATGTTATGCTGGCAGCAGCTTCATACATCTCATGTTTACTGTGTCTCTTGAATGCATTGTTTTCTCTTGTGCTTGATTTAGTTTCATGTTGGTTTGTTCATCATGGCCCCTAAGCATACAAAATCCACGGCTAATGTTGCCGGTAAGAGGCCATGTCAAGTGATTGTCCTGGAAATGAAATTAAAAGTGATTAAGGATTTTGAAGGTGGAAAATCAGTGACGATTATTGCTCGCAAGTCAGGCGTGTCCTGTTCCACCATAACTATGATCTTGAAGAACAAGAACAAAGTGATGGAAGCTCTTAAAGAATCTGCTTCCTTGAAGGTGAGACTAACAAAAATTCGAGCAGGGCCTGTATAAGACATGGAGAAACATCTACTGACTTGGATTGAAGACCAGACACAGCAGCACATCCTTCTTAGCACCATGATGATCACAGCCAAAGCAAAGTTTGTTTGTGATGTTGAAAGAAAAGGCTGGACCCAACTATGATATTGAGTTTACTGCTAGCTCTGGGTGGTTTAAATAATTCAAGAATCGTTGTTCATTGCATAATGTGAAAGTAAGTGGTGGGTCTGGGAGTACTGGTGTGAAGGCAGCTGAAGAATTTCTGGAAACTCTAGATAAGCTGATCGTGGAGGAAAATCACTTGCCAGGGCAAATAGTCAATATGGATGAAACCTCCCTATTCTGGAAATGGATAGCTGAAAGGACTTTTATCCACAAGGAGGCCAAGTCAATGCCAGGTTTCAAGGCTTTCAAGCACAGGTTAACAGTCGTGCTTGGGGGCAAAGTGGCAGGCTATGAATTGAAACCCTTTGTTTCAATTTGGGCACAGTGAGAACCCAGGGCCTTCAAGCATATCAATAAGTACACACTGCCAGTGCACTACGGGAGCAGTAAGAAGGTATGGATGACCCAGCTCCTCTTCCAAGTTGGCTTCCTGAATTGCTATGCCAGCAAAATGGAGAAGAACTCTTCAGAGAATAACATATCTTTCAAGATTTTGCTTATTGTTGATAATGTTCCCAGACATCCTCCTTTCATTGATGATCTTCATCCCAGTATCAAAGTAGTGTTTCTCCCTCCAGACACCATCTCTTTGACCCAACCAATGGATCAAGGAGTTATAGCAGCTTTTCAGGCCTACAACCTGAGGAAGACCTTTGCCCAGGCTATCGCTGAAACTGAGGAAACACTGAGAAGACACTGCTGCCATTCTGGAAGGATTACAGCATCTATGGCTACATCAAGATCCTTGCTCGGCTTAGTCTGATGTCACCAGGGAGTATATGAATGACATCTGGAAGAAGACAGTCAAGAGGTTCATCCATGACTTCAAAGGATTTGCTAAGAATGAGGAGGTTGCAAAAATCGACAAGGCTGTGGCTGAGATGGCAAACTTTAACCAGGGTGTGGATGAGGGTGACACTGAGGAGCGCCTAAGGGTGGTTCCTGAGGACTTGACTAATGAGGAGTTGTTGGTACAGAAATATGAATGCATAGCTGAGGAAAAGCAAGAGAAAAGGAAACTGTCAGAGAAGAAGAAGAAGAACCCCCAAGAAAATTCATAGTGAAGGGTTTAGCAGAAGCTTTTGCAGACCTCAACAAGCTCCTTAAAAAGTTTGAAAACATGGACCCCAACACCGAAAGGTTTACATTAACAGAAAGGAATGTTCATGGTGCATTATCTGCTTACGAGCAAACCTATGATAAAAAAAGAAGCAAACCACCATGAACATATTTTTGAAAAGAGTGACACCTTCAAGAAGAGCTTCAGGGAGGTCCTTCAGGAGGTATTCCCAAAGAAGGGATTGTTAACATAGGAGATGATGGCTCCATGTGTCTTATTGCCCCTGAAGACCTTCCACTGGGACAGGATGTGGAGGTGGAAGACAGTGATATTGATGAGCCTGACCTTGTGTAGGCCTAGGCTAATGTGTGTGTTTGTGTCTTGGTTTTTAATTAAAAAGTAAAAAAAAAAAATTAAAGATAGAAAAAAGCTTGTAGAATAAGGATACAAAGAAAGAAAATATTTTTGTACAGCTGTACAGTATGTTTGTGTTTTAAGCTGTCTTAATACAAAAGAGTCAAAAAGTTGAAAAAATTTAAAAATTTATAAAAGTTATAGCAAGCTAAAGTTAATTTATTATTGATAGAAGAAAAATATTTTTTTATAAATTTAGTGTAGCCTTAGTGTACAGTATTTATAAAGTCCACGGTAATGTCCTAGGCCTTCAGATCCACTCATCACTCACTCACTGACTCACCCAGAGCAACCTCCAGTCCTGCAAGCTCCATTCATGGTAAGTGCCCTGTACAGGTGTACCACTTTTGATCTTTGATACCATATTTTTACTGTGCCTTTTCTATGTTTAGATATGCTTAGATCCACAAATACTTACCATTGTGTTACAATTGCCTTCAGTATTCAATACAGATACATGTTGCACAGGCTTGTAGCCCAGGAGCAATAGGCTATACCATATAGCCTAGGTGTGTAGTGGGCTATACCATCTAGGTTTGTGTAAGTGCACTCTATGATCTTTGCACAAGGACAAAATTGCCTAATAATGCATTTCTCAGAATGTATCCCTGTTAAGTGACACATAACTGTTTATTAGCTGGGGATGTTTTAAAGTGCCAATTCAGAATCAATAGGTCTACCATGGGACCCAAGAACCTGCATTTCTAATAAGCTCCCATGTGCTGCTGCTGCTGGTCTGTGAATCACACTTTGAGTAGCAGAACTAGAGGGAGGTGACTTGGGAATCTTCAGAAATGTCCCATGTTTTTCTTCTGGAGATCTGTGGAAACCGCCTTTCGTCTAGAATGAAACATGTGACTTTTTTCCCTAGAATTTTCTAGAACATGTCTCTTCAACCAAATCACTAAACATTTGGCTAGCTAGCCAATGAAAAAAATGTGTATAGATATTTTATGTGTTTTTTTTAGTTATGATTGCTCTGAAAATAGTGTTAGATCACCACCCTTGTGACCATGTGTAAGTTACAAATTTAAAAACCCAAACAAGAAAATCAAAAATCTCCCGTAAAAAGACATAAAGGTAAGTTTGTTTCTGACATCCCCTCCACACATAATTTGTGGCACCATTTCTTGGATCAGGGAAGGGGATTTACCAGCAAGTCACACTGGGAGGAGAGTGGTGTATATCAAATAAAGAACAAGAGCTGTGTTTACTAAAATTTGTTTGATCTATCACTGAATGAGAGGCCCCTTTTTCTCATTTCATATGTTTTCATTTTCATGCTGCTAGAGGAAGAAAAAGTTTAAGACATCCTTTCTCCTTGTCACACTTTAAACCAATCAATCTTCTTGATTCAAATCTTTGCCCTGGGCAAGAACCACCATAAAAAAAAAACAATAGATCTGAGGTGCTGAGATAGTTCACCCAATTTAGGCCATAGCTCTGCTAAAATACCTGTAACACACATGTATCTGGTATTTTTCAAACATATTTTTCAATCTGACATGAATTTCATGGACAATTTCCTGGCATGCATTTTGTTACTCCACTAGAAGTATTTAGAATTGGATAATACAGTAATTTACAAGGGGAAACAATAGATAGCGAGAGATTCTAACATAAAACTGAGCACTGGGAGTCCAGTCCACACATGTAAAGAGAGGAATGTGTGTGTGTGTGTGTGTGTGTGTGTGTGTGTGTTGTTGTTGTTGTTGTTGTTGTTTAGGGTGTGGACAATAGAGGGCTGAAGTAGCACTGAATGTGTCTGATATTTTAGTTCCAAAATCACACAAACCCTCTAAGCCCCAGTTTTCTCATCCATAAAATGGGAATGGTGAGTGGTGCAGTGTACTTGTCTGCTTCACATGTTTGTTTTGAAAATCAAATGAGATGATGTATATAAATGAGGTGGTATAGAAAACCATCTACAAAACTACGGTAAATTTTATTCAGGTAGGACTCAAAATCCAGGCATCAGGGCATCCCCAAATACTCCAGCCTTGTGACCTTACGCTCCCTTTAATAGTTAAATAAGATGGTTCAAGCCCTCATTCCATGTATGTGAGGAGACCGTGAACTCACTCCCTTCACAAGCTTCAGGCCAACATCTATGGAGAGTCTCAACGAATTCACCTTCTAGTCACCATCTTCTCCAATTCCTTCTACCAGTTGGATTCCTGATTTTCTTCACAACTTGCCTTCTGTGGTTGGTCTTTTGACTCCGTCCCACACTGTCCCTTTTGCTTTGGTTTTTCAAGGTAACTACTTACAGAAAGTAGTTGTGTGTTTTGCTGCTATAGCAGTTGCGATAGTTTTGCTGGTCATAAAAAGACTTCCTTGCAGCAGCCCCAGCAAAGCAGACACATTAAGTTAAATATTAGATGACATTGCTGTTCTTAAAATTCCCTTGGAATTCTTGCCACTCAGAATTGATCACTGGCAACTTTCCTTGTTTTACATCTCTGATTGCCAATGATGTTATTGGTCTTTTCTCCTCCTTCCCTGTTCCTTGTTCATTCATATTAGTCAGTCTACCTATTCTCTTCTTTTTCTCTACTTTGGTCTCCCCATTTTCTTAAGCTTAATGAGGAATTCTGCTCTCTCTTGACTCTTGCCTCAAGTCCACTCTAAAACACTTCAGAAAGTATCATCAATCAAAGAACATCTTCTCCAGCTCTCCTCCTTTTAGCATGGCGTTGACCTGTTATGGGTTGAATTGTGTCCCCCCCCCCCAAATTCATATGTTGAAGTCCTAATTCTCCAGTATCTGAGAATATGACTGTATTTGGAGATACGGTCTTTAAGGAAGTGATTAAGGTCAAATGAGGTCATTAAGGTGGGCTTTAATCCATATGGTGTCCTTATAAGAAGAGGAGATTAGGATACAGACACACACACAGAGAAGACCATATGAAGACACAGAAGAAGACAGCAATTTACCTGACAAGGAGAGAGGCCTCAGAAGAAACCACCCCTGCCGACACCTTGATCTTGAACTTCTAACGTCCAGAATTGTGAGAAAATAAATTTCTGTTGTTTAAGCCACCCAGTCTGTCATACTTTGTTATGGCAGCCCTAGCAAACTAATACATGACCAAGAGAAATAGAACGCAAGCCACATGTGTAATTTTAAACTTTCTGGTAGCCACATGAAAAAAGTAAAAAGAAATAAATGAAACTAATGATAAGAATATATTGTAGTTAACCCAATATATGCAAAATATTATCAATATGTAACCAATATAAAAATAATGGAATATTTTACGTTCTTTTTTTTTCCATACAAAATTGGTGTGTATTTCACACTTAGAGCACATCTCAATTTGGGCCAGCCACACTTCAAATGCTCCATAGCCATATATGGCTGGTGGCTACTGTCTTGAGCAACATGGCTTTAGCAGCACAAAGCACCGCTATAAATTTTGAAATTACCGCTCCTTCTTCAGCATGGGTCAGCTGAAATCTTAGGCAGAAGTAGAAAGGAGTGGTATAAACCTTCGCCCTCTCCTTATTGTGAGTTATACCAACTTTCCCTCCAAAAGTTTAAGAGGACAGAGTCAGTGTTTTTAAACATTTTTTTCCCCTTTCCATCACAAAGGGATTATCATGAAGAAAATAT
This sequence comes from Tapirus indicus, assembly GCA_031878705.1. Taxonomy (NCBI): domain Eukaryota; kingdom Metazoa; phylum Chordata; class Mammalia; order Perissodactyla; family Tapiridae; genus Tapirus; species Tapirus indicus. The sequence continues at coordinate 23,500,956 of CM062920.1, forward strand.
ACAAACCAGTTTCCTATACCAGTGGCTCTTTTCAGCCCTAATTCAGACTTTCCCAGCCACGGTTGGCAACAATTAACCTTTTCCACTAGCTAACTGCACAGCTGGTTTTGGGTGACCTTTCCCTCTGATCCTCTTGTCATTCAAGGCCCATCCCCTGGTCCCATTTCTAAGAAGTTCCTGACCACTCCAGGCTGCATCTGCTCTGAATCTCTCTAACATGCGGAGTCTGGGCCATATCCCCTAACTTTTAAGTATTTTGCATTTTACATCACTTACTGCTGTTTCACATGCATTTATCTTGTTTTCACAAGTAGATTGAAGGACATGTCAAAGCTTACAAGGAAGTGCACAGGTCTGGGCTTGTGTCCTATCTCTGCTACTTGCAGGCTGTGTGCCCTTAGATGATGTACTTAGCCTCTCTGTGCTTCCGTGAAACAGGGATCAAAGGACCTACTTCCCAGGGTCTTCATGAAGATTAAATATGAGAATATATCCCAGAAGCCTAGGCCCTTAGTAGGTTCTCCATAAACGCTGGCTGATATTGTCCCCTTATTATCCCTGATTTATGGAGCACCTAGGAAGTGCCAGGCACAGCGCTCAGTCTTGGGGATACAGCTGTGAGCAAGAAGAGCTTAGTATTAACTTCTTGGAAACAGGGACCTCGCCTTATATTTTTGTTTTATTTCGTGTTGCAAAATAGATTGCAGAGTGTGTGATAGGAATGTAATAAATATTGTTGTTTATGTAACAATAAGGTCAAAACATAGACTGAAAATATCAGAGTCCACTGTGAATTTTCTGTGGGTTTGGTGCCTGGTGGCTGGGGTAAAATGGACTTTCAGTGCTTCTTTGGTTTCTTCCTCAGAAGGTTCCTTGGTTTGACTGAGTGTCAATATGCTGTCTTTTCAGTGGTGTTTTGACAGCTTAAGATCAGATTTACTTTCCTGTAAGTTTCACTTGAATATCATTCTAGATTGTTTTAGTGTTTAGTCTGTATTGCCAATGGGCGCTCAAAACATTGAAAATTACATGGAAGGGCTATGGAACACAGGAAATTTTAGAACAGGAAATCTCTGTAAGTCTAGTTGAGTCTGCAATTGTGCCACCCCATAATTACATTCCTTTGTAATGCTTATCTCCTTAAAATATACAGTATTTATATAAATACACATATGCATATGTACAGTACACATATATTACCAATCTGAACCTGCATAGCAGTTTGCACTGTAAATTTACCCCTGTCTTTGTAAAGAAATCCCACTAAAACTGACTTAATACCATATTCTTTCTGGGCTTAAGTACATGCTCCTTCTTTTTTCTTTCTCTTTGGCATTTAGTCCTTGCAAATCTCCCTCTATTCTGCCGCCTTGGAATTGAGGACATTCTTGGTGAATTCTCTTCACATTTTCTTTTTTAACAGAGGAAAGTAGAGCGACTATGTTTCCAACCTTTGTAAATAATTAAGGTCCTTGGGTCCTTGTATCATTCTGGTTGCCCTCTGTTGTACCTTCTTGATTTCAATAATATTCTTTTCATATTAATGCGATCCGTCTTGTAGGACTGCTCTCACTGCATTCCAAACGGAGACCGGCCCCCTCTATTTTAACACAATAGCTGTTGTTGACCTGCATTCTGTGGCTGTGCAGCCACGATTCCATTTCCTATTCTTCAGCTGCTGGAAGTTTCCCCTACTGCTTTTTCTTCCTACGCTATCTCTATCATCCAATGACCCATTAAGCTCCAAACTTCACAGTGATCTTTAGCTCCTGTCTATCTGTCCTTGGTCACAAATAGTCACCTGCAAAAGGCAACTGCTTATACCAAGAAATCATGCCTGTTTGTAGATATAAATAGGCTGAAGAAGTGTTTGGAGGCATTCAGACATGAGAGAGCCCTAATGAACTGATGAGGGGAAGTAGGAGGTAAATTGCTAAAGTTTTCTGGGTGCAAAGGAAGCAATAGCCATACTCAAAGGCCACCACTGCCATGTTGGTGCCATTGCCAGAAACGAACACTGCCCCCAACAGGCCTATGATGTGAGATGCTGTGATAGTTCCTGTGCCCTTTTCCAATGCACTTGAAGTCTTCAATTCTTCCCTATGTCTCTACTGCTCCCAGTTTCTGGTTTACTTCTTGGATTACCAGAACATTCTTCTTTCTCGACTCCAACACTATCTCTATCCACTCCAAATTACTCTGCGCATGGCTGCCAAAATAATTTCTCAAGCCTAGCACTGGGATCGTGGTATCCAGTGACTTAATCCTCCAGTGGCTCTTCATGGTTCTGATCAAATAAATCTTCCCATTTTGCCATTGAAGGCCTCCGGCAACTTGAACTGGATTTGCCTGTTTGAAGTGATCCTATGCCATTTCTCTGTCTTGTTACCCACGTACCTCTGCTAGATTTGGCCCTCCTTCACATATGTGTCCCTTCTCCCCCTTCCCAGTAATCTCAAAGTTGTGTTTTAACATCTTCCCAACATCTTCCAAATCTCATTTCTCCATTTCTTTGCGTGTGTGTTTGTGTGTGTGTGTGTGTGTGTGTGTGTGTGTGAGGAAGACTAGCCCTGAGCTAACATCCATTGCCAATCCTCCTCTTTTTGCTGAGGAAGATTGGCCCTGGGCTAACATCCATGCCCATCTTCCTCTGCTTTATATGGGACGCTGCCACACCATGGCTTGACAAGCCGTGCAGCAGTCCGCACCTGGGATCTGAACCTGCAAAACCCAGGTTGCCAAAGTGGAGCGCCCTAACTTAACTGCTATGCCACCGGGCTGACCCTCCATTTCTTTAAATTACTAATTAAAGTTCAACTTCTCCTAAAAATTTTGCTTAAATAATTTCACCAACACAAACCATTATAACAATCCTATGCTTCTCTCAAATATATTCGTGTAATAATGATAAAATGTAAATATTTGTTTAAAACTACACCTCCATGTTGGAAATAGTTGCATTCATTTTAGATGTGCATATTCATCCCAGAAGTGCCAAGCGACTGGAAACTTGGGGCAGTTTTATCAACTACAGTCAGTTAATCTGTCAATTTGATTTCAAAAATCAGATAAATTCTGTAATAACTTGGTTAGTACATTGTTGATTTTATTTATCTATTTTTAGCAAATCTGAAACTACTAGAAATATCTGGGTAGGAACAACTTAATTTTTTATCCAATGATTCCTAAGGGATTGTGTGTGCGTGTGTACTAAGAGAAGGGTGGGGGTATCAAAATGAGCTAGGCAAGATTTTTAAGAATATACATATTTGAGAGCTCCTTTATACCATTCAGGTTGTCCTTTGATGAGCCTTCCTGATTTCAATGATTTTCTTGTCTCATTGATGATAGCCTTTTTATGGGGTTACTTTTATGGCATCCCAAATGGAGCTATTTCTCCAGCAACCTCCATTATAATGTGATCACACTCATTGAACCGCATTTCAATGACTGCATTTCATGACTGGCTGCCCAGTCATGATTCAAAGGGTGAAAAATAAAACAACATTTCAATGCCATTTATACATCTCCTCTTTTCACCCACTCCCTACCTTTGGGGAAAAAAATAGAATATTCTCAACTCTTATGATTTTGTGGTGGGAAAAGCTCTTATCCCCTACTAGCAGTAATGAAAGTGGTCCCAACCTTTTTGAAGGGCATTTTGCCAATATATGTCTAGATCCTGCATTTCCACTTTCAGAAATCTATCATCAGGCAACATATGTTGGTGGCCTTCATACCAGTCATGGACTGTACACCTCTGAATTTCATTTTCATGAGCAAATAATAATCTTCTGTCTTGTTGAAGCCACTGTTATATCCAATTTCTGTTATTAGCAGCTAAAAATAATTCCTAACTGATGCAAGAAACTTATGTGATAGTTACAAGCTGGCAGAGTTTGGAATATTCAAGTTATAATTATAAATATTCTGAAGTTATTTTTTATTTACTTAGGAATGTGCTATGACTTTGCGTGTGGTGTTTTAGATAAGCAGTAACAATAACAATAAGTATTAGTATAGAAATTTATAGTTTGCAAAGCATGTCCAGATCTGATTTTATTCGCTCATTCCAAGAAGCTTGGGTAAGAGTTTAATGGAAAGGAAACTTGCAGAGTTAGTTGGGGTCCTAGCTTTGGATCTGGCACTAGCTAGTCGTATGACCAGGTGAGTATGGTAAAGAGACAAATAGTCCCATTTTGTAGAGGAGAAAACTGGAATAAGATGAAGTTCAGCAGCTTTTCCAAGGCCCTCAGATTTGCTGACCTCAAAGGTCTCTTCCAGTCTTAAAATTCTATCCTGCAGGGGCTGGCCGGGTGGGGTAGTGGTTAAGTTCGCATGTTCCTCTTCGGCGGCCTGGGGTTCAGTGGTTCGGATCCTGTGCGCGGACCTACTCACTGCTCATCGAGCCCTGCTGAGGTGGCATCCCACATAGAAGAACTGGAAGGACCTACAACTCGGATATACAACTATGTACTGGGGCTTTGGGGAGAAAAAGAGAAGGATTGGCAACAGATGCTAGTTCAGGGCCAATCTTCCTCAAAACAAAAACAAAAACAAACAAAAATTTTACCCTGCTACTGTGTTTCTGACCACTTCCCACCTCAGGGTCCCTGACCTTCATCAGAGTTTTCTCTTCTTTTGCATTCTGGATATGAGGGGCTAAGGCTACATGAGGAAACAGACTAGAAGAGGGGGTGGGAATAAGACAAATAGACAGAGAGGCCCATGTTTCAAGAAAAATGGCAGAAAGCATCATGCTTCTTTGTGGAGAGGAACACTGTTTCTGTGGGTGTAATAAGCAAATGACATGCTTCACTCATTTATTTTACCTGCCTGGCTCCGTTAGATATTTGGGTTCCCAGTCCTAGACTAAATGACCTTGAAACTTCCAAGTAGCTCAATATCATGTGACTGTCAAGTGGGAAATAATTGCTGTTCTTATTAGGAAGTAAGTTAAACAGAACAAACCATCCAAAATATCTACTCGCACACCTTGATGAAAGATGAAAATTTTTAGAGGAAAATGATGGATCTTATATGTGATATTCTTAAGCAATAGACACATGCATGTGTGATATTTGTGAGGTGTAATTAAGACAACCATTTCGGGTTAAGGCTCTGGATCTGTGCTGTAAGATATACTAGCTGCTAGGCACATTTGGTTATTTCCATTTCAACTTCAATTAATTAAAATGAAATAAAATTCAAAAATTCAGTTCCTGAGTCACATTGGTCACATTTTTTTTTTTTTTTTTTTTTGGTGAGGAAGACCAGCCCTGAGCTAACATCTGTTGCCAATCCTGTTTTTGCTGAGGAAGACTGGCCCTGGGCTAACATCCGTGCCCATCTTCCTCTACTTTATATGGGACGCCGTCACGGCATGGCTGACAAGCAGTGCGTCGGCGGGCGCCCGGGATCCGAACCTGCGAACCCTGGGCTGCCAAGTGCGAACTTAACCGCTGTGCCACCGGGCCGGCCCCCACATTGGTCACATTTTAAGTGCTCAATTGGTGACCATATTGGGCAATGTAGATTGTAGAATATTTCTAGCATCACAGAAAATTCTATTTGGCAGTGCCACTCTAGAGCAGCTGTCCTCAACTTTTTATACCTCCTACACATCTGAGATATAAAATACAATCCCTTTAAGAACAGCGCCCTTCACTCCCCTTGGCGCTTATTCCCAGTGGGCACTTCCTTCTCAAAGGGGAGAGGCTTAACAGAATCTGGGTGAGGGGTAGTTCCAAAAAGTCTCCAGGTTACCCCGATGTGTGTTCCCACACTTCAGTGTCCCACTGAGAACCTCTGTTCCTGGAAGCTTGTAGAGCTGTCGTTCTCGACCTTGGCTTCGTATTGGAATCACCTGGGAGTTTTAAAACTACTGATGTCTCTTTCCCACTCCCAGAAATTCTGCCTTAATTGGGTATTGGGATTCTCGAAGGCTTCCCAGGGGATTCTAGTGGGCAGCCAAGATGGAAAAACCACTGATTTAGGGATTAACATTTGGTAATTAACACCTTATCACTTGGTTGATCCCATTAGGAAATTACGAATAAGGAGTCATATTTTACTTCTAGGAGCATCTTATAATGGCTTCCCTCTAAACTGCTTTTTAAAATATACACCATTTATAGTTACTTTAACTAAGAGGTCACCAGAAAACGAAATTCATGACTTGATTATCTGAAATTATTATTAAACCACGTGAATTGCAAATTAAAAATCCTTCATGACTTCCTGTCTCCCTTAGGATAAAGCAACAAATCACACACCCTCCTTAGCCTTTGCTTTGATCTCTACCACCTACCCATCTTACAGGCTTCCAATTCCTCAAACTTGCCGCGCTCTCTCTTGCTTCTGGGACTTCACGTGTATGGGTTCCTCTACCTGGAGCACCTTTTTCTCTAACCCCTTTTCCCCCGCTGCTACTGTTATCCTCCTCCTGCACCCGACCTTTAAGTCTTAGTCTAAACTTCACTTCTTCAGGGGTGACTTCTCTGATTCCTCTGACCTAGACTAGATTGTTGGGCAGAGATTCACACTAATGCTTTCCAAACATTCCAGTCTCCTTACAGTTATGCAGAGTCATGTGACCTTTTCTGGCCAGTGAATGGAGAGTGGAAAAGGCATGTGGCAATTTCATGAGCAGTGAAAGCTCACGTCTGATTCTTCCTCTCCCTTCCCTTCTGTGGTGATAAGTAACATCCCAGGTGGTAGAATCTCCTTCCGTCTGAGCCTCTGTATGACTATGTGGAGTGCAAAGCCCTATGTAGAATATGGAGCACAGGTGAGAAAGAAATCTTTGTTGTGTTGAGTTTTGGTGCTTACTTTGTTGCTACAGCACGTTCTAACTTAACCTGAGTAATACAGCTATGTCCCCCTCTTATGTGCTCCTTTGCAACCTTTATTTCCTCTCTATAAACCTTATCAGATGTCTAACAACTCTTTAATGCTGGTATTTCCCTTTAGACTCTCAGGTCCATATGGGCAAGAAAGACATCTGTTTCATTCATTGTTGAATCCCCAGCACTTAATTCACTAATTGGCACATATTGGTTGAGTAATACATAAATGAGGAATGAATGAATGAATGAGAAATAGAGATGAGAGCTGGTTCTATCTTCTTGTTCTTTGTCAGTGTGTACAGAGCACTCTATTTATAGTACATAGGCAAACCCCACTATTATGATAATTACAGAGAATATAAGGTTGAGACATAACTTATAAGGATAAATACAAAAAGCTGGAGCTAGAAGGAAACTTAGACATCATCTAATTCAGAATGTCTCTCAGTGACATGGAGAGAACATCTACATTGAAATAACCCAGAGGTGTTTTTAAAAATTAGCTAGTCGGATGAATGGGCTCTGCTGAAGGAGACTCTACCATTCTGGAATGCCATTTATCACCACAGAGGGAAGGGGAGACCTAAAAATCAAACTTGAGCCTTCACTGGCTCATGGAATTGCCACGTACCCTTTCCAGTCACCGAAGCCAGAGTAAATCCAAAATTCTGGTGCTGAGGCCTGGATATTTGCATTTTTAACAAGCACTTCAGGTGATTTTTTTATGCACTAGAGTCTGAGAACCACTAACTTAGTTCAACAAACTGGGAAAGGCAGGCAAAAGGAATCACATTGCCATCTTTACTGCTCTGTGGGGCTGGTGATTAACAGTGATGGTACCTTCATGAAGTCATTTCCGGGAAAAGTAGCCACCCTTCCAGGTGGTGTCACAGAAAGCTCTTCACAGTTGGAGAGCAGAATGAATAAGATCACCCCTCTGGAGTCAAACTCTCTGGTTTTCAGTGCTGGTTTCACCACCTTTAGATGCCTAAACTTAAGCTGGTTGTTTACCCTCCCTGTGCCTCAATTCTGTCATTTGCAAAATGAGGGTAATAACAGAATCTATTTCATAGAAGTATTTTGAGGATTAAATGAGATGATATGTATAAAACACCTAATACATAATACTCTCTCAAAGTATATTAGCTATTATTTTAGTTATTGTTGTTCTGTGTCCTGCGCTTTTTCCAGTACCTTGGAATACTTACATCATTGTCTTGAGGAGACTTATAGTAGAGGTATCTGTTGATGGGAAATATAATTAGACCCCCAGTGTAAATAAATTCATACTACTGCCCTGGCCTTTATCCGATTACCTTTTACAATACATGTGGACCTTGCTTACATAACCCCAATATGTAAAAATGTAGATTTACACAGAATATATATTAATAGGTTATCATTTACTTTATAAATATAATTTTTCCTTTTTTAAGAAAAGCTTCCTATAAGAGCAATTTGAATAAAAAATTCCTGTGGTGCCTTTAAATTGTGATTGGTATACCAAAAAATGAGTTTATATGAAACTTTTCAGAGATATGTTTATTGTACAAATGGAAAAGTTTGTATTTGTTTCCCTCCCAAGGCTGCCTTTTGAGGTGTGTAACATAGCTGTCCTTGGTCATTAGCAAAGCATTAGGGCTTAAGTGGATTGGATGGTATCTCACTTGGAGGTATGAGTTTAGACAGGACATCAAGATTTAGAAACATAGAGTTGTTAGCACTAGAAGGAAACTCACTTACGGTGGTTCTCAAATGCCCATACATGGACGGGAACAGCCTGGGACAAAGTTTTCACTGGTCCATGGTGCAATGAGAAAAATAACGATAATGTAATGAGATTTTCCTAAAACTAAGTTTCTTCACATTAAAGGGCTGTTCTTTATTTAATATTATATCTTCTCATTTAGGTATTTAAAATTCCCTATATTTTATGAAATGTTGGCTGTAAATATGACTATCTTTTGTTGTTGTCCTTACTGGATAAAATAAAAACCTGGCACTTCTACATTGGACCCTACATTAATTTTTCACATATTATTATAAAAATCCAGGAAAGACTAAAATTCAACCTTGATTTTAAAGGAGATCTCAAGAATTAGAGAAAATAATACACAGCTAGTGTCAGGATTTGATCCCTGTTCTCCAGATGCTTTCTGCTGCTTAAGATACTTCTGTATCACTGTGTCTTTTATTATTCCATCCTTTCAGCCTGCCTTTTCTTAGTCATCTCATTCTGGTAAGATTTATATTTATGTCCTATTGCTAGAGATTTGCTTCCAGTGTGTAATAGCATTTTCTTTTATATGACTTTACCTTTTTTAATCCCTTTTATGAACACAAACTTGTTTATTTAGTACTTAATTGGGTTGTTAGGACTAAGTGGTTATTTATTCATTTATTATAATAAAAAGATCCATTAAAACTTGTTTTTTCTTATGAATAACACGGAGTTTGGCCTTTTTTTTCCCTCTAAAGTAATGCCTCATACTGAAAATCTATGGAGGGAGCTGAGGGTAACTTTTCAGCCCAAGGGTAGTTATAAACTATTACACGAGACCTTGATGGACATCTGAGATGTTTGAAATGGAATTGTTTGTTCCTTAAAATATAGCACACCCTTCTCTTTTTTGTTTGAAAAGTAGACAACTGGGTAGACTAAAAACGAAAGCAAAACTCTGTTCATTGCTTCACGGAGCCTAGACTCTTACCCTCTAATGCTTCATGGGCCTCAGCGCAGAGCACGCCAGCAAACATACTCTTGTCTAGGCTGCTCTTTCATTATTTCTTTCTTCTTTTTTTTCAACAAATGAAAAAATTGGAAACATAACTGAGACTGAATCTTATATAGAGAAATTACAGGGGAAAAACATTCCTGTGATCATGTTGGGGGAAAAACCCACCATCAACCTGGTCACGATCAGGGAGACGCGGGCGTGCACAGAGCTCTCTTTGTGTGACCAGCTGAAGTGGGGTGACTCTACCCAACTGGGCAGGCTCGACATGCTCCCTGCAGTCTCCTCCCAGCCCCTGAGCCAGACGGAGGTCAGTGGTCCAGCTCAAGTTTCGAAAAGAGCTCCTGGCTCTTCCATGGTGCTGCTCTTTTAGTTTTTTCTTTCATTTTCTCTGGTTTTGATTTTCCTCTTTTTTCCTTTTCAGGGTGAAAAAAATTCTTTTCAAAGGGCTCTCTCCAATTCCTGGTAGCCATTTGTGTGGTGATAAAGATTTTCGACTTGAAATGTTTGTATATGTCTATCATGTGTTCATTCCTTTCTAATTTAGATGCTCTTGTTTATTTTATTACTATGCTATACATGAAGTATGGATGAATACATAAATGGTCAATTGTGTGTGTGTATTTATGTATATATACATAACATACATTTTTATGCTTTACATATATTTATTTCTATGCTTTGTGTGTATGTATGTATCTAGAAATAATATAAAATATATCTACTCGTATATTTGAAATCCCATATCTTACTTATAGGAAAAGCCTGAGTAAACTTTCTCAAATCAATACATTTATAGGTAAATAGATAGATAAAATATAGACTTAATTAACAAGCCAAAAAAGAGGGAAAACATCCTGTGGAAAATAATATATAATAAATCAGAGAAGCAGAACAGAATCGTGCACACAGCGTGCTCTTGCCATCACATTTATATATCCTATATGCTTTCCTAGCCAACATAACTAAGCTCATGGACTGAATGTGATCAGCATCTTTTCTGGATATAATGAATTGATCTGTTTTACTGTGGCTAATGAATGACAGAGAGATGTACTTGCTCTAAACTGTAAACTTCATATGTGCGTGTATGTGTGTGTGTGTGTTTGTATCCCAGATCCAAGCTGTCCTACTGGAACATGGTTTCTTTTTTCTCTCTCTTCTTCTATTTTTTTTTTAATTTGAAAAATGCCTCCATTATTCCCTGCAGTAAACTCTGAATACTCACACACTAGTTTGTTGCTTGCCCTGCCTTCAGAGACTGCACATTTAAATCCCATTTGCTGCAGCAGGGGCAGGACTGCTTGGAGGTGACAGCCCCTTCTATAGTGAATTCTCCAGGGTCAGAGCCCTCGGGAGGAGTCTGGGTAAAGCCTCAGGACAATTGTTGTGGCACACACAGGAAAACCCAAAGCAAACAACAACAACAACAACAAAAAGCCCAGCAAGATTCTTTCCCCCTTATTTTTCTTACAAGAGAGATAAAGGCAATGAGAATAGGTTGATATTTGATGAATTGGTTCTATTCAGAAGAGTGCTATCATTTTAATGTCCTTTTTTTTTTTTTTTGAAAACGCACCCACAGTCTCTGAATTCCCATTAATGCAAAGTTCAGATAAAGCTGATGAAAAGCATCTGCCATCTTGATAGTTGCCATGGCAGATGGTGCCAGCCTTTATGCTTTTATCAGTATTAGTATCAGAACACACTTTGTGTTCCAAGCTAAGATAAAAATCGTTGAAGCTGTACCTGGAAGAGGCAGTGCCACACTGCCGGCCCCACTGTTCTGCCTCTTGACAGAACTGCCTGCATAAAAGCCACGCTTGACATATTCTCGTGGTTCATTAGTTCATCGATGCTAATGGTATTTTGGAAACTTGGGGGATGAGGGAGTTTTTCTAAAAGGCTGCTCTACCCTTCACCACTTTTCCTTGCCACTTGTCCCCGTGGAATGTGTGGGGATCACATCACCAGTGACCATTTATGCAAACCCTGCTGTCCTTCTGGGAAGTCCTGTCAGGGGACAGTCAATGTCAACCTTGGGAACCTGAGAGCAGTGAGAAAAAGAAGGAGCCCTTCGAGTACTTCGAGCTGAGTGTGGCGCAGGCTCTGGAAGGGTGCCTGCAGCTTCCTTTCAACAAGTGCATTACGACACTGGGATCCCCACCTCTCTTTCTCTCTGTCTCTGTCACAGCCGCTGCTGCAAAGTGCCGCCTGTTGGTCACATAGAACTGAAACCCTGCACCATCTCCCCACACTTGGCCTCAATCCAAGTTCTGCAGCCTCCTGCACGGTAGCCCATTGGGCCCTTGTTTATTCCAAATGTCCCAAAGATGTGACGTCAAAAAGGTAAAACCATTCCACCAGCTCTTTGTTGTTCATTTCCAAACATATTGACAGATTCTCCCCACCTCTGGCTTCCCCCTCCTTAGTTATGCATGCGGTTATTTTTGGTAACATTGTTGCCTGATAAATAGAGGGGTTGTGAGATCTTAAGTTATTATGCAAGTGTTAGCTACACAGCCTGGTACACCATTTGGCTGGTTCTTGGGGGGAGATGAACAGTAGTAACAAGTAGGAGGAGGGTAGGGGAGTTATTTTAAATTAAAGAATACATATGTATCCATATGACATTGATAATAAGGGTTGGGAGCCATTAGAGTTGGCTGCACTGGCTTTTCAGGCACCTCCAAGAACACTTTAAAAGAATTAAAAAAATAAAAAGACAAAACTTTCTTATTTTTCCTCCCTTGGTTAAGAGAATTGGATTCAGAGCCCAGACTCAAATACTGGCTCCATCATATACTCAAATTGTGTGATTTGGAGACACTTACTTAACTTCCCTATGGCTTGAGTTCCTTATTTATGAGAAGTAGATTATACTCACATCCATCTCATGGAATAACCATGAGGATTAAATAAGATCATGTAACATAAGAATTAAATAAGATCATAACACCTACCAATTTCTAGAACTATATGGTTTACAAAGAGCTATCACAGGAAGGCGGGGAGGGATGTCATTTCCACTGTAACACCAATTCCCAATCTGGTGCAATGCCTATGCTTACTTACACCAGGCTGTGTCATCGTTCCAGGGGAAAACGAAAAAGAAAATGTGCACTTTCAAGACTATATTCAATAATTAATATAATCTCATATTTGAAAATGAAATGATACATTGTCTTTCTTCATTCTTAATGAAGTATAACATATACAGTAAAATGAACTTTTTAGTGTACAGTTCTACAAGATGTGACAAACAACTACAGTTATACAACCATCTCCATAATAAAGATGTAGAATGGTTTTATCATTCTAAAAAAATTCCCTTGTGTAGCCCCTTTGCAGACAACCTGTCGCCCACACCCATTTCCTTGCAGTCATTGATCTATTTTCTGTCTCTACAGTTTTGCCGTTTCCTATAAATGGAATAACACAGTATGTAGATCTTTGGGTCTGTCTACTTTCATTTACATTAATGTATTTGAGATTCATCCATGTTGTGTGCATATCAGTAGTTTACTCCTTGTTATTAAATAACATTTCATTGTATAGATAAATCAGACTTTGTTTATTCACTACACAGTTTAGGGACATTTGGGTTGTTCCCATTTTTGAGCAATTACGAATAAGACTGCTCTAAACATTCATGAATACCTTTTTGTGTGAAGATGAATTTTTAATTCACTTGGGTAAATATTTAGGAATGTGATTTCTGGGTCATACAATAAGTGTATGTTTAACTTTATAAGAAATGGCCAAATACTTTTCCAAGTGGCTGTACCATTTTGCATGCCCACTATCAAAGAATGAAAGTTCCAGCAGTTCCATATCCTTGTCAACACTTGGTATTGTCAAATTTTTTTGTTTTTAATTTTAGCTTTTCTAGTAATTGTATAGTGGTTTCTCATAGTGCTTTTAACTTCTATTCTCCAGTGAATAATGATGTTAAGTATCTTTTCATATGCTTATTTGCCATTCATACATTTTTGGTGACTTTTGGTTCAAATGCTTTGCCATTTTTAAAATTGGTTTGTTGTTTTCTTATTATTCAGTTTGGAGAGTTTTGAAAAAAGATAAATCTAGATACAAGTCCTTAATCAGATATGCAATTTGCAATTTGCAAATATTTTCTCCAAGTCTGTAGCTTATCTTTTAATTTTTTCAACAGTATCATTCAAAGAGCAGAATTTCTTAGTTTGAGGAAGTTCAATTTATCAATTGACTTAGATGAAGTCTTTTTTTTTCTTTTATGGATCATGTTTTTGGAGTTATATCTAAGAAATCTTTGCTTTATGGAATACAAATATTTACTCCTGCATTTTCCTCTAGAGGTCCTATAGTTTTGAATTTTACATTTAGGTCTATGGTCTATTTTGAGTTGATTTTTATATACAATGTAAGGTATGGATCAAACTTTTGTATTGTTCTGTTTAGTTTTCTACGTGGGTCCAGCCGTTTTAGCACCATTTGTTAAAATATTATCCTTTCTCCATTAAGTTATTCACCTTTTCACTTTTCTTGAAAATCAATAGACCGTGTAGATGGGTCTATTTCTGCACTTTCTAATCTGTTCCATTGATATATGTCTATTTCTGTCTTCAACACCACACTGTTTTGATTACTGTCACTTTATAGTAAGTCTTAAAATCAGATAGTGAGTCTTTCAACCTTGTTCTTTTTCAAAGTTGGAAACTACATAATGTAAAGCACAGATACGTTTCCCAATTACTATATGTCAAGCATATACACTTACTTTAGCTGACACTGGTGGGGGACACGTACCTTCACCCTGGGGATTTTAAAAACACTCCAGGGTATGTATATAATGTACTAAAAGATGAGAGAAACTAATATGAATGCTCAGAGACCTGAAAACCACTTGGATCTCTAATCAGATGGAATGTCTTGTTAAGGCTGCAGGTAGAGTTAGCTTACATTTTTGAAAACTCATCTTTATTTTTTGTGGATACCTGCCCACAAATTTAACTCAGAAAATTCTAGCCCTTTTGGGCTGCTGCATGAAGTTTCAGATATAAACAGAACATGACTATACTCTATGGCTCACCATTGGATAGGACTTACTATTAAAAGCTTGCCTTCTGTAGCACTCCACTGTTTACAAAGTTCTTTTGTGTACATAATTCCATCAAGTCTTCACAACCAGCCTTGGAGCAGGTCTTCCTTTCCCCATTCTGCAGATAAGTAGACTTCAGAGAGTTTAAAATCACTGATTCATCGTTACTGGCAGAAACTGTACGATTTAGGACTCTACCTAAGTCCTTATTGCCCTAGGTCAATGGCATCTTGCCTAGGATTATCCTGAAGGGCAACATGACCTTGTAAAAACCCTATCACTGTCAAATTCAGCCAGAATAAGATCAATTTGTGGAGAGTGTTGGCTTTAATTATTAGCTTCCCTTCAATGGCCAGATTCCACTGTGCCAAGCTTGAATTCAATCCTCCAATTTTGGTTGAGTTAGGGTAATAGATAGGGAGTGCTTTTTTAAAAAGGTGTGACAAAGTCTAGGAACTTCTCACTGTTACCCCTAAAACTTCCTCCTCCATTGGGCTGAGTACAGACACCACTGATGCAATTTTTTATTGTCAACGTGTTCGTAATTAGTGGCCGTCAGCCACCCGGAATGAGGACTATGAGTTTCAATATTTGACCAAGTTTGGCACCAAAGTTAGGCATCAACAACAGGGTCTCACTCTGGAATCAATTCCTGTGTTTTACAGCTACAGAATAATTTTGACATTTGCTTAGCCCAGAAAGTACTTAAAAGAAACTCTAAACTTGTGGTCCTGAAAGTGAGGTTCAGGGACCAGCAGCTGCAGCATCCCTATTACCTGAGAATTAGAAATGCAAATTTTCAACCCTCCCCATCAGTTGATTTCATTTAATATTTTTTTCCCCCGAGTGAACAAAATCTCCAAAGAAGGACAGCTTGAGAAGAGGAAACACGTTAGATTATCATAGAAATCATTTGTAGATATTAGACACCATAAATAGATTAATGCTAAGAAAACACTGACATTATCTATTGTGGTTCAGGAAGAGCTGGAGAGTGGTTCTAAGATCAGTTTGGTAAAGTGAGCCACAAAATTCTGTTCAGGATGGACTCAGATTCCAGGTTAATTTATGCTGCCTGTGTCTGGGGTGTGAACGGGGCATCTCTTTTGATAAAGAATGTTCACAGTTGTCTCAAGGTTATAAGAGACTCTTACTGTACTTTCTTTTTGGGAGAAAAAATCCAGACACTTTTCTGATAGAAATCTGTTCTTGGAATGCGAAAATGTGTTTTTGGCTTGCATTTTCATTTTCGCAAGACTCTAGGTTTATACTTTCAGTTAGAAGATCCAAGAGAAACGAAGAAGTATCAGGAATCCTCTTCCGTAGATGTGTCCCTGCGACAGCAAGCACCTACTTGTTGTTTTTCAAGAAGAGTTAGAAGCCAATTCTTCCAAATTTATATAATGTTAGAGGTGGAAGCGACCTTAGAAAGCATCAAGGGTCTTTCAAAGGGGATCTCATTTGCATTTTCGGTGGGACAGTATTTCCAGGACAGACTATCCTGTGTTAAAGATGTTTAGCATTCTTGGCCTCTGATGCTAAGTGCTAATAGCATCCCCCAGTTATTATTGTAACAGAAGCCTTCCAACATATTTCCAAACACCTGCTAGGGTGGGGCCTTAGGTTGAGAACTTCCTCCAGCCCCATGGTTTTATCATTCAGAAAATTGAGATCCCGTTCGTTAATGGCAGAACCAGTCTTTGAACCTGACTTTTTGACCCTCAGCTCTACTTTAATGTAAGTGCCTCGAGGGCAAGTTTTCTTCTCCGTTTTGTTCACTGCTGGACCCTCAGGGCTTAGGACAGTTTCTGGCACATATGAGGCTCTCCGTAAACACTTGTTGAATGAATAAATGAGCGAATGAGCAGATGGGTTACTACACACTCTAGGATACCATCTCCAAGATGCATCAGAAACAAAGTGATTGGCTGTTGATGATTTCCAAGGCCCTAGATGTAATCGGCTTTCAGGTAACCAAAAAAATAAGGTCAATTATCAGAGATGAAGGAGCCACAGAGTAAATGAGATTCTTCAAGGCAGTCCTACATTGTCACAGAAGCTTGACTTCCAAATTAAATGCAGTACCTCTACTGATTTAAGATGTGTAGTATTTCCATTAGAATAATAATACCGCCACTAAGATTTTGAATTTATGTGCATATTTATGGAGTGAGCTGTCTATTGATGGATCATAATGATGACGTCTCTGCTACAAAAGAGTCCAAGCCTGGCGCCACAAAATGGCCCACGCGATTGGAACTTTGCCACAGGTGTAGCACCCAATGCACTATTACCTCTTGGGAATTGCTAATTCCATAAATTGCTCTTTAAAGTGTTTTTCTTTATTCATTTCCCCAATTAAAAGCATATCTAAAGATTGTTGCACGCTTTTAAGTTCACTCAAGAACATTTTTGTGTTCTTTGAGAGGACATTCAATACTTTTATATAGAGCTAGCTAAAGAAAATAGCATTTGCTCAGGAAAAACATTTTGGAATGTGCCACGCTGTCACGGTATACTTTGTTCTATTAGTATTACGTTTTAGCAACACATTGGTATTTGGAATCTCACGTTGCTATTTTGAAGTTAGGTTGAGTATTTTCATGTGACAATGCTTATAGCTCAAATTTAATATCTGGGTCAGGCAGGTGAAACTTAGAAAAGCAAAGAGACATTGACCATCTCGAAAGCTATGGTAGTAGTGGTAAATATCTGAGCTTCAGTGACCAAGACATTGGGAATAGTGTGTTACCCTTTCTTTATTGTGAATATTTGGAAGCTGATTTTATTTGTATTGCACTTTTAAGTAGCTTAAAGAATCTTATTGTCCCCATACCCATACCATTTTCCTTACAAAACCCTGGTTCTTATCCTCATTTTTCAGTCTGAGAACTGAGATATAGATGTTGAATATACATAGTGTGCTAGTCAGGATAGTTTAGGTTATGTTGTGGTAACAAACATTCCCCAGATCTCCCTTGATTGATACAACAAAAGTTGATTTCTCATTCATGTCACATGCCCCTCACAGGTGGGCTGGGGCCTCTCTTCCACACAGAACTTACAGATTCACCTTACCAATGCACCACCTGGAATATATGGCTTCTTCAGACACTAGGGTAGAGGAAGAGACTCTTGGAGGAACGTGCCCATCTTTTTTGCCCGAAAGTGACTATACCACACTTTCCACAATCCACTGGCCAAAAACAGTTACATAGTCCCTTTTGCATGATAAGGGGGTGGTAAAATGTAATTCTTCTGTGCCTGGAAGAAGAGAACTAGACTTGGGAAAGTGCCAGAAGTTTCTACCACAGGTAACAAAACTGGCTGCCACTTTCTGTAAGGACAATTCCCTGAGATAAATGAATTTCACAACCAATGTGTCCAGACACCAGCATTGTGTGGACTATGAGGAATAAAAATATGTGACTGAAACATATTTGAAATTTATTTTCCTCCTGTAAGTCATGTAAGTCCAAATGGTATACTCGAGGAAGATGTTATCAAATCCTTTACGGACTAAGGTGGAATAAACATGCTCCTAAACGTACATATACAAATACAAACACACATATGTAGTGGGTTTGCAAATTTAACTCTGGATCTATAGAAAAGAAAAATTTCTTTATTTTTTTATTGTAATAATTGAGTCCTTCACATTTCCCCACTCATTGGAAGGTGGGAGAAATATTAATTAAATGTCCAATTTGCCTTAAGGCTTAGATGATGCAATAATTTTATCAGTCTCTTTAAACCTTGCTTGTATTTCCAATAATCTTCTCCATATATCCAGCTGTGTAGGGGGAGGGATGTGGGATTTACACATCCTCCTGACGCTTAGGGGAAGAGGCTTTCTGCCTCAGGCTGCTCCTCGGGTGTGATGGGTCTGTAGTTTATTGATGTCTGAGGTTGTGTCTCGTCTTCCCTGACCAGTGGGTGTCCTGTTGGCCTCTGATGTCGGAATCTGAGGCACCCATGGTCTTCTCTTTGGTTTGTACAGTGCTCCTGATGGTGAGCCATACCTGACGTGGTCTCTTCCAGGCTCACCTTCGACCCCTCCGAGCTCTGGAGGGGGGAGCTGCCCTTGGTGGTCCACTCCACAACCCAAGCTACAGTAACTTCACCTGGCTACAATGACCTCCTTAGGGAAACACTGTAGCTACTTCCGGGGCTGGTGTAGACAGCACAGGTGGGGAAAGATAAATGTCAGATCCTCCCTCTTTGTCACCAGCCTTCTGTGCCAAATTTACTTTGATGTGGTTGTATTCCAGATTAGTGAAGACAATCTATAAAGTGGCCTACTCTCAGAATGCTAATTAGACTGTTGGTTGGAAGGGAGGGGCATCAGAAGAGCCTCTCCTCAGTTATTGAACCATCCTCTCCCTCTCCAGGTCTAGCCTATAGGGACTCAGTCAGAAGGGATCTGCTTATCTGACTCTCCTGCCGCTCTCTCTTCACCTACCCACAAACCCCTGGAGTTGGAAAGGGACATACGTTTTTTTCTTCTTCTTCCTGTTGAACTTCCCTCCAACCCATCAAGTCTGGCGTTCAATACGCTAAATTTAAACAATTTTTTCTTAATATAAGACCTGGCTTGCAGGATTATTGTCTTGCTGTAAAATTTTATATTTGAACATCAGAAACAAAAAATTGCCTTATTTTCTCTTTATGTCCCAGGTTTAGCAGTCCTAACCTTCTCCCTAGGAAAATAGATGTCCCAAGTCAACCAGGGTGAAGGGCCTGTACTTGAAAAGACAAAAGAGAAAAGTACATTAGTTATTCTCAACTTATTAGCACTGAAATACATAGGTGCAAATTAGAGAATATCAATATACTTTTGGATGGAAACTAGTGTTTCATCTACTCAGTACTCCCATAGACTTTAGAATCTCTACCATCCCCAAAAGAACATAGCCCATTTCCTCCTTGGGGCTCAAAATCTATTGGTGAAGTAACTTAAACAAACAGTAACTCTCATGCAATAGGTGCACTTGAAGAGGTATGTAGATGGCACCACGAGAGCAGAGGAAGAAAATTAAACTCAACCTGGGGTTGTTAGGGAATTAGTCACAGGGAATGTGACATTTTAGTTGACACTTAGTGGATGCATTCCTCTAAGAGGAAAGGGGTGCAATAGGTTGGGGGTCATTGTAGGTGTAGGGAGAGAAAACAGCAGTGTAAAAGTGCAGAGATACCAAAAGGCATGTCATTTTGGTGCTCCTGTATGGCTGGAACATATGCTATTTTGGGTACAGGTGGAATGGTTTCAGCAGTGGTAGTAGACGAGGAAGAAAATACAAGAAAGACAAGGGCCAGATGTAAATTGGCTTGTTCAACATGCCGAACAAGTTTAGCTTCATCTCAGGTGATATATGCGCCATTAAAATTTTTAACCAGAGTGGTAACATGCTCAGATAATCATATCTGAATTTGAGAAAGGTCAGTGGAGAGGATGAATTTGAGGAAGTAAGGCAGGAAGCAGGAAGATCTTTTAAGGAGCTACTCAGTTAAACCAGACGAAGTGGTCGTTGGTTCTTTGCACCGAATATTTCCAGCTTTCTTTCAATTGGGCATGTGGCCTGACTGCACTTTCAGGCTCCCTATGAGGTTGGGTATGGCTATGTGACATGCTTTAATGACATGTTAGCTGGGGTGTCATGTGTCATTTCTAGGTGGAAACTTTAAGAGCCGGTGCATGATTCATTTTGTCCTTTAACCCTGCCTTGGTGATCACAGAGCCTCCCTCAGCCTGGGTCCCTGAGTGATTATGATAAGCAGAGCTCCAGATGATGCATGGTGGATATGCTGCATAGTAAGAAACTTTTGTTGTGTTAAGATAGTGAGATTTTTCAGTTGTTCATTATCACTGCACGACCTAGACCATCCTGACCCCAGGTCAAGAGCAATAGGGGCCTGAACTAATACAATG